>CM036761.1:33234177-33835427 GCA_020796225.1 Arion vulgaris | reverse complement strand
TTTGTTTTCTTCTTTTATTGATCTCCGTAGAAGACCTTCCTTTAATTATACTTCTCATCTGTTCTTTAAAAGAAAGTGGAATTCTTGCATTTATCATTGAAGAATTTGTTTGCTTTTTTAACACATACACTATTCCTCTCTTAAATACGTATTCTTCTTACGATTTGGAGGTTTATTACTTCAGATATCGCTCGCCTTCATTCGTCTACGGTTTTAGTTTTCATAGCATCATCAAGGTGCGTATCCTTTATAGGATGTTGCTCTCTTCTGAAATTCACTCTGCAGCGCATCTGAAATTCACTCTGTCTCTAGCCAGCTCACCCACTTCGCTTATGGTAATATTCATGGTTTCTTTAATATCTTGTAGCCATCTTCTTCTTGGTCTGCCTCTGCGTCCGGGGACCCTTACCTCTAATATTGTTCTCTCCAGGCCATCGTAACGCTTGATGTGACCAAAGTATCTAATTTCTCTGTATTATTTTGTTTATCAGAAAATTCTCTTTAACACTCAGCTCTTTCAGGACATCAGTGTTTTCCTTTTTCTGTCCATCGTATTCGTATGGATCTTTCTTAGCATTTAGTTTCGAAGGACTGGATTTTCGTTCTTGTTGTTTATGTAATGGCCTATAATTCACAACGATAAGTAGCCACTGGAAAAATGCATGCTCTCAGTATGTTTAATTTTATCATTTTGCTGATGCTTTGCCACATCTTCTTCATATGTTTAACTTCTTGACTGTAAAGATATCACATACTATTTTTGTTCTTAGTATTTCTAGTCCTACTCCCTCATTTTCTCATTCTGCCTCGTGGTTTCTTTCATTCACCTTTATTTATATACGCAATTTTAGATCATCTGTTCTGTGATTCTTGCAATATTCCCTTGCCATTGTATTCTATTAACCTTCATGGTGGTTGCAAATATTGCTTGAAATGAAAATCATTGCATATCCTGTACAGGACGTAGCCATCAACTACAGTAAACGAGTGGTCGATTTTCTAGGCACCACTTATACGTTCAGTAGTTTGCCATTGCTTTCTGAACTGTGAAGTATATTTTTACCTTTTTGTAAAAATCCCACGGAAACGAATTTTCAAACTTGTCCACCGTGTGGTTTGGACCAGGTACGCTTGGGTTTGTGATCGATCTCACTACCGCTTGAGCTACAGACGCTCACAAATATTGGTTATGTAAACAAATTATAAATATTCAATTTTTCTCCGCCCGATCTCGTGGCTTAGATATCCGTTTCTTAACAGTAATAATCCATGAAGGTTGGATCGTTAGCCCCACACTTCTACCCCCGACCTGGATGATCAGAGCGTCTCTCTTAGTATATTCCCTATCATTTACACTGTCTGACTTGGGAGGCTCATTTCGGTAATACTGTAGTCATCATAACTCTTAGGATCATTGGGAAACTCAAGCTCTCCCACCGCAGGCAGTATTGAAGACAGCTTCGGAATAGTCTCGTAATATTTACATTTTTTAACATGAGGTTTTACGCTATTTCTCTGTTAATATTCCGCTTTTTATTGTGTCTTAAGCTCCTCTTCTTTAACATTTATATATTTTTAAAGATTGTATTTTATACTCTTCCTAAATTCATAATTATCTTTTTTTCTGTTGTTAACATTTTGTTGTACAATCTCACTCTCTCTCTCTCTCTCTCTCTCTCCTCTACTCTCTCTCTCTCTCTTACTATATATATGTATATGGTTATCTTACTTATTTGCTATATATTATGTATAAAAATGTACCATCATAAATAGCTTGTCCTGGGCAGAACAAGATCAGATCGAATAGAGCAGATCGCAGTGTTACTATTCTTTGCTCCACTTGCGAGCCTCGGGAACACATGGGCGGAACATATACCAACTTTATTATGTTACAGAAAATATACCAACTTTTTTGTATAATTATGTTACAGAAAATATACCAACTTTATTATGTTACAGAAAATATACCAACTTTATTATGTTTCAGAAAATATACCAAATTCATTATTTTGCGGAAAATATACCAATAATTTATTTTTTTGCAGAAACATACAAAATTCATTATTTTGCAGAAATATACCAATTTCATTATTTTGCAGAAATATACCAATTTCATTATTTTGCAGAAAATATACCACAGCTTCATTATTTTGCAGAAATATACCAATTTCAGATTATTTTTGCAGAAATATACCAATTTCATTACTTTGCAGAAATATACCAATTTCATTATTTTCAATGAAAAAAACCAACTTCATTATTTTACAGAAATATACCAACTTCATTATTTTGCAGAAATATACACAATTTATTATTTTGCAGAAATATACAAAAATATACCAAATTTATTATTTTACAGAAACTGACTGTCTCGACTTTCAGGAACCATGTTCTCTCTTACTGCTATCACTTAATCACTGTAACGTTTAATGCGAAAAAAATATCTAAGTTCGTAATACCTGATGATGTTTATGAGTTAATGTTCTTCTATGTTCGAATCGTGTAGGATATCAATATTTATTTTTATCTTTGTCACCGGCCTTTCAACAAATGTTTCTGAAGCACTTTATTTCAAGAGATTTCATTTTCTTCATCAATGCTTACTTTTGATGTATTAATCAATTGTTACTCACTTCTGTGAGTAACCATGCGTGCTCTGATATCTTTCTCACACAGGAAGATCTCAACGGCAGTACACGAACTCCATATCAGATGGTCCGTGGTGTAATTTAGAAGTTCGTGAAAATATTTTGCAGGAATTTTATCTTTTAATCTTTCTTATGAATTTTGCAAGGGCTGTGGCTTTCCAGCCTGCTCTTCTCGATTTTGAACTGACAATGGTTCTTTTACGTGCGCATATTGAACACAGGATCTATGTTTTATCGTCCGTCTCCGATAGGACTAGAAACTCAATCTACCCTACACTGAGATCAGGGATCTCTATAAACATTTCCGGTGGCTCCACGAGGGAGCGAACCAAGCAGCTTTGGAGCGAGATGTGAGCACCTAACATCTACGCCACAAGGACCCCACCCCCTTTCTTACATTATACAGGGTGTTCAACTTAAAAGCAGCCCCAGTGATAAATAGAAATTTGCCAGGTACGCATTGCATCTCGTCTATTTACTATTTAAACCGGTTCTGACTAGCTTGTCCTACGTCACATTTGCTCATCGCCCCTTCCCGCACTACAATTACACACCATCACACAACTTTGACCTATACTACGTCATAACTGAACCTTCTCATTTCCATACATATATGCCAGATTAGCTCAATTCATAGGCTGCTTTTAAGTTGAACACCCTGTAGTTCCTGATTCAAACACCTAAATGTCGCCAAAGTAACAATGAATGTCAACAGACGTTTTATTATTCATTCCTTGCTTATTTTATGCAACAAATTAGTTCATGCTAATTGTTCTCTGAATTTCGATGGTTAACCTTCTTTTGATTTTCTATCTACAGTTTGCATTAGCAAACAAATCATAGAACACACAGCATCAATTTTGAAATGTAAATAAGTCACCATGAATACTAAAAGAGAATTATTCAACACAATTTTTATTCCAATATTATACTATTAGTGCCAAATCTGGACACTGACATCAAACGATTGGAAAAAAACATACGTCAGAGATTAAGTGTCTATGCAAAATGCTGGGAGTATCAAGAAGAGATCGGTTCAGAAATGAAGACATCAGGTGAAAAAAAGTTGGTAGAAAATCAGTACTGAAACTTCATCAAGAAACAACAAATTAAATAGTTCGGTCATATAAGCAGATTATCAAAAAACAGTGCGCCTCAAAATGCAATGCTACTCCGATACAGTGGATACAAAGCAAAAGGCCGTTACACAAAGGGTGGATCTTAGAAATAACAGAGGCGGGGAAAACACTATTTATGAATCGCACACAATAGCTCATTCTAGAAATCTATTCTTCTCTTGACTCTGTGAAGCAAAACATAATTCGAGAAAATAAAAAAGAGAAGTCTCCATTGTTATTACTTATAGAATTGATATTTTAAATTGTGTATCATTTTCCACGTTTTTATTCCTGGTGGTAATTTTAGGCCTGCATCATATCTTGTTATGAAACATAATATTAGTGTTATTTTTATTCAGATGAATATTCATGTTTTTATTGTGTTCTTCAACAAACAAGATTAGCTGTTACAATAATTTGCCTTTTTTTCAAATGTCGTCTGTGTAATTCAACTAGAATCATATTTTCACAAATTGTAAATTGATCAAAATCATGGGGAGTCTATGCTCTAAGCCAATAGAAGTCAAGTGCAGCCAACACCTTCCATCTGAACATTTTTTTTTTTTAAACAGTTGTATGCGAAATTTGGTCTTATCTATTTCCACGTAAATAAAACTACGAACTAAAAAATGTGTATTCACTTTGCTCATTGATTTCATAGATGATAAAAAGATACATATGATCAAAAGTATTTTTCTACCAACACTTAGTTACCAGTGTCAAACTTTGTCTCAGACAGCAACACACCACAGAAAGCTCACCAAATGTGAAATGAAATGCTTGAGAGAGGTGGTGGTAGTGGTCACCAGGAAAGATATACTGCGAAACGAGGATATCAGAAGCAGAGTGCGCATAACTTCATGCCCCTAACACATTGAAAGACAACAAAGGCAGTGGTTCGAACATTTAATGCTAATGGAATACAACCAACCACCAATAACAACATACAATAAAACGAGATCAGGTTCTACAGCTAAGGGAAGACCACGAAAAAGATCGATATACAATATCAAGATCACACTAAATAAACACAGATATAACACAGCAAGGGATACTTATTTGATCTTGGAACGCAAAAATAAAGCCCCCACTTCTATGCTTAATGGCAAAAGTGGACAAAGAATTCCATTATCCACCTGGGGAAAGACAACAGACAATTTGACCATGATCAACATGTTTGCAGTTTCAACATTTAGTCATATTTTATTTTTAGCATGTAGCAATCTAAAAGAAAAATTGCATAGTTCTTCATATTAGCTTCTTTCACTGAATGTTTTTATGCATAACAAATATACGTATCATTTTGTTTTAAAGAAAAGGAGACAGCCAAGTAATATTTAATAATAATAATTCCTCTCGTACCGTTATACGTTACAAAGGGCCTGCAGGTAATTTCTCCATACCGCTCTATTATGTTATGTTATGTTATGCGATCGACGTCACGGCACATTGGGCATTCCCATGCATGCTCTGTCCTCCGCTGCAGCAGCCATCCTAAAATTCATTTGCTCACCGTACCCATGAGAAGTTGATTACTATATCTTCTCTCTCTACCACGAAGACGACACTGTCTGGCCACACTTAACGCCTAATTCTCGAACTCGTTCCAGTGTCTGAGACGTGCCCATGTCACTTAATTGAGAGCCATTTTATCCTGGGCAACTCGCTCAATCTTCTCCATGGAACTGAGACCGATATTTCCTGCCTCTCTCAGCAAAGTTCGTTTCAGGGTCTCCTTAGGTCGACCTATCTTTCTTGAACCATTTGCATCCCACTTCAATGCCTGCTTTGATATTCGTTGATCATTTCTCCTCAAGGTGTGTCCAACATATCTCAATCTTCTCTTTCTTATAACAGTTGTCACTAGTGGTTGACCAGACATTTCTCTGATTTCATCATTTCTCCTGAATTCGTTCCATTTTATATTCATTATTTTTCGCAGACATCTATTTTCAAATGCGTTCAACTTGCTTTCTATATCTTTAGTCATTTTCCAACTCTCGCTGGCATATGTTAGGATTGATACAACATTTGAATTGAAAATTCATAATTTAGTTTTAATACTATATAACTTGCAGTTCCATATTTTATTTATACTTTTAAAAGCTGATGTTGCTTTGCCAATTCGTAACATAATTTTTTTTTTAACATTTCCTGTGCAATTAAAATGGCTACCAAAATAGGTGAACTGCTCTGTTATTTTTATCATTTTAGATTCCAGTGTGATATCTGCATTACTTTCCATATGTGTCTTCATTATATTTGTTATATTATATTACAGACAAATTGTCATCTATAGCATCAAAAGTTGAACTGCAGATAAGTTACGAAAAGACAAATATAATGAAGACACTTGTGTCAAGTAATGCAGATATCACCCTGGAATCTAGCATGATAACATTAACAGAACAGTTCACCTATTTAGGTAGCAATTTTAATTGCACTGGAAATGTTTAAAAAGAAATTATGCTACGAATTGTCAAAGTAACACCAGCTTTTAAAAGTGTAAATAAAATATGGAACTGCAAGTTGTATAGTTTTAAAACTAAATTAATAATTTCCCGTTCACATGTTGCGTCAATCCTAACATATACTAATGAGAGTTGGGGAATGACTAAAGATATAGAAAGCAAGTTGAATGCATTTGAAAATATATGTCTGTAAAAAATAATGAATATAAAGTGGGACGAATTAACAAGTGACGAAATCAAAGAAATGTCCAAAAATTACAGCTAAACATTTTCATATCCATGTCTATCTACCTATATATGTTTCGTCTCCCACTTGAACCATAAGATATTTCTGCAAGAATTTGGCTCTCTAGAAAATTTTAGTTTTAGTCAGAAACATTGATTTTTCAAAGTGTTTAGTTCTATAAAGTACAACATTCGTACTATCTATTACACATAAAATTGTGTTGTTTTGTTTACGTATTAGCATTACAACATTAATAAGAAAAGCTCAATTCTATATCTTTTCTTTCAAATTCCAAGTTTAAAATTGAGTTTTCTCAAAATCATTTTTTCACACATTTTAGTGTCGGAAATCCTGAGTTTTAACTAATACTGAAGCTAGATACACGAAATTTGAGGTGACTATCCCCCATATCATGTTGTAGTTACAGGTTCATTTCATATTACATTTTTGTAAATAAGTGTTTTAAAATTAATTTTTAATGTGAAATAATGACACATTTTGGGCGGTTTTTTGGCAAACATAAGTTTAAAAATAAAAATAAAATATATTTCTTGAGATTTTACAGAAAATAAATGGATCATTGGCTGTAAATATGCTTACAGTTTATGAATCACTCCTGTAGTTCTCAATATATTTGTTTGTTTTGTAAATTTTAGGATTCTAATAACATATTTTATTTAAGATGGTCACTGTTGTCATGGCAACTTTGCCACGTTTTGAATTTTTTTAAACATTAAAATAACATTCTTAGCTTAACATAGCCATTATAAAATAATTGCTTTAGATTAATTAATAAAGAAAATGATTTTTCAGAGTCAAACCCTTCTATATTTCTAGAGTTCTTTTCTATGTTTCCTTTACAAGTCTAGGTCTCGTTTTTAAACGCATTGAAGTCCGTCAGTTATTATTTTCTGTTCTCCCATATCTGAGACACTTTATAGTAGAGCGAAGTGACATTCTCCGATGGAACTTTTGTAACATAATATCTACATGCAGTCATTGTGTTGTCTGTCTCAGTTACAATCATCAGAAGTTCATATCTCCAGTTTGTTCTATCTCAATATGGGAATTTAAAGATACAAACACTTAGTCAGGAGTCTCTGTGGGCCGTAGAGGTTATGTCTTGCATCACGTTTCAATGATACACGGTTCGTTCTCGTAGCTATCGGATATTTTTCCAGAGATCTTGACATCAAGGTAGATGAGATCAAATTCCTAGTCATATCGGGTAGAACATAAATCGTAGGTTCCTTATTAGCACGAAGAACTTGTAGTTCATGTGCCCGCCGGTATTTAAAAATAAAAAAATTCAGCAAACATTCCCTCTCAGCACGCCACCTGCCAGAGTTATGCACACGCTGCATCTTCCGCTAAGCTCCAGCAAATACCAATCCTGATGGCATCTCTACAAAAACAACACACGTGAACAAACGGTTATCTACTCACATAATACAACCTTCATCAAACGAAACAAATAATGCTTTACACCAGCCACAGAGACCGAATGTCCTTGTCCGTAGGTTCCTTGTTCAATTTGAGCACGTAAAAGAACTCTTGTTAGTTCAAAATCGAGAAAATGTAAACTGCAGCCTGACTTATTCACTAAAAAAATTAAAGATAAAATTCCAACTAAATATTTCACCATCCTCAAAATTACATCAGGGACCCTCGCGGGGCTACAGAGTTCATGCACTGACGCTGCTATCTTCCCGTCTAAGACAGAGATCGGAGCACAGATGGTTACTCACCGAAGTGCAACGATGATGGTCCTATCAATCTATCAATCATTTAGTGTTACCAACTACAACGTGACCACAAACATGAATTATCTACTTCACAATATATACAAATCTTTCATCAAACGAACATATCAAATATTAATTCTTACTTTTGTTTCACCACCAACACTGTAGATGTCAAAATCACTCAAGTTCGATAAAAAAAATTTCGCACTGTATCTAATGTGAGAAATATTTCTTCCTGTTCTGTATGGACCAAGTTAAATGTCCAATGTAAAGAATTAACGACGTTCCACGTTCAGTTTCCCGCCACTTCGCGGCAACAGCTGATGACTGACCCGCAAATTCTTCACTTAATCGAACCTGTTCTCGTCTGGTGGTTTTGAAGTTTTGGAACTAACGTCTGCTGACGGTTATTTCAGACTATCTGATAGCGGGTTTAAAAAGTAGGACGGGGAAATGGGTGGTATTGTGCTAAGGCTAATCGGTTTGATTATGTAATATAATATAAAAATATCATTTTTCGTTGTGTATACAGTTCCATGTATCCCAGAGGAATATGAAGCAGTCTTACTTTTTTACGTCTGTTTTATGATAGTTTGTGCGTCTTGTTGTCTATATATGTGTGTGTATGTGTATATATGCGCGAATGATTCCCTCAATCTGTGTGTCTAAAGGGCCTAAAGCCGAAGGATTGACTTCATTGCACCGGGTTTTACTCTATATGGCTCAGTCCCTCTCTGTAGAAATGGCACGCTACCTGCCGAGAGTATTGTACAAAGCACGAATTCCTTAGCTCCGGCAACAATCCTAGGGATCTCTGGAAAAAATGCACTTGTGAACAGAACGGCGAGACCCAGATTCCAACCCATGACTTTCGGAACGAAAGGCATAAGCTTAGCCACTTAGCCACAAAGACCCGTATATGTACGTGTGACTATATGTGTGTATCATATCTGTGTGCGGGTTATGTATGTAGTGGTGTTCGTGGGATTGTGTCTGTATTTGCGCATGTACGTGTCTGCGGGTATGTGCGTGTGTATTTGAATATTTACGTGCACTTGAGCTTGCAAGTATCGATGTGTGCATGTTTGCGCCCGCATGTGTGTGCATTCATGTGTATGCATGTTTATATGTGTGTGTGCGAACATGTGTTAGTTTATATATGTTCTGTATATGTGTGTGAGAGCCGCTGTAGCGTAGTTGTTAGTGAACTCGCTTCGCAAGGCTGGTGGTCTGGGTTCAGCTCCGCAATGCGCGGGAAATTTTCCCGACCACGACGGCTTTCAGGTCGACCCAGCCTCAACTGGGTACCAGACATGCTCTGGGAAAGTAAAGGCTGCCGGCGTGATGCTGACCACATCACCCATCGTGTGCCGACGGTCAATAAAAATACAGGCCTAACACTGTATTGACCTATATACCACGAGGTATGAAAGGGTTCCTTTACTTACTTTACTTTTACTATATGTGTGTGTGCGTGAGTTCATGTGGGCGTACAAGTTATCGGGTGTGTATGTGTTATGTGGTGTGTGTGAGTATGTGTGTGTGTGTATGTATGTACGTGTGTTTATTAAAGCATTATTCTTAAAACCACCCAAACAAAACCAAGGACTCTGTGCGTGAGGCAAACCAATGGACTCTGTGGGTAGAGGCAAACAATGACTCTGTGGCGTGAGGCAAACCAATGGACTCTGTGGCGTGAGGCAAACCAATGGACTCTGGCGTGAGGCAAACCAATGGACTCTGTGGCGTGAGGCAAACCAATGGACTCTGTGGCGTAGAGGCAAACCAATGGACTCTGTGGCGTAGAGGCAAACCAAGGACTCTGTGTGAGGCAAACCAAGGACTCTGGCGTGAGGCAAACCAAGGACTCGTGGCGTAGAGGCAACCAGGGACTCTGTGGCGAGGCAAACCAAGGAACTCTGTGCGTGAGGCAAACCAGGAACTCGTGGCGTAGAGGCAAACCAGAACTCTGTGGCGTGAGCAACCAAGGAACTCTGTGCGTAGAGGCAACCAAGGACTCTGTGGCGTAGAGGCAAACCAGGGATCTGTGTAGAGGCAAACCAAGGACTCTGTGCGTAGAGGCAAACCAAGGGACTCTGTGCTAGGGCAAACCAAGGACTCTGTGGCGAGAGGCAACCAAGGGACTCTGTGGTAGAGGCAAACCAAGGGACTCTGTGGCGTAGAGGCAAACCAAGGGACTCTGTGTGAGGCAAACAAGGCTCTGTAGCGTGTAGGCAAACCAAGGACTTAACTTGGCGTAGGCAAACCAGAAACTGTCGTAGAGGCAAACCAGACCCAAGGAAACCAAGGAACTGTGGCGTAGAGGCAAACCAAGGAACTGTGGCGTAGAGGCAAACCAAGGAACTGTGGCGTGAGGCAAACCAGGAACTGTGGCGTAGAGGCAAACCAGGAACTGTGGCGTAGAGGCAAACCAGGAACTGTGGCGTAGAGGCAAACCAAGGAACTGTGGCGTAGAGGCTAGGTGATCACATCTCGTTCCTAAGGTTCTTGGTTTGCTCCCTCGTGAAGCCATGGAGATATTTTTCCAGAGATCCCTGATCTCAGTTTTGGTGAGATCGAGCTCCTAGTCCAATCGGAGAAGGACGATAAAACATTATAGTTAGTTAGTCTTTCCTCTTGGTGTGGCGCGCATAGGCAGAGGTCATAGTTCTCATGTCTCATGTTCGTTGCTATCTGTTTTAGGTCTTTAATGTTTACTAGGCCCATCCTTGAGCCTTCTCTGGTGATAGTTCTACGCAGTCTCTCTTGGTCTTCCTCGTTTTCTTTTTCCCTCTGGTGTCCATATGAGGATTGTAAGAGTCTTCTCTCATCCATTCTAATGTGTGGCTGATGTAGTTCAGCGCCTTCTTATAAAATTTGATACATTTCTTGCATTATATATTATAAAACATTATATACTACTATTATTACTGCTGCTATTACTGGGAAAGAAATAATGAATATAAAATGGAACGAATTCAGGAGAAGTGATGAAATCAGAGACATGTCATGGTCAACTACTATTGACAACTGTTATAAGAAGAGAAGATGGAGATATGTTGGACGCAGATTGAGGAGAAATGATCAACGAATATCAAAGCAGGCATTGAAGTGGGATGCAAAGGGTCAAGAAAGAGAGGTCGACCTAAGGAGACCCTGAAACGAACTTGCTGAGAGAGGCAAGAAATATCGGTCTCAGTTCCATGGATGAGATTGAGCGTGTTGCCCAGGATATAGCGGTATGGAGAAATTACTTTAGGCCTATGCATACTATAACGGTACGAGGAACTATTATTATTATTCGAGACTTTCAATTAATCTGACATATACTACTACCACCACCCCTCACCGTCACACCTACCAGCCACCTACTGCTACCTACTACTGATATACTAGCTACTACTCTGCTACCGCCACTAGCTGCACTACTAATTACTACTACTACTACTACTATGGTCACTATTAATTATACCGCTACAACTACTACTAAGAGTACGATTGCTTCCACACTACTTATGAGCATTACTAATACACCTACGTGTGGGCGGGCACGTCTGTAGCTTAAGCGGTAGTAGTTCCATCACACCGCAAGCGTACCTGGTTCAAACTCATACGGTGGCAGTTTGGAAGAAAATTTGATCCGGAGTTTGTCAGACTAGCTAGTAAATAGACCCCACGTTCAAGTAATAACAAACTACTTAACGTATAAGTGTGCCTAGAAAATCAACTACTCGTTTACTGTGGTTGATGCGACATCCTGTCAAGGATATGAGAGATTTTCACTACATCTACCACAACTACAACTACCACACTACACTACCACACTACAACTACCACACTACTATACCACAATACCACAACTACCACACTACTATCTACCCAACTACTCAGTATATACATATCAGCCACTACCATACGCACATCTAGCTAGCAACTACTACACATTACAGCACTACCATTACTACACTACAGCTACTACACTACTACATTATCACAGCTACTACCACTACCACAACTAAGAACTAACCACACTATCATACGTCACATAAGCTAACTATACAACTACTACACTACCACAACTGACCACAACTACTACAGCTACTACACTACCACAAGCTACTACAACTACCACACTACCAAACTCACTTTAGATATACATACCACCACTACTACAGCTACTACAGCTACTACAATACTAATCAGCCACACTACCTCAACTACTACAGTAACTACTACATACCACGCCACTACCATACTCAACTACTACAGATACTACAGCACTACAACTCACACTACACACTACACATACTATACAGCTACTACAACTACCACAAGCTACACATACTACTACAACTACACATACTCTCACTAACTACTACACTACCACACTACCATTACCGTCAACATTAGTAGTAATATTACTATTATTCCAGCCACTACTATTACCGTCAACATTAGTAGTAATATTACTATTATTCAGCACTACTATTACCGTCAACATTAGTAGTAATATTACTATTATTCCAGCCACTACTATTACCGTCAACATTAGTAGTAATATTACTATTATTCCAGCCACTACTATTACCGTCAACACTAGTAGTAATATTACTATTATTCCAGCCACTACTATTACCGTCAACATTAGTAGTAATATTACTATTATTCCAGCCACTACTATTACCGTCAACATTAGTAATAATATTACTATTATTCCAGCCACTACTATTACCGTCAACATTAGTAGTAATATTACTATTATTCCAGCCACTACTATTACCGTCAACATTAGTAGTAATATTACTATTATTCCAGCCACTACTATTACCGTCAACATTAGTAGTAATATTACTATTATTCCAGCCACTACTATTACCGTCAACATTAGTAGTAATATTACTATTATTCCAGCCACTACCATTACCGTCAACATTAGTAGTAATATTACTATTATTCCAGCCACTACTATTACCGTCAACACTAGTAGTAATATTACTATTATTCCAGCCACTACCATTACCGTCAACATTAGTAGTAATATTACTATTATTCCAGTCACTACTATTACCGTCAACATTAGTAGTAATATTACTATTATTCCAGCCACTACTATTACCGTCAACATTAGTAATAATATTACTATTATTCAGCCACTACCATACGTCAACATTGTAGTAATATTACTATTATTCCAGCCACTACTATTACCGTCAACATTAGTAGTAATATTACTATTATTCCAGCCACTACAATTACCGTCAACATTAGTAGTAATATTACTATTATTCCAGCCACTACCATTACCGTCAACACTAGTAGTAATATTACTATTATTCCAGCCACTACCATTACCGTCAACACTAGTAGTAATATTACTATTATTCCAGTCACTACTATTACCGTCAACATTAGTAGTAATATTACTATTATTCCAGCCACTACATTACTTCACTAGTAGTAATATTACTATTATTCCAGCCACTACATTACGTCCATTAGTAGTAATATTACTATTATTCCACCAGCCACTACTATTACCGTCAACATTAGTAGTAATATTACTATTATTCCAACCACTACTATTACCGTCAACATTAGTAGTAATATTACTATTATTCCAGCCACTACTATTACCGTCAACATTAGTAATAATATTACTATTATTCCAGCCACTACCATCACCGTCAACATTAGATAGTAATATTACTATTATTCCAGCCACTACTATTACCGTCAACATTAGTAGTAACATTACTATTATTCCAGCCACTACTATTACCGTCAACATTAGTAGTAATATTACTATTATTCCACCAGCCACTACTATTACGCTCAGTCAACATTAGTAGTAATATTACTATTATTCCAGCCACTACCATTACCGTCAACACTAGTAGTAATATTACTATTATTCCAGTCACTACTATTACCGTCAACACTAGTAGTAATATTACTATTATTCCAGCCACTACCATTACCGTCAACATTAGTAGTAATATTACTATTATTCCAGTCACTACTATTACCGTCATTGCCACGACCGCTACACAACTACTACTACTACTACTATCACGACGACTACAACAACCAACACCATTGCTACTACAACACCTACTACAACCCCTACCACAATTATGTCCAATATAAATACTAATATTACTACTACCATAGCAACTACCACCACTACTGTTACTACTTTAAACAATTCTCTGCATCCCGTTCTTCTTTCTTCTTCCACCATTTACTTCTTTATGAAGTGTTTGGGGGCGTAGTGATCTTGTATGTGTGCTTGTTTTAAGGCCCTTTGTAAGCTAATATTCATTTTCGTAAGACTGTTCTTGATGCCGTCGCTCCATCTTTTGCGTGGTCTTCCTCTTGCTTTGTAGTTATTATACTTTTTCTGTGTGGCTCTCTGTGGTAGGCGATACCAGGGCAATCAATCAAGTGCCATGTCTACCGACGCAGGCAATCATGTATCTCCACAACTCTAACTCTCTCACCTCGTGCAGGTAATCAGTTCGGACGTCGATCTTTTCTCTAACCAAGATGTCAGACCATCCAACATCTTCTCGCTCTGTCTTCCACGATCTCTCCTTCCCTGAATTCTACCCGTTGTCACTAATTGTTCTAAACCTTCTCTTCGCATTATATGTCCGAAGAACCTTGATTGTCTGATTCTTATTCTTTTGATAATGTTTCCTAGATAATTCACATCATATTACTATGGATACAGACGATAGTATTAAAACAAACAATCACAAGAGAAAATGGTATAACTAAATGCAGAAAGTAAACAAGATTTTATGATAAAATAGCACATTTTCTATCCAGAAATTTTTAACTTTATTTACTCGTTTCGATCTTTCTTTAGTTCTGACGGATGAAGATGGACTTTATTCCATTCAAACTTAGTATTACACATCTTTGTATAACTCAAAATATGCCCAGAAATAGCAGCAAACTGTAAATTTGCACATCAGCTAATATGTTTTATATGAACAGAAAAATGATGGTTTTGTTTGACGAAGGACAAGAGAGTTGGGAAACAAATTAAATGGCGACTGTTCATGTATTAAGCAAACTTTAAAAGATTATAAACAAAAGAATGTGTGTTATTTTGTTTGTTTTTTCTCTGTTGTTATCTTGTTTTGGGAAATTTGTTCACAAATACTGTTGATCGTCACCTGCAGGAAGTATGCAGTGGAAAATAATAAGAGAGATGAATGTTTATTCAGGAAACATAAATACTGAAATATGATGGTCGCATAAAACACACACATACACATTACATATATATATAAAGAGATCGGAGCACACATGGTTACTCACCGAGGTGCAATGATGATGGCTCTATCAATCAAAATCAATCAATAATTATATATATATATACATATATATATATATAGAGAGAGAGAGAGAGAGAGAGAAAGCGAGAGAAAGAAAGAGAAAAGAGAGAGAGAGAGAAAACAAGAATTAAGGATGTAAATTGGATTCTCCGAAAGTTGTTTCTTATTTTTAATCTTTGTTGGCCTACACGCTCTGATATAATCAAAACAAGGTTCGCCCTTAGGTTGAAAGAGCGTGCCTCGGCTTAAATAGGCTTTAATATGTCTGTTTAATATGGAAAAACATATATACATGCTTTTGAATATAAGTGTTACAGAAGAGTTTTTCCTATATCTTGGACATAGAAGAGAACAAATAGATCTATCCAGAAAGAACTCAAAATCAAAGAAAACTGGCTGATGTTACAAATAATAAAGAGAAAATTGAGATATTTTGGACATATAAAGAGACATGAAGGGCTGAAGAAGACCATCGTGGAAGGAGGCATACCGGCAAAGAGAAGAAGAGGAAGACCACGGAGAAGATGGATTCAGGATGTAACTGATGGTTTGACATGTTGGCTGCAGAGGCAGGACATCTGGCCTATAGAGAGAGAAATTACGGAGGACTGTTGGGGTGGCAAAGTTCTGCTTAGGACAAGCTATTTGATGATGATGATGTCTGTTTGTGTGTGCGTGAGTAACAAACAGAGGCCAAAAAAACTAGAAAGCATTTTTGACAGAGACTATAGAAAGATTACGTATAGATGAGTGATTAGACGATGTGATGTGCGGACGAGCAGAAGAACACCGATAAACAGATAAGATAAACAGACAGAGAACGATCTGAAAGACAAATGCACGTACGAAAGATCAAAAGATAAGGAGACAGGTAGGCGGACAGACATTAACATGAACAGACATACCGATGGACACACGAATAGATGGATAGACGAAGTGGCGACAGACGGACAGTGGATAGAAGGCAAGAGGTAACCACCCAAAGGTGGACCACAGAAATAAAGTTATACCATCTGCCACTTTGTGTGTTTCTGCAGTAATGTTGTCATCACATGCTGCCTAATTATTTCCATGATTCTGTAGCCCTCAAAATTACTTGTAATGAGATAACTGACCTCACGTACAATTCCTCCTCCTTTTCTTCCAGGCTTGAAACCGGCATCGGTGAAGTTATATGAATTGTAAACAAGTGCTCAAATGTGATGTAGTTATAAAATTGTTATTTCTATTTATTCTGACAATATGAATAAAAGCACAACAGAAACATTTCATTTTATTTGTTCTCTGATCTCAACATTGTATTTTATTTGTTCTCTGATCTCAACATTTTACTTTAATTTTTTATCTGATCTCAACATTATACTTTAGATAGCTGGAATATATGATGTCAACAATATTGTAAAAATCTCTCATCGATCACGTTATCACCTTCAATTAATTATTTCTCACTTAAGTTTTGTTTCAGCGAGTGGGAGAAATATCTGAAAATATTGGTCACCATCACCTAAAAACGTGTAGAGCCATGTGCTTGTATATGTGTAAGCACACACACCAATTCAGATAGTTGTGTACGTGATGTGTAAAAGAAGTAAATTCAACACATCAAATTCGAAGGTTTGTTTCACAAAATACATTTCTTTTTTTTCAGTATCTGCTGTAGTGTATGCACGAGGAATAGTTTTTACTGTAAGGTTTCAAAAGTTCGTTTTCACAAAAATCTATTTGTAAAGCTGCTAGTAGAAACAACGAATTTTTACAGCAAGTTTGACGATCAACATATCCCATAATACGTGTATGTTATACACAGTAATTGAATTATTTTATTTGTTCTATTGTTCTGGTTCGCTATTTTCAGGAAGCCGCCTCGTTATGATCGACTGTGAACTGACTCATTTCGGCATTTTCTACAACTCCAACCTCAGTAGAAGTTGGCTTCCAATGAATCATATTGCTTTCTTCTATGGAATATTTGTTCACATCTGAAATATACACCATTGATGGCGAATGTGAAAGTTCACTTCTGACTTTATTGTGTAAATAAAGTTGTAACTTATGTTCACTTGTTGGCGATGATGCTTGTATGTTGATTCCTTCTGAGATTTCTTCTGTCGGCGACGCGATAGCAAAGTCTTGAACCTGGTATAGTTTACTATTACTTGATTTAGATTTATGTTTTCGCGAAGGTTTCAATACTGAACGCTTAACTTTTCTTTTTGTTGATTTTTTTACAGTACGTTTTTTCTTGTACATAGTGCGACTGAACGATACATGCTTTTCTTTTGTGGCAGCAGCTGGTAATTGAATATGTGCTTCCGAATGACAACTGAAACTATCTGAGCAATCCTGAGAAGAGATGAAGATGACATATATATGTAAATGTAAAACATATATATATATATATATATATATTTATAGTCACATATACATGACTATAGTAGTACATGAAGATCAATGAATTAAAATGTATTCAAGTGGTTAGAATACTAAAAATAAAAACATTAACAACCATAAAATACTGAACATCTTAATAGTGCTAATATACGCGTACTAACGAGAGAAAATAGGAAATGTTGCACATCCTAATGCCAAAGAAAGAAGATCTTAACTTTAACATCATAAAAGATATACATTTTAACATCGCAATGTTACAGAGAAGAGAGATAGTTAACGTATTAACATCACAATGTTACAGAGAGAAGAGAGATAGTTAACGTATTAACATCACAATGTTACAGAGAGAATAAAGATAGTTAACGTATTAACATCACAATGTTACAGAGAGAAGAGAGATAGTTAACGTATTAACATCACAATGTTACAGAGAGAAGAGATAGTTAACGTATTAACATCACAATGTTACAGAGAGAATAAAGATAGTTAACGTATTAACATTTTTTTTTTTTTCTTTCGTCCGCTTTCAACTCAGACGAAGTTCCATCTCTGAAACTGATTTTTGCGTGAAAATCTGTTTTTCCAATTTCTTACAATGGCAGCAGCGTGCACATTGTAAATTACTTTACACTGGCAGCCGTGTGCTCAATGTACTCGTAATTAGTATTCCCTCGCCATACAGGCAGATTTTCTCCGACTTCAGAGGTACTCACGTTATCGTCCTGAGTAAGACCAGGGGACTCGAACAAATGCCGGACAGTAGGTTCGAACCCGAGCTATGAGGCGTCTCACAGCTAGCAGGCCGAGCTACTATCAACTACTCTAGGCAGTCCCCAAACGTATTAACATCACAATGTTACAGAGAGAAGAGAGATAGTTAACGTATTAACATCACAATGTTACAGAGAGAAGAGAGATAGTTAACGTATTAACATCACAATGTCACAGAGAGAAGAGAGATAGTTAACGTATTAACATCACAATGTTACAGAGAGAAGAGAGATAGTTAACGTATTAACATCACAATGTTGCAGAGAGAATAGATATAGTTAACGTATTAACATCACAATGTTACAGAGAGAAGAGAGATAGTTAACGTATTAACATCACAATGTTACAGAGAGAATAGATATAGTTAACGTATTAACATCACAATGTTACAGAGAGAAGAGATAGTTAACGTATTAACATCACAATGTTACAGAGAGAAGAGAGATAGTTAACGTATTAACATCGCAATGTCACAGTCACAATGTCATAGTCACAACGTCACAATCACAACGTCACAGTCACAACGTCACAGTCACAACGTCACAGTCACAATGTCATAGTCACAACGTCACAGTCACAATGTTACAGTCACAATGTCACAGTCACAATCCCAATGTCATACTCACAACGTCACAGTCACAATGTCATAGTCATAGTCACAACGTCACAGTCACAATCACAACGTCACAGTCACAATGTCACAAAGAGAAGATATTAAAAATGTTAACATCACAGCACTGAAATTAGAAGATTTTAAGTCACTGAAATTGATGTTGAATTTATACAGCATTTAATGAGTTTTAAATGGTGCATTGTACACGCAGAATCAGTTGCCTACGGGTAGAATGAGGAGTTCGTTTAACCAGCGAGTCACTGGAACCATCAGCATGCATCTTACGTCAGTTAACTAACCAATAATCAGCAGCATTTAACGATACATATATCTTTCCATACATACATCTAACCACACATATGTCTTACCATATATATATATATCTATATATATCTTTCCATACAAACATCTAACAACACATACGTCTTACCATATATATATATATATATATATATATATATATATATCTTTCCATACAAACATCTTCTTCTTCTTCTTTGTGTTCGTTCTTTACGACCAATTTTAATCACTCTTTGTGATATGTTTGATCTTTGCCAAGAACGTGTATACGTTGCACATTGGTTTGTAGGCCCCTAAATGCATAGACTTCTACACGCTTAGGACACATGCATCAGATTTCATCCAAACCTCCTTAGTCGCCTCTTACGACATGCATGGCAGGTAACAGTGGTTCTATTCTTTATACCCCAAATTTGGGCCCCGGTAACCACTCAGGCGCATACAAACATCTAACCATACATATGTCTTACCATATATATATATATATATATCTATCCAGTGGTGGCTCGTGGTCAATTTTATTAGTGGGGCCAGACGTTTTTTTCCCAGATAAATCATGGTTTTTGGTTGCTATATTTTAATTTATAAAATAATAAATACACGTTATACATTATTTTGGTGGGGCCCGGCCCCACTGGCCCTTAATGACGAGCCGCCACTGTATCTATCCATACAAACATCTAACCACACATATGTCTTACCAAATATACATCTACCGACGATTCCTTTAGCGGAGACTTCCCAAGTTGTCTGTAACTCATGTGAGGCGAATATTTCAGGGTATTCTTTACAGGAGGATCTTCGATCAATGCATCAGCCGTAGCATCTGACGGAGGCTCTGCAGAAAATATATCACTTGTTATATTAATACTCATTAAGTGATAAATTTGTTGGGTTTTTTTTTCTATTCCGCAAATTATATATTAATTAATACATAATTATTCATGAAAAATTTTAATCGCGGCAAATCCATTATATATATGATACGAATTGGCAAAGCAACATCAGCTTTTAAAAGTCTAAATAAAATATGGAACTGCAAGTTATATAGTATTAAAACTAAATTACGAATTTTCAATTCAAATGTTGTATCAATCCTAACATATGCTAGCGAGAGTTGGAAAATGACTAAAGATATAGAAAGCAAGTTGAATGCATTTGAAAATAGATGTCTGCGAAAAATAATGAATATAAAATGGAACGAATTCAGAGAAGTGATGAAATCAGAGACATGTCTGGTCAACCACTAGTGACAACTGTTATAAGAAAGAGAAGATGGAGATATGTTGGGCACACCTTGAGGAGAAATTATCAACGAATATCAAAGCAAGGCATTGAAGTGGGATGCAAAGGGTTCAAGAAAGAGGTCGACCTAAGAAGACCCTGAAACGAACTTTGCTGAGAGAGGCAGGAAATATCGGTCTCAGTTCCATGGAGGAGATTGAGCGAGTTGCCCAAGATAGAGCGGTATGGAGAAATTACTTGCAGGCCCTATGTAACGTATGACGGTACGAGAGGAATTATTATTTATTATTATTATATCCATTATATGACTATGTCATCAACCACATTAAACGAGTCGTTGATTTTCTAGGCACCACTTATACATTCAGTAGTTTGCCATTACTTTCTGAACAATGGGGACTATTTTTACCGCTCGTAAAAATCCACGCGAACAAAATTGCTTCCGAATTGTCCGCCGGTGAATTCGAACCAGGTACTCTTGTGTTGTGATCGAGCGAACTACCACTTGAGCTACAGACGCTCAATTACAATATAAAAAATGATGGATTACGATATTGACATTATGACTGCAAATATGCTGAGACATCAATATTCTTCTTCTTTGAACGCTTCATATCAGCCATTTGTTAACCACTCTTTGTGATTTGTATGTGATCTGAGCCTAATAGATATTATACGTTGTGCCAGTTATGCGCCTACAAGTAGACCAACACATTTCAGTTACGCTTTTTATTTACTAGGGTAGCTTCCCTAGGCCCCTACCTCAGTCGTCTCTTACGACATGCCTTGTAGTTCGCAGTATTGCTATTCTTTGCTCCCATTCTGGTTGTTGTGCTCCTGAATAAAATAAAAGGTCAATGTGTGTGTGTGTGCGTGTGCGTGCGTGCGTGTGCACGCAAAGACCAAAAACAAATATGTCATTCAAAAATAAATCGCTTGGTTCAGTCAGAAAGTTAGTGTGGATGTCTTGCGTGGCTCAGTCAGAAAGCTAGTGTGGATCTCTTGCGTGGTTCAGTCAGAAAGTTAGTGCGGACGTCTGCGTGGCTGAATCAGAAAGTTAGTGTGTATGTGCGTGCTGAATCAGAAAGTTAGTTGAGTATGGTGGCTGAATCAGAAAGTTAGTGTGATGTCTGCGTGGCTGATAAACAGTTGGATGATATCTTGTAACTCAGTCGAAAGTTGGTGTGGATGTCTTGCGTGGCTCAGTCAAAAGTTAGTGTGTATGTCTGCGTGGTTCAGTCAGAAAGATAGTGTGTATGTCTTGCGTGGTTCAGTCAGGCAGTTAGTGTGGATGTCTTGCGTGGCTGAATCAGACAGTTGGATCGAATATCTTTGTAGCTCAGTCAGACAGTTGATGCACATACCTTTTTTATCGAAAGGAATCTCAAAGTGGTCACTACTAACGCTCTCTTCACTGAACGGGTAGTATTCCTCAGGGGAAAACCCATAAATTGGTGTCGTAGACTGATAGAACAATAAATATATTTAATAAAATGAAAATTAATTAAATTCATTAAATTCATTACCAACTTATCTTTCAATGCTTTAATCTATATTGTGATTTCATAAAGGACATATTCTCATGCCCGGGCGGCTCATCATTAAGGGTCATTGGGGCCCGGACCCACCAATAATCGAAAGGTGGAATAACATCCCCGAATAGACATATAATAGTAAATACTTTAAAACCCATAATTTTTCCGAAATTGTGTGTCTGACCCCACCAAGAAAAATGACCAAGAGCCGCCACTGCTCTCATGTATTCATAAACGTCTGCTTTCTACTACTAATTTAGCTTTCACTGTCATTTTCTTGAAACATTTACAAAGTCGGTGTAAGCTTATTTATCAATCTCATAATCTTTGTCCGGACCTTTCAATTTTCGGTTCAGAAACTTTAATATAGTGATTTATTTTGCTAATGTAGAAATGATTTTACGTCTGCAGCCTGGAGGATCTGTTCATTAACTACCTGTGTTAATCTTCCGAGTTCGCTTCTGAAGTTAATCAGTTCTTATATAAATATATATGTATATATTAGGAGATGAAAGAACACAGTCTTGATGGACAATTGATTTTATCTCGTATTATTCTGTGAGTCCGTATGTTATTCTGACAGTTCTGTAAGATATAAAAGTCTTGCACTGTCTAATTATTGTCCATGAATTCTGTAATATTCTAATATTTACTAAACATTGTTCTGAACCATGCTATCAAAGGTCATATCTTGAACTATAAATGTAAGGAAAAGTTGTATGTTGTATTTCATTATTTCTTCGTTTATTTATCGTAATGTTAACTTCGTGCCAAATGTACCCAGTTCGCTCCCTCGTGAAGCCATCTGGATATTTTCTCAGAGATCCCTGATCTTAGTGTAGGTGAGATCGAGTTCCTAGTCCTATCGGAGACGGGCGATAGAACGTAAGTCCCGTGTTCAATTTGAGCACAAAAAAGAACCATTGACAGTTCAAAATCGAAAAGAGCAGGCTGGAAAGTCGCTGCCCGGGCAAAATTCATTTGAAAAGATTAGAAATAAAACTCCTACAAAATATCTTCATCATCTTCAAAATTACATTGAGGACCCTCGCCGGTGCTATGGAGTTCGTGCACTGCAGCTGAGATCTTCATGTGTAAGAAAGAGATCGGAGCACACATGGTTACTCACCAAAGTGCAATGATGATGGTCCTATCAATCAATCAAGTTTGAAATGTGGGAAATAGACTTGTGTATCAATTTCATGTACGCAGAGATTGCAGAATAGCTGCATGTGTGACAAAATTAGAAATGAATAAATCAGAAGGAGACTGGATGTGAAACCAGTCATGCAATTCAAAAAAGAACAACAGATTAAATAGTTTGGACACCTGACCAGAATGCCCTGGTATCGCCTACCACAGAGAGCCACACATAAAAAGTATAATGAGTACAAAGCAAGAGGAAGACCACGCAAATTATGGAGCGACGGCATCAAGAACAGCCTTACGAACATGAATATCAGCTTACAAAGTCAATGGTGGAAGAGAAGACAAGCACACACAAGATCACTACGTTTCATCTCCAACACTTCTATAAAAGTGCTTAAAACAAGCACACACAAGATCACTACGTTTCACCCCACACTTCTATAAAGAAGTAAATGGTGGAAGAAGAAGAAGAGATTGAAGAGCATATCCTTTATACATGCTTATTAGAAAAACAGATAGAGGACATCATTTTCTGCGACCGTGCTACTTCAGAACCTGGATGGGTTCTGTGGATGATCTGTGACAAGCCGTAAGGTTCATTGAAGCTATTGATTCTTTGATCTGTGAAAGGACAGAAGAACGACATAAGAATAAAAAGCAGCGCAGAAATCGGATGTGCTGGCCTACTTGTAGGCGCATAACTGGCACAACGTACAATCGCTCTTAGGCTCAGCTCATATACAGAACCCAAAGAGGGGTTAACAAGTAATCGATATGGAGCTTTCGAAGAACGTACGTTAATTGTGATTCAAACTAACTTAAAGTCAAATAATAATAATTCCTCTCGTACCGTTATACGTTGCATAGAGCATGTAGGTAATTCCTCCATACCGCTCTATCCTGGGCAACTCGCTCGATCTCCTCCATGGAACTGAGACCGATATTTCCTGCCTCTCTCATCAAAGTTCGTTTCAGGGTCTCCTTAGGTCGACCTCTCTTTCTTGAACCCTTTGCATCCCACTTCAATGCCTGCTTTGATATTCGTTGATCATTTCTCCTCAAGGTGTGTCCAACATATCTCCATCTTCTCTTTCTTATAACAGTTGTTACTAGTGTTGAACTTAAAGTAACTGATGTTTATTTAATACTCACCCTTTTTCTCTTTCCACGGTAGACTAGTCTTCTAACCCAACAGCACCAGACCATCAGGATGTGGCAGCAACTCGTTATCAGTAGCCATGTAAGGGCAACAATAATCGCTGATCGCCTAATGATGATGATGGTAAAAATTATTACAGGCATGACTAATATAACTACGTACATTTTAAAACATTCGCGTTTCACCGGGGCTAGAAACACAAGGCCGATAATGCAAGGGTTTCTCTTCTCTACAAACTCAAACATTGATAAGGGCTGGCACTTTTCGGACACGACCACAGCATGCGCACACCCGCAGGCCCAGATCAAACAGGCCAATTAAACAGCTAAAAATGTATCGTTTCAAGTGAGCGCAAACGTCTGTCGTGTAGGTTACTACTCGGTACTCTCTCTCTCTCTCTGGCAACAATCACACATAGAACGCAAAGAGTGGTCAACGAGTTGTTATTCTAGAGCACTCGCAGAAGTGGCTTTCTGGACTATAATCACAAGCTTACTGTGACCAATAGGTGATTTTTTACAGCTTTTACTGTGCTAGAAATGGGAGAATACTGCAGCGATGACCAATAGACTCTACCTGAGTAGGAGTCTCCGCAGTACTAAGCATATTACTACACGTCTAAAGTTGGAGGTTTCTGAGTCTGCAAGAAAGCCGGGTACTCTCCCCGACGTACGTATAGGAAAAAGAGTCAAAACTCATAATTCCTGGGATTTGACAATAACAACAACTGAAGGTTAAGCTATTTATATTTTGTCAGTGATTGGAGGTTCAGCTATTTATATTTTGTCAGTGATTGGAGGTTCAGCTATTTATATTTTGTCAGTGATTGGAGGTTCAGTTATTTATATTTTGTCAGTGATTGGAGGTTCAGTTATTTATATTTTGTCAGTGATTGGAGGTTCAGTTATTTATATTTTGTCAGTGATTGGAGGTTCAGTTATTTATATTTTGTCAGTGATTGGAGGTTCAGTTATTTATATTTTGTCAGTGATTGGAGGTTCAGTTATTTATATTTTGTCAGTGATTGGAGGTTCAGTTATTTATATTTTGTCAGTGATTGGAGGTTCAGTTATTTATATTTTGTCTGATGATTAAGTTCAGATTATTTGATAGTTTTCATGAGTTGGAGGTCAGTTATATATATTATATCAGTGATTGGAGGTTTCAGTATTATATTTTGTCAATGATTGAGTTCAGTTATTTAATTTTGTCAAGTATGATTCACTATTATATTTTGTCAGTGATTACAAAGTCAGAATATATTACATTTTGTCAGTATTGACAAGGTCAAGTATATTACATAAGCAGATTGAGCAAATATATTTGATATATTAAGTTACACATCTTAAATATATTCAAATCAAGACAATATATTCAAACAATGATTATTTACAACGCAGCTAAATATTTATCAAACAGTCAGCAAATATATTACAACTACAGACTAAATATATTACCAAATATCATGCACTAAATAATTACACAAACTAGCAAATATATTACAATACATCAGCATAATATATTACAAACCAGTCAGCAAATATATTACACAACACAGTCAAATATATTCACAAACTACATAGCAAATATATTCACAAACACAGCAAATATATTACACCAAACACAGTCAGCAAATATATTACACCAAACCTACAGCAACAAATATATTACACCAAAACATCAGCAAATATATTACACAAACACTAGCAAATATATTACACAAACATCAGTCAGAATATATTCACACAAAACATCAGCAAATATATTACAAAACAGATATATTACAAACACAGCAAATATATTACACAAACATCAGCAAATATATTGACACCAGCATATTTAACACAATAGCAAATATATTGACCAAACACAGCAGCAAATATATTACAAACAGCAGCAATATATTACACAATCTACAGATATATTCACAAACACAGCCAAATATATTCACAAACAGCTAGCAAATATATTACACCAAACACATCAGCAAATATATTACACCAAACACAGCAGCAAATATATTCACAACCAAATATATTCAAAACACAGCACAATATTACATGCATAATTACACCAAACCGAATATATTCACAAACACGCAGCAAATATATTACAAACACAGCAGCAAATATATTACACCAAACACAGCAGCAAATATATTACACAAAACACAGCAGCAAATATATTACACCAAACACATCAGCAAATATATTACACCAAACACATCAGCAAATATATTACACCAAACACAACAGCAAATATATTACACCAAACACATCAGCAAATATATTACACAAACACATCACAAATATATTACACCAAACACAGCAGCAAATATATTACACAAAACACAGCAGCAAATATATTACACAAAACACATCAGCAAATATATTACACAAAACACAGCAGCAAATATATTACACCAAACACAGCAGCAAATATATTACACCAAACACAGCAGCAAATATATTACCAAACACACAGCAAATATATTACACCAAACACAGCAGCAAATATATTACCAAACCACACAGCAAATATATTACCAAACACACAGCAAATATATTACACCAAACACACAGCAAATATATTACACCAAACACAGCAGCAAATATATTACACCAAACACAGCAAATATATTACACCAAACACAGCAGCAAATATATTACACAAAACACATCAGCAAATATATTACACCAAACACAGCAGCAAATATATTACACCAAACACAGCAAATATATTACACCAAACACAGCAGCAAATATATTACACCAAACACAACAGCAAATATATTACACCAAACACACAGCAAATATATTACACCAAACATCATCAGCAAATATATTACACAAACACAGCAGCAAATATATTACACCAAACACAGCAAATATATTACACCAAACACAGCAGCAAATATATTACACAAAACACATCAGCAAATATATTACACAAACACACAGCAAATATATTACACCAAACACACAGCAAATATATTACAACACGATATATTACAACACGCAAATATATTACACAAACACAGCAGCAAATATATTACACCAAACACATCAGCAAATATATTACACCAAATTATCAACAGCAAATATATTACACCAAACACATCAGCAAATATATTACACCAAACACATCAGCAAATATATTACACAAACCATAAAAAACCAGCAAATATATTACACCAAACACACAGCAAATATATTACACAAACACACAGCAAATATATTACACCAAACACAGCAGCAAATATATTACACAAACACAATCAAACAAAATATATTACACCAAAACAGCAGCAAATATATTACACAAACACATCAGCAAATATATTACACAAACACAGCAGCAAATATATTACACAAACACAGCAGCAAATATATTACACCAACACAGCAGCAAATATATTACACCAAACACATCAGCAAATATATTACACCAAACACACTAGCAAATATATTACACCAGACAAATTCACAACAAATATATTACACAAACACGAATATACCACCAAATATATTACACAAACACACAGCAAATATATTACACAAACACAGCAGCAAATATATTACACAAACACAGCAGCAAATATATTACACAACACAGAAATATATTACCAAACAGCAGAAAATATATTACACAAACACACAAATATATCAAACACAGCAAATATATTACACCAACACATCAGCAAATATATTACACCAAACATCAGCAAATATATTACACAAACACATCAGCAAATATATTACACCAAACACATCAGCAAATATATTACACCAAACACATCAGCAAATATATTACACCAAACACAGCAGCAAATATATTACACCAAACACAGCAAATATATTACACCAAACACAGCAGCAAATATATTACAACAAACACAGCAGCAAATATATTACACCAAACACATCAGCAAATATATTACACAAAACACAGCAGCAAATATATTACACCAAACACATCAGCAAATATATTACACAAAACACATCAGCAAATATATTACACAAAACACATCAGCAAATATATTACACCAAACACAGCAGCAAATATATTACACCAAACACAGCAGCAAATATATTACCACTCAGCAAATATATTACACCAAACACACAGAAATATATTACACAAACACAGCAGCAAATATATTACACCAAACACATCAGCAAATATATTCACCAACACAGAGCAAATATATTACACCAAACACATCAGCAAATATATTACACCAAACACAGAGAAAATATATAATATAACAAGAGCAGAATCAGTCAGTTTGCATATTATTTGGTACCGTTTAAATGACCTTTAAAATAGTTGGGGAAAAAGCATCACGTCTTTGGCTTCCATTTCTTCACAACTCTCAAAATGATAAATTAAATCACGTTACAAATAATGACGTATATTAGCAGAAGAAAGAAGGAATACGCGTGAGTGAGTGAGAGATTTATATGTTCAGTAGTGAGTGTTTCCTCAAGATTTCTATGTTCAGTTGTGAGAGTCTTCCCAAACCTAACAAGATGTAAATGTTCAGTGTTAAGAGTCTCCCCAAGTCTAGGGGTAAGAGTCACCCCAATCCAAAAATGATTTATATGTTCAGTTGTGAGAATCTCCCAAAGCCTTAACAAGATTTCTATGTTCAGTTGTGAGAGTCTCCAAAGTCTACCAAGATTTCTATGTTCAGTTGTGTCTCCAAAAGTCTACCAAGATTTCTATGTTCAGTTGTGTCTCCAAAGTCTACCAAGATTTCTATGTTCAGTTGTGAGAGTCTCCAAAGTCTACCAAGATTTCTATGTTCAGTTGTGTTCAAAGTCTACCAAGATTTCTATGTTCAGTTGGTCTCCAAAAGTCTCAGATTTCTATGTTCAGTTGTGAAGTCTCCCAAAGTCTACCAAGATTTCTATGTTCAGTTGTGAGAGTCTCCAAAGTCTACCAAGATTTCTATGTTCAGTTGTGTCTCCAAAGTCTACCAAGATTTCTATGTTCAGTTGTGTCTCCAAAAGTCTACCAAGATTTCTATGTTCAGTTGTGAGAGTCTCCAAAGTCTACAAAGATTTCTATGTTCAGTTGTGTCTCCAAAAGTCTACCAAGATTTCTATGTTCAGTTGTGTCTCCAAAAGTCTACCAAGATTTCTATGTTCAGTTGTGAGAGTCTCCCAAAGTCTACCAAGATTTCTATGTTCAGTTGTGAGAGTCTCCAAAGTCTACCAAGATTTCTATGTTCAGTTGTGAGAGTCTACCAAGATTTCTATGTTCAGTTGTGAGAGTCTACCAAGATTTCTATATTCAGTTGTGAGAGTCTCCCAAAGTCTACCAAGATTTCTATGTTCAGTTGTGAGAGTCTCCAAAGTCTACCAAGATTTCTATGTTCAGTTGTGAGAGTCTACCAAGATTTCTATGTTCAATTGTGAGAGTCTCCAAAGTCTACCAAGATTTATATGTTCAGTTGTGAGAGTCTCCAAAGTCTATCAAGATTTCTATGTTCAGTTGTGAGAGTCTCCAAAGTCTACCAAGATTTATATGTTCAGTTGTGAGAGTCTCCAAAGTCTATCAAGATTTCTATGTTCAGTTGTGAGAGTCTCCAAAGTCTATCAAGATTTCTATGTTCAGTTGTGAGAGTCTCCAAAGTCTATCAAGATTTCTATGTTCAGTTGTGAGAGTCTCCAAAGTCTACCAAGATTTCTATATTCAGTTGTGAGAGTCTTCAAAGTCTATCAAGATTTCTATGTTCAGTTGTGAGAGTCTCCAAAGTCTATCAAGATTTCTATGTTCAGTTGTGAGAGTCTCCAAAGTCTACCAAGATTTCTATGTTCAGTTGTGAGAGTCTCCAAAGTCTACCAAGATTTCTATGTTCAGTTGTGAAGTCTCCAAAGTCTATCAAGATTTCTATGTTCAGTTGTGAGAGTCTCCAAAGTCTACCAAGATTTCTATGTTCAGTTGTGAGAGTCTCCAAAGTCTATCAAGATTTCTATGTTCAGTTGTGAGAGTCTCCAAAGTATATCAAGATTTCTATGTTCAGTTGTGAGAGTCTCCAAAGTCTATCAAGATTTCTATGTTCAGTTGTGAGAGTCTCCAAAGTCTATCAAGATTTCTATGTTCAGTTGTGAGAGTCTCCAAAGTCTATCAAGATTTCTATGTTCAGTTGTGAGAGTCTCCAAAGTCTATCAAGATTTCTATGTTCAGTTGTGAGAGTCTCCAAAGTCTATCAAGATTTATATGTTCAGTTGTGAGAGTCTCCAAAGTATATCAAGATTTCTATGTTCAGTTGTGAGAGTCTCCAAAGCCTTAGTAAGATTTATATATTCAGTTGTGAGAGCCTCCCAAAGCCTACCAAGATTTATATGTTTAGTTTTGAGAGTCTCCCAAAGCCTACCAAGATTTCATTGTTCAGTTGTGAGAGTCTCCCAAAGCCTACCAAGATTTTATTGTTCAGTTGTGAGAGTCTCCCAATGCCTACCAAGATTTCTATGTTTAGTTGTGAGAGTCTCCCAAAGCCTACCAAGATTGCTATGTTCAGCAGTACAAGTCTCCACAAGCCTAACAAGATGTCGCTAGTTTGTTTATTTGTTTCGAAAAAAAAGAAGTGTTAGTTTTCACTTCTTTTTTCTTTGGGAATAAAAGTTGCTTATAAACTTTTGCAGTAACCAGAAGACTGGCTCACTGCAAATAGTGCAATGCTGTGGTATACAATGCCGTGGTGTGCAATGCCGTGGTGTGCAATGCCGTGGTGTGCAATGCCGTGGTGTGCAATGCCGTGGTGTACAATGCTGTGGTGTGCAATGCAGTGGTGTACAATGCCGTAGTGTGCAATGCCGTGGTGTGCAATGCCGTGGTGTGCAATTCTGTGGTATACAATGCAGTGGTGTGCAATGCCATGGTGTGCAATGCCGTGGTGTGCAATGCCGTGGTGTGCAATGCCGTGGTGTACAATGCCGTAGTGTGCAATGCCGTGGTGTGCAATGCCGTGGTGTACAACGCCGTTGTATGCAATGCAATGGTTTGCAATGCAGTTGTGTGCAATGCAGTTGTGTGCAATGCAGTTGTGTGCAATGCTGTGGTGTGCAATGCCGTGGTGTACAACGCCGTTGTATGCAATGCAATGGTTTGCAATGCCGTGGTGTGCAATGCCGTGTTGTACAATGCCGTGGTGTACAATGCCGTATTGTGCAATGCCGTAGTGTGCAATGCCGTGGTGTGCAATGCCGTGGTGTACAATGCCGTGGTGTACAACGCCGTGTTGTGCAATGCAGTGGTGTGCAAAGCCGTGGTATGCAACACCGATGTGTGCATTGTTATGAATTGGAGAAGTTTCTATACTTATATTCTACTTCAATACTATCTGGACTTGAATTCGAAAAATTGTTCTTAATAAAATAAATTGTAAAAATTTACAGTGAATTCAACAATAAATTAATTTTTTTTTTTTTTTAAGTTACAGTGAATTCAACCATAAATTTTAAATATAATTTACAGTGAATTCAACAATAAATCAATACAATTTACAGTGAATTCAGTCATAGCCTGGTAAAATTTGCAGTGAATTCAACAATAAATCAATAAAAGTTATCTTGAATACAATAACATTAATAAAAGTTACAGTGAATTCAACATTAAATTAATAATAAAAATTACCACGAATTCAACAATTGAATTAATAAAAGTTACCGTGAATTCACCAATAAATTAATAAAAGTTACCGTGAATCCAACAATAAATTTATAACAGTTACCGTGAATTCAACAATTAAATTAATAAAAGTAAAATTAATAAAAGTTACCGTGAATTCAACAATTAAATTAATAAAAGTAAAATTAATAAAAGTTACCGTGAATTCAACAATTAAATTAATAAAAGTAAAATTAATAAAAGTTCCCGTGAATTCAACAATTAAATTAATAAAAGTAAAATTAATGAAAGTTACAGTGAATTCAACAATTAAATTAATAAAATTTTACCGTGAATTCAACAGTGAAATTACTAAAATTTACCGTGAATTCAACCAATCCATCTCCTTATACACATAGTTGTGGCCCCCGGGGTCGGTGAAAGCGCAGAACTGATAAACAATTGTAGCAACAATATGGAAAATGTTGAATAACAAGGGATGTATAATGTGATTAATACGGCTCGGGATGGCTGTGACTGAGACGTGTATGCCAGCGAAGGAAGCCATCAATGCGATGAAGAGCTTCGATTCACCGAGAGTCAATTCTGAAACAAAATTATGTCTTTGTTTTAAATAAAGTTGGTCAGAATCTTTAATGGTGTCTAGTTTGGTTTTTTTCATATGAGACGAACAAGAGGTTTATTGTTAACTATACCCCACAAATGAAAAATTATTAATATTGGGGTAAAAGAAAATGTCATTAGTTCCAACTTCTGAGAACACGCTGGGGAATTGTATAGGATAGAGAAATTATGGCCGCTTGCCCGAAGCTGTTGACACGCATGTGCAGATCGTCGGTTTTATTTTTACCCAATAGAAAAAACTTTGACCTTACCGTGAGATCGAAGGCGGAATGTTCGTCAAACCCCGTTTAATCCTTTGTCACCCACTTTCTAATATTTGAGAGGCCTGCAGTAAAACTAATAGTAACAGCAGTACAGTAGTTAACGTATTTGCTTTCTAGATGAGCGTTCTCGGTCTGATCCTAACCTAAGTGGGATTTTCCGACCGAAATTAAATATACAGGGTGTTCAAGATAATTGCAGCCCCATTGACAATTCGAAAGTTGCCAGGTGCTTTGTAGAGTTGTGTTTATTTACTATTTAAACCGGTTCTGACTAGCTCGTTCTACGTCACATTTGTTCATCGCCCCTTCCCGCACTACAATTATACACCGTCACACAACCTTGACCTATACTACGTCATAACTGAACCTTCTCATTTCCATACATATATGCCAGATTAGCTCCATTCACGGGCTGCAATTATCTTTTACACCCTGTATAACTAAAATTATATATTTTGTAGCCTTTTCAGACCTTATGGTCTATGAAGAGCCTGTCATTTCACATCTCTACCGCCTAGTGAGCAGAAGGTAGGAGGGCCAATTCCTTTTCTAACGTGTGGAATGTCTTAAGCATTACGCTAATCCGTCCCACGATAAAATAAACAGAACGGACAAAATTAGAGGTCAGTTGTTTGTTTATCAGCAACAGCGTAACCTTTTCTTTCAAAATGAATAGAAATACATTAGGACATAAAAGATATTGTCAACGAATCATACTATACAAATCTTCTTCTTTGAATGCTTCATATCGATCACTTGTTAACCCTTCTTTCTGATTTTTTTATGTGATCCGAGTCTAGGAGCGATTGTACGTTGTGCCAGTTATGCGCCTACAATTAGGCCAGCACATCCGATTTCTGCGATGCTTTTTATTTACTAGCGTAGCTTCGCTAGGCCCCTACCTCAGTCATCTTTTACGACATGCTTTGTAGGTCACAGTGTTACTATTCTGTGCTCCACTTGCGAGCCCGATAACACACGGGCGTATTAGGATATCAAATATGTTGTACACAATAGAATACGTTTAGACAACCGAGGACAAGGGCAGATAACAGCAGATAAATGTAGACAAGTTCAGTTCCTGGTCATGTCATGAGGACAGAACTTATTAAACAAAACATGTCACATCTTACAACTTATCGTGTTAGCAAATTCGTATTGTTTGAACGCTCCATATCGACCACTTGTTAACCACTCTGTGATTTGTATGTGATCTGAACCTAAGAGCGATTGTACTTTATGTCAGTTATGCGCCTACAAGTAGGCCAGCACATATGATTTCTGCGATGCTTTTTATTTACTAAGATAGCTTCCCTAGGTCCTACATCAGCCACCTCTTACGACATGCCTTGTAGGTCGCAGTGGTACTATTCTTTGCTTCCTTGGGTCCTGACACCACACGGGCGAGTGTGTAAGAAATGTAGATGACGAATGGTAAATAACAACGAAAGATAGGAAGCATGGGTAGACACAAAATAAGAAAGAGTACTAATTAAAAAGTATACATATATATATATATATATAATTTATATAATATTGAATATAATTTGTGAGTGTTCTTGATTTTCCCAATGGTTCTAAGAGTTATGATGACAGTAGTATTACCAGGAGGGTCTCCAAGGCCAGACAGGTCAAAGTGTAGGGAATCGACTCAGATACCCTGGTCCTCCAGGTTAAGGGTTGAACTGCATGGCTAACTATTCAACCTTCGTGAAATAATTATTACTGTTAAGATACATGTATCTTAGTCTCGAAATCGGATGGGCATAAATGGACAACGTCACTGGAACAGAAAAGAAATTTTGAGATTTTGAACTTGTTTTGTTTGTTGTATGAGGGATTAAAGCCTCTTTAAGCCGAGACACGGATCTTTCAACCTATAGACACACCTTTCATTGGGTTATGTCAGAGCGTGTAGGCCAACAAACATTAAAAATAAGAATTAACTCCTTTCGGAAAATCAAATACTTTATAGCGAGATTTTGAACATGGAATGTTCGAAGCTTTATAGTGCAGGACTAGCTAAAGAACTAACACAAGTGCCCACCTGCCCAGCGTGTTCGTGGCGCGTTGGATGACGGGTGACAAGCCCCCTGTGAGTGCGGTTCAATTCTGCGGGCTGGCAGAAAGCCACAGGTTCTCCAGATTTACGGTGTTCGTGACACCGAACCGAAAGGCTACGATGTCCATGGCACCGAAGCGAAGAGCTGAAAGCTCAAGTGCTTCTGGATATTAAAAAAACGATAGAGAGATAACATTGAATTAATACGCTAGATGGAAATACTAACGGTCAACAATTAGGAAGAGAAGTCTAAGAACAGAAATGAATGAAGGATGGTGATATCTCCAGCAATAAACATCATCAGAACGATGTAGAAGAAAACAAATATCAAATATTCAACAACCATGAAATTCAAAATTCAATCTCTACCAGACGGGTGACTGTATAGACATGATTACTCAAACTTGATAGAAGAGCAACAATTGCCAGACAGGTGAACAAAGGGTCTATAGTCGAAGGAGTGATTGCACCTGGTTTCCGCATAAGGCTCCGTCCCTCGGGAGAAATGTTGATAAGTGTTGCATAAAACACGATCTCCATAGCTCCAGCAAAAATCTTAGGGATCTTGTGAAAAAATTGCAGATGTGACTCGGTCTGGTTTTGACCCTCACAACTTTCAGAACGACAGATGACTGTACACATAGACATGATCCCTTACACTTGAGATGTCACATGATGTGATGATGACATTTACAACTCAAACATACAACTAAATATAACTTACCCGTGCTCTTTACAAACATGTAATACATCACATTGCACGACATTATATTGGGATAGATAGTGTTGTACATCAACCAGAGAATTTTGAAATGCCAAGGCGTCTGATGGATCCTCACTGCACACAAAAAATATTTAATTAGTTTGAACTGCAGTTGAACACTCCTCTCAATTTTGTAAGCGAGATTTTTTATAATGTTATTTATTGCTTTCTATTGCTTTTTTTATCATATATCATCAGCTTGTGCCGTCCCCACATCGATAGGAGACTGCTTTGGATGTTTCAGCTAATTATGGTCCATGCCCTGATGGCCCACTCTGACAGACTGTTGCCTGTACACTTATTGATGCAGTGCTGCCACTATATACATGTTTTCCCCCTTTCTTGTCCTAAGCTGTCTTCTACAACACGGTTTTCAACAGATAAATCTATATCCTCTTCGTGTCCCGAATGACATATAAGGTTTCCACAAGAGACTTCCATTGTTGCCGTTCTGCTGCCTTTCTACCAACCGTCTCCCACGCCAGGCCGCACTCCTTCAGCTCTCTCTCTCTCTCTCTCTCTCTCTCTCTACAGCTCTTCTCCATGTTTCCTTTGGACGTCCAGACCTTCTCTTTCCATCCACTGTCCATCTGAGAGCTGTCCTAACCAATGCCCTGTTGGCATACGACATACATGTCCAATCCACCTCCATCTTCGTCTTTTAAAGATAGTCCACAAAGATGCACAGTCCGTTCGTTTCCAATATTTCTCAATTGTTATTGTATTTGGCCAGAAAATTTCTAGGATTCTTCATAAACATTTATTCTGAAATGTCTCCAACTTGTGTATTATGTATTGGGTCATTTTCCAGCATTCACTACTGTATAATAGCACTCCCAGTATATTACTTCTATATACACCTACCTAACATAGTACTTGCTATACACATACCTAACATAGTACTTGCTATACACATACCTAACATAGTACTTGCTATACACATAACATACCTAACATTGGACTTGCTATACACATGACATACCTAACATAGGACTTGCTATACACATGACATACCTAACATTGGACTTGCTATATACATACCTAACATAGGACTTAGAGAGCCGCTGTAGCGTAGTTGTTAGTGAACTCGCTTCGCAAGGCTGGTGGTCTGGGTTCAGCTCCCGCAATGTGCGTGGAATTTTCCCGACCGCGACGGCTTCAGGTCGACCCAGCCTCAACTGGGTACCAGACATGCTCTGGGAAAGTAAAGGCGGCCGGCGTGATGCTGACCACATCACCCATCGTGTGCCGACGGTCAATGAAAATACAGGCCTAACACTGTATTGACCTATATACCACAAGGTATGAAAGGGTTCCTTTATTTATTTATTATAACATAGGACTTGCTATACACATACCTAACGTAGAACTTGCTATACAAATACCTAACATAGGACTTGCTATACACATACCTCACATAGGACTTGCTATACACATACCTAACATAGGACTTGCTATACAAATACCTAACATATGACTTGCTATAGACATACCTAACATAGGACTTGCTATACACATGACATACCTAACATAGGACTTGTTATACAAATACCTCACATAGGACTTGCTATAGAAATACCTAACATATGACTTGCTATAGACATACCTAACATAGGACTTGCTATACACATGACATACCTAACATAGGACTTGTTATACAAATACCTCACATAGGACTTGCTATACACATACCTAACGTAGGACTTGCTATACAAATACCTAACATATGACTTGATATAGACATACCTAACATAGGACTTGCTATACACATACCTAACGTAGGACTTGCTATACAAATACCTAACATATGACTTGCTATAGACATACCTAACATAGGACTTGCTATACACATACCTAACATAGGACTTGCTATACACATGACATACCTAACATAGGACTTGCAGTGCAAAAGTATATCCAAGTCAGACTGATAACTTCCAGTATCGAGTGTATAATGCTTAGTAAACCGAGCCAAGAGTGCATGTAAATGAACCTTGAGTAAATGGTTGCTCCAGGATATTCGTCAATGGCAGGAAAATAGATGTGTGCTGTCAGTAAGAAGGTCAACAAGACACTAAACACTCGCCATTGAAGGTACTGTGCACGCTGACCGTACTAGATCGAAGGAAAAGTCATAAATTCGTTAATACTGGCTCGTATTTAAGGCTGGTATTGTTGAAATAAATGGGGTAATTTTTGTGAGAAATGATGGAGAGAGAGATGTGGAGTGAGTGAGTGGGTGCGTGGGTGGGTGAGGGGGTGAATGAGTGAGTGAGTGCGTGGGTGGGTGAGGGAGGGAGAGGAGGGGTGAGTGGGTGAGTGAGTGAGTGGGTGGGTGAGCGAGCGGTGTGTGAATGGATGAGTGGGTGGGTGAGTGGGTGAGTGAGCGGGTGAGTGAATGGATGAGTGGGTGAATGGGGTGTGGGTGTGTGAGTAGAATGAATGAATGATGTGAGTAGTGAGTGGGTGGGTGGGTGGGTGGGTGGGTGAAAGGAAGAGTGAGTAGGTGGGTGGGTGGGTGGGTGGGTGGGTGGGTGAGGGAGTGAGGGAGTGAGTGAGTTTCATTAAATGCAGAAATATATCGAGAAAGATTCAATGTAATAATAATGAGTTGCACCATCATTAAGTTAGAAAATTCATATACAGCATAGAAAAAAAAGGAACGAAATTTCACGTACAATATATCAAGAAGAAGAAATGAATTTCATATGGAACGTATAGTTTAGTTAAGTTTAGTCATCGGATCATCATCACCGCACATGGAACCAATTAGTCCATAAGTGCTCCGATCTCCTCAGTTTGTCTCTCAGCGTGTGGCAACTAACAACACCAGTTCTTTGTTGGTTGACTATTTTTCTTTGGTGGTCAAAGATGGAATGTTAGAGGATAAGAAATGAATTTCATATGTGTTATATAAAGACTAAAAGAACAACATTATACATAACATATGGAGTAGAGTAATCTCTGAAATGAACATCGTCAATATATAATGGTTTGTCCTAATCAGAACTTTGTCACCATAACAGTCTTTCGTAAATTATCTCCCACACTCCAGATGTTCCGTCTCCGCTGCTGTTATGTTCAATCCTCCATTACATCCTGAATTTATCTTCTCCGTGATCGTCCTCTTCTCCTATTTGCCATGCTGTCTCACTTTGCAGTCGTCTTCTCCAATCCGTCACGTCTTTTTATGTGTCCACAATACTTTAATCTTCTCATTTTTATTTGTAGCATCGTTCAGTTTTCTGTAACTCTGAGTTCCTTCTGGGTAGATTTATTTGTTCTCTTCTCTGTTCACAATATACAGAGGACTAACACTTATAAATAAAAGTACATGTTTGCTTTTCCACCGCCTTGTTCAATGGTCATGCTTCACACCAATAATATTGGAAATAATAATGTTCTTAGATTTCTGATCTTTTCTTTTCCTTTCAGTTCTATTTTATATCTCTTTTAGTTGTTTATGTATTTTGTACGGCTATGTTTATTCTTCTCTCGTTGGTTCTTCGTCCCATTTCCATCTCTTGTTAGCAGTGAACTGAGATATTGACATTCAATCACATTTTCTATTTTCTATTTTGTTTAAAAAACAAAAATCTGTTATCATGTTTGTTTTATCAGTTTTCTTAATTATTTTTGTTTTTTTTTGCTACATTGAGATATAGATTTTATTTTTCGCTTTTCTCTTGCACTGTTATTATTAACTTCTCAATCTATTTGTATGATGTTCACAGTAGTATTGTATTATCAGCATATCTTAATTCATCTATTTCACGTTCTCTTCTTACAAAAGTATTGTATTTATTTTTTTTCCCAGTATCTGTAACATTCTTCATGATGTTTTTCAGCGTATATGTTAACCAGACAAGCAACAGAATTCGGCATTACTTGACTCCCTGTCTTGTCTTATGTCAAACAAATCTGATCTGTCCTCTCACACATCTCTACAGTCGACGTCTGCTCACTATACAATTATTTTATGATTTGTATTAAATGTAGCAGAAATTTCATTTCCTTCATTATCTTTCACAACTTCTGACGTTCTACATAACTCAAATGTATTTGAGTAGTCCTACAGCATGAGTATAGATTTATATTCAAAATGTAATACAAAATCATACAAACTATAGAACAGATCATTTATATTTGGTAACAGTTTTGATTTCATGTTAAATTCCAAAAAAGGAAATGATGCCACGAATTGTCAAAGCAACACCAGCTTTCAAAAGTGTAAATCAAATATAGAACTCCAGGTCATTTAGTTTTGAAACTAACTTACGAATATTTACTTCAAATGTTGTTCCTGTCCTAACATATGTCAGTCAGAATTGGGGGAACAAAATTAAAGATGTAGATAGCAAATTGAATGCATTTGAAAATAGATGTCTGCGAGAAATACTGAACATAACATGGGACGCATTCAGGAAAGTGATGAAATCAGAGAAATGTCTGGTCAATCCCAAGTAACAACTGCTATAAGAAAAGAAAAAGAAAATGGAAATGCGTTAAGCATCCTCTGAAAAGAAATGATCAAAGAATAACATAGCAGGTATTGAAGTGGGAGGCAAAGGTTTCAAGAAAGAAAGGACGCGCTAAGGAAACCCTGATACGAGCTTTACTGAGAGGCGAGAAATATTGGACTAAATTTTATAGAAGAGATTGACCGAGTTGCGAAGGGTAAACTGGTATGGAGATATTGCTTGCAGAGAGGAATTATTTAATGAATATAAGAAAGAAATTTCTTTACTGAGTATAGAAGAAAAGAGTGGCACAGTTGCAGAAGGAGAAGCACATTAACAGTGTGCTAGATATCTACACTGACAGACGGTGTTCAATTTCCTATACGCTCGATTCTCTACACTACCTAGACGAAAATTGTTACCTAGACTTTCTAAGTGGGAGCAGGGAGGAAGAGAATTCAAAATTGTAGCTAAAGCTACTGTGAAAGTTTTGGAACTTTAGGGTTGTTAAAAGAGGTTCTAACACCTACGAGGGTACCATGATTGCACACACGTGAATTCTGTCAATTCTTCTGTTTAATACAGTGAATAAGATAAACATTAATTGCATATCCTTTACCCCAGCTTTTTAACGCTGTTTGTGATTTTTCTAGGCATTATTACGTTCAGTTTACCATTGCTTTCTGAACGGGTGGTGCCATTGTCCTTTTGTAAAATTCTACGCGAAACAATTTGCAACCAAACTGTCCTCAGCGTGATTCGAACTCAGAATTTCGTGGTTAATAGACCGAATCACTATCCCCTTTGGCTGAAATCGGATGCACATGTCCTAAACGTGTAGAAGTCTATGTGTTTAGGGGCCTACCAAACCAATGTGCAACGTATACACGTTCTTGGCAAAGATCAAACATATCACAAAGAGTGATTAAAATTGGTCATAAAGAACGAACGAACGAAAATAAAAAAATAAAAAACTATCCCTAAGCCAGAGATGCCATATACATTGAATAGATAGCTTTAATTTGACTTGTCTAAACATGAAATACTGACCTCAAATATGGTGAAATCCACAAATTCGTAATGATTTAAACAGAATCTGTTTATTGAAAATTCTTTCAGCAGTTCTTGACAGATGTACTTGGATGGTGTCGGACGCAATGAGATCATGTGACTCATGGATTTTCTGATGAAATTTCAAGTAAACAACCAAATATTTTTGTATAAAACAGACAAACTGAAATATGTTACAAAAGTCAAATCAATTTTACAGCTGATTTGTTTGCAACACCTGGCAACTTTTGTTGAAATAAAAACGAAGACACCCTGTCCAGATTTTCAACCTGCGCAAACATTAACAATAATAATAAAAGAAAGCTTGAAGAAAAATAAATCAACACAGTTTTAACACTAAAAGTGATGTTGAATCAATCCAGTGATTTAAGCAGTGGCGGCTCGGGATCATTTTTTGTTGGTGGGCCAGACACATTTTCGGAAAAATGTTTTAATTTATAAAATAATAAATACACGTTACACATTATTTTTGGTGGGGCCCGGCCCCAGTTACCCTTAATGACGAGCCGCCACTGGATTTAAGGAATACCCATTGTACAAGTAGAGCTGTGTGCTTGATGGGAAGAGAGAGGAGTGTGTCTAAGCAACGAGTAACAGGAACCATCAGTGTGTATGCCCTACGACATCTTTAGAGAAGACTGGGCACCAATGGTACTTCCCGGAGTGCTGTAACGTCACTTCAATAACCAATAACCAAAGCAACACAGTAGTAAAATGTTAACAAAACAACACAGCGGCCCCAACCTCAAGAATACACATATATGATTTGACTGTAAGTTTTCCTGCAAGAAGTTAAACGTCAATGATGGTTCCATTAAGCAGTTGGATTGGAAATATGAAGAAATGGTATCGGTTGTTGACCGCCATTCAGTATTAACTCATATAACGTTTCTTTACTTCTCTTGAGAATGATAAAATATGTACTTTGTGTTAATTTTACAAACGTGTATCAAAACATTTAACAACAATCAATACTGTGCTGTGTTACACTACCCTAACCAGATCTGTCTTGAACAAGCCAGTTTAGCCCATTCCAAGTTTTTCCCGCCTCTTCTCTTTCTCTGTCTAAAAGTTCGTCTCCATGTCTCTCTAGGTCACCCCTAAATCTCTTGCCTTTCTGATTCCATCTCAAAGCCACATGTGGGTGTCTAGCCTACTTACTGGCTAGTAATTATTTCAACATAAAATTCAAACGCTAACCACAGATAACGACACATCATTTTACCATATAGACGTCATTGTGTGTGTGGCCTGGTTTCATTTCCATTATTTGCCATTTTGCTGCTATAGTAATGTTCTTCAAGATAATATTGAGAGATTCTAGCGGGCTAGTACTCTTGCTCTTGACTTCACATTGTAACAGGTTCAACATTCGAATAAGACCGCAGTCTATTCTAGAAAATCAATGTGCTGAAGACGAAAGCAACCAGCCAAGAGAGGCAATTTGGTAAGAATGCCCTGCACAAACGTAATGAAAATATGCCTATATTCTCATAACGTTATGGTACTTGCTTTATGAGGAACACTTGTGAGGAGTACTTCTGTATATGCAGTGCCAGATAACCTACCTCATAAAGGACCCAAACCCTAGGATTGGAAGTCCTTCACGGTTAATCTGTTGTCCCATGAGCTGCAAATGAACGAGATTAGAGCAACTTGCCGAGCAAAGGGAAAAACCACAAAATCATGTCCCAATCAGCAGAATTATAAATGTAATAGACTTCATAAATGTCAATTAATAAATACTATACACTACATAGTTCAAATTAAAAGGTAGACTTACCCGCATTAAGCAAAGCAGTTTTGTTGTAGATTTTGCTGATGTAGATATTGCTGATGTAGATTTTGCTGATGTAGATATTGCTGATGCAGATTTTGCTGATGGTGTTGGCAGTGATAATGGACAATCCAGTAGCAGGGAAGAGAACTGCAGTGGATTTGAAAACTTTGCAGTTGCCGCAAGTTTTTGAATTTATTAAAAGCATTTATGTACCTGAATGCGGATGTTATAATTTGGACTGTATCACCTTCCTCTAAGAACATGGCGTCACATACCTCCCTATTCTCAAAACTCGTTTACTAAATTCATTTTCAAGTCAGGCAGCGTGACATTTGCATCGTTTTTGTACATGAACGTACTTCCACCAAAAGACAGATACGACTTGGGAAACAGAGCTAGAGTTGAGATCTTCGGGTACGAAATGACAACACGTCTTGTGAATTTCATATGCACTTCTTAACAAAGCTAAAGTACCGTTAAATTAAACATGATCCTTGCTTGTCCACGAGAAACAACGCTGCGCCGTATAGACTGAGCTACACTTTGTAAGTTAAGTTTCTCTTTGCACTAAACAACAGGATAATTTAAGGTTTGTTGTTGCTTTAAAGAAGAACAGCCAATGAATGCTTCAAATAGTTGCGAGTAAATACAGCTCCCATACTTTCACGACTCTCTTCGGATTGTCATCAGAACTTCTTCTCTACTTGACTTCCAAAGACAATGGGGAGAGCAAACAGGTCAGTTCCGTTCATCCATTACTTGTCTATATTTATTTTCCTACTTTCACTGAACGATTTTCAAGAACTAGCATTTCTGACGGGAGGGGGAAATTGTGCATCCGAGCATACTGTACAAGTGCTGAACAGTTAATGTGTGTGGTCCCTCTTCGGGGAAATTTCCTTTAACAACGTGTGCAACTTCAAGTCTATTCGGATGAATACGGAAATGCTTTCTGAATCAAAACTATAACATTTCAAACATTGAAAACAAAGCATGCTGCATTCTGAAGATGGGAAAAAAACAGCTTAAACAGCCAAGTACATCGTTCAAAAAATGTATTCTTTGTTTCATCATCACCAGGTGCCGTCTCCACATCGAAGGTTGGCTGCAATGAATCTCCAGCATCCTGTCTTTCGCCTTGGTGTTGCACACTGCCAGACTGTAACCTGTCCATTTCTTAAAGTTTTCCTCCCACTTATCTCTCGGTCTTCCTCTTGCTCTTCCCCTCAACTTTCCCCTCTAGTAAATGTTTTATCATGGTGTCATGTCTTTTATGTGCCCAAAATACTTTACTTGTCTGAATTTTATTTCTCTTAATAATTGTTTCTTCATGCCTAGTTTTCCTAAAACTTGTTTATTTGTCTGTTTTTCTGTTCATGAAACTCTGCCTATTCTTCTATATATCCACATCTCAAATGCATCAATTCTGTCTTCTAACTGCTTGTGAATTGTCCATGTTTCCGAGTCATACATTAATATAGGATATATATAGCATTTGATCATTCTCATTTTTAACCTGTTTGTGATTTGTTTGGATGTCAGTAACTTTCTCATACTATTCTTTGTTTAGAGACACATTATTGCATGATTTGATGCTAGGTTTTGTTTAGATAGATAAATAATAACAAATTAATGTTAAATTCAGTACATTTTATACCTAAATATTTACTGTAATTTTTTTGCCCTGGTCACGTAAAAAAGTACCGACACCCAGCGGCATAGTATGCCCTGACACAGTTCCATGGAGGAGATTGGGCGAGTTGCCCAGGATAGAGCGGTATGGAGAAATTACTTGCAGGCCCTATGTAACCTATAATGGTACGAGAGAAATTATTATTATTATAGGGATTATCTATGGCGAACTGGTTAAGATGTTTGCCTGTCGTTCTGAAGGTGGTTTCAAATTCGGACTGAGTCAAATGTGTAATTTTTCAAGAGTCAAACGTTGGACAGTACTGATCCAACAGTTTAAGATCATTTTGTTTACTGTTTATTTTTGTTTTTGGTTCGCTTGCTACGAATTCAGTTTTAGTCATGGCGTCTTACATGTCACTTCTGACTGAATTTTAAGTAGGTACTTCGCAACCAATACACAAATAAGACAAGAGACCAAGCAAGAAAATGTATCAAATTTTATAAGAAAGCGCCGCTGGAACTACATCGGCCACACACTTAGAATGGATGAGAAAAGACTCCCTTACCAATCCCTCATATGGACACCAGAGGAAAAAGAAAACGAGGAAGACCAAGAGAGACTCTGCGTAGAACCATCACCAGAGAAGGCTCAACGATGGGCCTAGTCACAGCCTGGCTCTAGCACAGGCCAGACAACTGGCCAGGTATTCCCTGACCTAGATAAGAAAAGGGATCTGGAAAATACAGATGTTTGATAGAACACTGCACGCTTTTTGCAATTTTACTCAATTCGGTGAGTCTATGGTTATTTGTTGGTGAAACATATTCATTATATTGATATTCCTTATTGTTAAACTTAACTTGTTGGATAATATGACTTCGAGTTAGCATTTTGTGTTGATTTTAAAATGAATTCGTCTATATACACCAATACTGGAATGCGAGGTCACGTGGTGTAGTTGGGGTCTGATTTCCACAATTCTTACCTGAGCCCGAAGGCCCAGTAGTTTATAGTTGGCTCTGGCCTAGTAAACATTAAAGACTTAAAACAAATAGCAACGAACCGCGAGACATGGAAGAGCTATGACCTCTGCCCTATGCGCCGCCCACAGGCCCAAGAGGAAAGACTAACTAACTAACTTCGCAACCCCGTTAGTGACTGTAAAGTATAATGTGCGAGTAACAGCCTTTGTTACAATTATCACATCAAAATGTTGATACACGTCTCTCAAGATGAAATTGCCTCCTGGAATAAAGCTTCTTTTTCTCTGCTTGTTTGATCAGACTGTGCTTCTTCTTTGCGATCGCTATTTTGATGATTATACCGTCAGACATGTTCCTATTATGAAGTCGACTGTTGTCTGGAGCTCATCGCTGGTGCCATGTAGTTTTGAATGTAGTGTTGTGTTGTAGGGCCAGCATCAAGTTCTAGAAAAAAACATATAGGAGATAGTCGTGCAGGACATGTTCTGAGACTGTGCTCAAAATTCAACAGCCCACTCCAAACCTCCTTTATCCATATGCATCTCCTCTTTTCCATGTTTATGTCAAGAGGCTTCAAATCATGAGTACATACATCCTTATTTCTAATTTGGGGTCTGTCTCCTGTCAGAAATTAACTCTCCATAATAGGAGATCCTTAGGAATTTGACCATCTTTCAAGCGAGAAACTTTGCACAACCGACGGAGATGTCTCTCCTTGAGGAGAGTGTACAGGTTTGGAATTTCTGCTCTCTCTCTCTCTTGAACATGTGTTTGTTTCTTATATGGTCCTTTAAACTGAGAATATGTCTAAGGCATATCATAAGAAAATCGTTGAACTTTCTCTCCTTACAGACAAACAAACATGTCTTTACAAACAAACAACAAACATCAAACTAAAGACAGAAATTGTAAAATAGATTTGTATTTGAAAAATGTAATTCAAAATTAATATATTTTCAATCTAACCATTATTCAGAAATACCCACATACAGCAAATTCACATATCAAATCATATTACCATGAAAGATGGAATATATTCATAAAAAAACTCAGCATGCAAACCCTACTATTCCACTTCTTCTTCTTTGTTCGTATTGATAATGCTGTTTGTTACATTATGCTTCAGTTTGCAATAAGGTTGTAATACCTGCTACTTTCTACACAGCATATCCATTTTTACAACTGCATTTTTTTACTACATTCTATCTTTGGCCCATACTCGTTTAGCTATACTGCAGTGAGACAGCCTGTTACCAGACCACCACTAGGAATAGAAGGCCTAATTTAATTGACTGCATGAAAAAAACTATCGTTACTTCCTGTAATACTGTCTTTAAACGGTGTAGGACAGGGGGGGGACATGTGTCTGTGGTATTTAATGGCCACATGGCTAGAGCAGTCATGGTGAAACTTTACAGGTTAGGAATTATTTTTATGCCCTGATTGATCATAAAACCACAAATAGACAAACCTGTTAGCATACAAAGTATAAAACAGATTCTGAAAAACAACTCCAGAGAAGATTGGCTGAACCGATGGGCTATGGGGACGGCTGGTCGGGACATGTATGCAGAGATGAATAGACCAAACCCCAAGGACAATATAAATCTGCTACAAAGAAAAGATCAAAGCACTATCTTTCAGTTAAGAACAGAACATGTTGGACTGAATTACCACCTACACAGAATAAACCCACCACACCTACCACACTGTAGAAAGTGCAGTCATTCATGTGAGACAGTACAACATATCTTGCTTGAATGTCCTGGACTGCATAAAGCTAGACAAGAACTCCCTCCTCCCACCACACCCATCTGTTCATAATACCCTTTACACTCATCATCATCATCAGGTGCCGTCTCCACATCGAAGGTTGGCTGCAATGAATCTCCAGCATCCTCTGTCTTTCGCCTTGTGTTGCACTCTGCCAGACTGTAACCTGTCCATTTCTTAAAGTTTCCTCCCACTTATCTCTCGGTCTTCCTCTTGCTCTTCTCCCTCAACTTTCCCCTCTAGTAAATGTTTTATCATGGTGTCATGTCTTTTTATGTGCCCAAAATACTTTACTTGTCTGAATTTTATTTCTCTTAATAATTGTTTCTTCATGCCTAGTTTTCCTAAAACTTGTTTACTGGTCTGTTTTTCTGTCCATGAAACTCTGCCTATTCTTCTATATATCCACATCTAAAATGCATCAATTCTGTCTTCTAACTGCTTGTTCATTGTCCATGTTTCGAGCCATACATTAATATAGGATATATATAGCATTTGATCATTCTCATTTTTAGCCTGTTTGTGATTTGTTTGGATGTCAGTAACTTTCTCATACTATTGAAATTATCCTTGGCCATTCCTATTCTCCTTTACACTAGTCTTCCACAATTACAGAACACATGCAGATTCTACAAACTGGCATTGGCTGCCCAAGAGTGAAAACTTGCAGCCCTGGTTAGAAGAAGAAGAAGAAAATGCCCCTGATTGCAAAAAAACTCCTTGGCCTTACCGTGGATTGAACCTGAGTCTCCCACATGGAAGTCGAGCTCTAATCCATTCGACCAGACACTTCACTGACTCTGCATTCCTTCCAGAATCTGTTATGGGACAATGAGCACCTATAGGTCTGTCGCAGGTGATATGAAGTCAGTCCAATAACGAATCCACTTGCAACCTAAATTAATCTACAATGGTTCCCAAAATTTGCTAGTGAAAACACACAATTTTGTTTACTGGTCCATGATGTCACTTTGCTATGAGTCCTTCTTGCACTTAAGAAGTCACTTTGCACTTAAGTCCTTCTTGTTTTCAAAGTGATGCAAACACTTGAAAACAACAAGAATCACATTGTGAGGTGGGTCATTACCTTTGAAGTTGGAGAAGGCATGACTGTATTGAGAGGGACACTGATAAAAAGGAAAGCATGCCTTGACGCAAAAATCAGTCAGACGTGTGATACCAGCACCCTGACTGTGCTTGAAACCATAGCGAACGAACTTAAGAAGAAGATAGGTCAAGTGCTGTAAGATTACATAGTTCACCTGAGAAAAGAAGTAATATTACATAAATTCAGGACTTGGCCATCAACCACAGTAAATGAGTTGTTGATTTTCTAGGCACCACTTATATGTTCAGTAGTTTGCCATTGCTTTATGAACAGTAAGTTCTATTTTTACCTTTCGTAAAAATCCACTGTAAAAATTTGCTTCCAAACTGCCTGTCACTGAGTTTGAAACAGGTACACTTGGGTTGTGGTTGAGTTCACTATTGCTATGCCACAGAAAGCTATTATATGTGGAGCTAAATCAAAGGAATCAACCAAAACTAATAAAACTGGGATGTTACATAAATAAAGTGTATTCAAAATATTGTGCACAAAGATAATAGAAATTAACTGTTGATATTATTCAAGCGCTTCATTATTTTCTCATTGTCCCACTGAAAATGCTTGCTAAATGATGTGGAACTCAAGTCCTGCACTTGATCAAGGTAATATATATATTTACTTAGTAGATGTACTTGGTGGGCGTCTGTAGTTTAAGTGGTAGTTGTTCAATCTCAACCCAAGCGTAAGTGGTTCAAATTCGCTGGCAGGCAGTTTGGAAGCAAATTTGTGTCCATGGATTTTTACAAACGGTAAAAATGGACTCCACTGTTCAGAAAGCAATGACAAACTACTGAAAGTATAAATGTGCCTAGAAAATCAACGAATCGTTTACTGTGGTTAATGACTACATCCTGTAAAGTATATGCCTAATTTTCATTTCAGATGCACCTGAAAAACCCTGCTTTTATACAATCTTCATTTTTATTACACAAAATACTACATTATGGGGTGCTTCATATTTTTAGTCATGATCATCTGCCACACTATGTGACAGTGCATCTACAAAGAGTTAAGAAGAAAAGATATAAGTACAAAAATAATACTGGAAGCAAAGAATTTACTTATAGTGGCTTAACAACTTTAATATGAAAAATAAGAACACGTTTTAAATTTGTCAGTCTCTCTCAAAGAAAATACATATTTTTTTAAAAGGGATTCAAAAACATGTAAATTCAACCTCTACATATTTGAAATACAATAATTTTAAAACAATATCCCTGCCAATAACTCTGTATATCACTTTGTCTACGTCTTATTCCTCTCCGCTCCTTGTGGGGCATTGGGTCTCAACAGTTGTTCACTACCTTTCCTGGTATCTGGCTATTTTCTTTATGGCCTCCCAGGATAGTCAAGCACCCTTCAGTTCCTCAAGAAGACTTCGTCTCCAGGTCTGTTTAAAACATCCCCTTTTCCATTTTCCCTGCAGATTCCACATAATCTGTACACAAAAGTCTTCCAATTAAACCCTTTCACATGATTTCCTCATAAAAATTAATAGTCACAACAACTTGTGGTGATTCATGATACTATGCAGCACTGCCTTGTCTTATCTCAACACTTATGCAATGAAGAGTGGTAGGAAGTTGAAGTTCTTGTTGTTGGATCAAGAGTGTCACAGCAGCTGTTGCGAACTCATGTTGTTGTAGTATTTCTTTAATATTGTCTGTCCATCCACATCTTGGTTTTCCTTGTGTCTCTGATTATATCTTCAACTGGTGAAGGCGCAAAATTATTTCTTCTTCTTCTGCATTCGCCCACTATAAATTCAGATGTTGTCAGCACGCCTGGTATGGTGACTTCTGGCTGATGTTTGCATGAAGGCCTGCTTTCCTTATTATCAGTGTCCCCTGCCATACAGGCAAGCATTCTCCAACATCAGAAGTAGTTATTATATCTGCTGACAGGACAAGTTGCCAAACCATAATTACTATGAATGATGAAGAAATTGAACATGTTACATAGTCAATATCTTGACTTCATAATTTATAACAAAGGAGACTGCAGAAAAGAAATGAGAAGAAGCCTTGGAAATCTAGAGGTTAGATAGTATGAGGTTCTATGGTTTGGCTGAAATCGGATGCATGTGTCCTAAGCGTGTAGAAGTCAATGCGTTTAGGGGCCTACCAAACTAATATGCAACGTATACACGTTCTTGGCAAAGATCAAACATATCACAAAGAGTGATTAAAATTGGTCGTAAAGAATGAACGCAAAGAATAAGAAGGAGTATGAGGTATCTATGGCATGACACAGGCAAGTTAAAAAAAGATTTAAAAGCTTGCAAGGCAAGGGACGACCAAGACGATGGTAGCAACAGGACATTAACAAAACACTATATTAAAGAATCCATTTTTACAACTGCATTTTTTTACTACATTCTATCTTTGGCCCATACTCGTTTAGCTATATACTGCAGTGAGACAGCCTGTTACCAGACCACCACTTGGAAGTGAAGGCATAATTTAGTTGACTGCATTAAAAAAACTATCGTTACTTCCTGTAATACCTTCTTTATGCGGTGTAGGAAAGGGGGGGGACATGTGCCTGTGGAATTTAATGGCCGCAAACAAAATTGGTGCAGCCCGTAGAAGACGACATACTAAATATGCAAAGAGATTGATTAATCAACATCGAACTGGCATACTGGGCCGGTGGACGCTGCTGGATTTGCTGAGGTGGAGATCGGAGCACCTATGGACATGTCCGAGTGCTATGATGATAGTCCTCATATAAATGATAACTATATTAAAGAATAAGGTCTCAGACACTCAACCGCTTGCCAGAATTAGTTCAGTTTGGACATGTCCGACAGTGTCATCTTCGTGGTAGAGAGAGAAAATATTTGAATCAATTTTTTATGTCGCCTGTGTAAGCGGCCGCAAGGAAAGCAAAGAATAGTACCACTACAACCTACAAGGCATGTTGTAAGAGGCGACTGATGTAGGACCTAGGAAGCTACAATAAGAAATAAAAACATTTCAGAAATCAAATGTGCTGGCCTACTTGTAGGCGCATAACTGACACAATGTACAATCACTCTTGGGCTCAGATTACACACAAATCGTACAGAGTGGTTAACAAGTGCATTGGAAGAAGAAGAACTTCTTATGGGTACGGTGAGCAAGTGAACTTTGAGATGGCTGCTGCAGCGGAGGCAGAGCATGCATGGGAATGCCCAATGTGCCATGACGTTGATCAAATAACATAACTATGATAGAGAAGGCCGGAGAACTGACAAGAGATGAAGACTATTTCAGTCACACTATGATGAGAGTGATGTTGTCACAATGGACATGATTGATGAAATCTACTCTGACACTTCTAAACCGCAATAACAATCAATGATTTGGAATCATTACCAATAAGATAATGTTGATACATTAGTAATATCATTACCAATAAACCAGATCCTGATAACATGCTACTAGATTATAGTGTCTTTATGTTGAGTGTTGGACTAGCATTATACTGGCTATTCTGAGTTGAGTTGATAATAGCCAATGGTTGCATTATCTTACAATCTAGTATGAAATACAACCATCATACAACAACATTTTAAAACATTAAATAAAAACATTAGCAGAAAAAGATGTGCAATCAAATGGCAAAAAAAACATTTAAGGCAATGCTAACAAAAAAAGATAAATTATGTAATAAATTAAAGAAACTATTACGTTCAAGCTCCTGATAATGAAAACATTTGCGGATTAAAGTACAAATTTTTTTAATAGTTCAGTTTAGAATATTTTCATTGCACTCTGGACTTGTTATTGGAAGATTTGAATTGCAAGGGAAAGTATTAAAATCTGAATGACAAAAGAATGTATGAAGATCTGAATGACAAAAGAATGTATGAAGATCTGAATTGTAATGGAAAGTATTAACATCTGAATGATACGGGTATGTATGAATAGTTTATATGTACGGTTCCAACTTCACTGCAATGGGTCACCCCATAATTGCTCCGTTCCTGTGCCAATGAATATCACATGAAATGCTAACAACTGTCTCCTGTGTGTGTGAACTAATTCTAGAATGAAACAGCCATACCCACAAAAGCAACCTGCACCGCATAAATGCATATGCCCGTCGCTAAAGTGTCAACACAAAACTGTTCATCGCTTGAATTGCAATTCATGTCGAAGGGAACATCAATCACAACAAAATCCAGCTTTCTGCAAGCGCAATATCACTGCATACGGCAGATTGAGCCGGTCCGTCATAACCGCTGTCTGCCATTTTCTGAATATCCACAACAACCGCACGGTTGATGCAGCAAAAAGAATTCCATGTAACATTCATAGCTCACAGCGTTGCTCAAGCACTAACTCAGTAGCTCGGCAAACAAAACTGTAAAATACCCGACCAAACATGGTGGAAATGAGCTAGCAAAGTCGTATCCAGAATCAAACAGTCCTGATTCTGAATGGCCCTCCGCATTCCGCCATTGCTGGAAAGATTTTTCCTGATGTTTGAATATCTTACGAGAATGTATGTAGAGCCAAATGTGTGTGTATGAATGTGTTAGCCTTGTGAGTACCTGAAGATGTGTTAGTGCAATCCATAAACTCTGAGGAGCACAGCTGAAGAACTGAAGTGCTTAAGTCACAGAAACTACTAATTTGTCACATGATATACAACCTATTACGTTTATACAAGGTGCGTTCAGAAAGTAATGCTCCAAATCAGTTTTCTCACAAATTGTTCAGTCAAAAATCATGAAATTTATATACAATATACATGAGCATGTCATTTAAAACATCTGAATTATTCAACAGTATTACTCACAATTATTTTGAGTGTCTGTAGTCTAGGCGGTAGTGAGCTCGATCACAACCCCAAGCGTACCTGGTTCAAACTCTGCGACAGGCAGTTTGGAAGCAAATTCGTTGCCGTGGAATTTTTACAAAAGGTAAAATAGACCTCACCGTTCAGAAAGCAATGGCAAACTACTGAACATATAAGTGGTGCCTAGAAAATCAATGACTCGTTTACTGTGGTTGATGACTACGTCCTGTAAAGGATATGCCACGATTTTCGATTATTCAACATAATCTCCATCAACATTTACGGCTATAAGCCAGCGTGAAACAAGGGCATAAATTGCTAGCCTGTACAAAATTTAGCCTTGATTATGCAGCCATCATGCATTACTTTCTGAACGTCTCTCGTATATTCACAAACATGAATTCAGGAAAAGATGATTTTGAAAACCAAACAAAACTTCATTGCAAGTATTAGTTTTCGATTGAACCAAATAATTATGCTGAATTATTCAACAAAGTTTTTCAAAAGAAAAATTAACATACATTTTAAAACAATATAGACTATATTCTACTAGCGATCATTGCCAGAATGATGCTGGCCATCAGTTTCTATTATTCTGAGATCTTGTTAATATATATATATATGTGCAAATTTTGACAAATCCTGGATCTAAATTTCCTTGTTGGTTGACAAACAGTGCAACTTTTCCTCACTTTAATCCAAATACAGCACAAGCTACAGTTTCGGACAACTACATTATAGGCATGTTCCAGTATGGAATGTAAAAACTATCATCATATTTATTTAAAATGCAAAAAGACAAATATGACTATGGCCAGGTAATGCATCAACATACAGCTATAATCAAATATTCATAATCCCACCCACAAACCTGCGAGTATGATACGCAAGTTGTACAAAAAAAACTACAAGATTTCTAATTGTTCCCATATAAAATACATCATTTTCCCACAACAATATAATATTATTATTACATGGCTAATATAAATTCTCGTCACAATAATGTTAATTATACAAACAACATAAGGACAAAATAGTATATTCTCATCCAATTTAAACAGTCAAAAGAACAAGGAACAAAATTCCACAAACTTATATATAGTCTTTAACAAACATACATTGTGGCATCTGCATGTATGTCACTAAAATATTGTATGGAGAAAATGTATGCATACATTTTTTCAGCTTCAATCAAAAACAGAATGTACTAAACTAAGAAACAACAATGGAAACACAAATTGACCAAATATAATTATAAATAATAGCAATTCTAACTATACAGTATAGATTGTATTCAATTAAGTGCCATGCCGGTTTAGGAGATCATCTCTCCACAACACTCCTTGGTGCAGTTAATCAGTTTTGACGTCGATCTTTTGTCGAACCCCGATGTCAGACCATCCAACATCTTCTCCTTGTCTTCCACAATCTCTCCTTCCCTGAATTTTACCTGTTGTCACCAAATGTTCTAAACCTCTCTTCGCATTATATGCCAGAAAAACCTTGTCTGACTCTTATTCTTTTGATAAGGTTTCTTTGTGTGCAGGCCTGATTTAAAACATCATCGTTTGTTTTCTTCGCTGTCCATGGAATTTTCAGCATTCAGGATTGCATTAACAAACAAAAACAGAATAACTTTCTTGCTTTTGTCCTTCTCTGCTTTTTTGCCGTTAGGCGTAGCAGGTTTAACTAAATTATCGGTTTCCGAGATAGTGCATACTCTGTCGCTTGATTTGCTGTGGTATTGTGGAGTTTTAAGATGTCTGTAACTCCATCAACCCATATTTCTCTTGGTCTGCCCCTTCCTCTTGGCGATTCCATTTTCAGGTTGTACGCTCTTGCAACTGGTGTATTCGGGTTTATTCTGACCAAGTAGCCAAACCATTTGAGTCTCTGTTTTTCAATAAATCTAATAGCAGGTGTTGTTCCAACTGTTCTTCTAATTTCCTCATTTCTTATATGGTCTCTTCTTGTTTTATTTACTGCTTTCCTCAAGCATCTCATTTCACATGTGATAATTTTCCTTTCTTGTTATTTTGTCAGTGCCCATGTTTGGCACTGGTAGCACAGTGTTGGTATAAAGATTGCATTTATCATCTGTCTTTTAGTCTCTACTGGAATTGCTGGGTGTTTCAAGATTGGGGTAAGCTGGTATGTGATGTTGTTGGACTGATAAAACAGAATATACTTGACTAAAAAATAACAATGGAAACAAAACATTGACTGAATATAATTAAGACAAGTATAAATAATAACAATTCTACTGTACCATATGGATTGCATTAACAAACAAAAACAAAATGTACTTTAATTTAAAAAATAATGGAAAAAAAATTTGGCTGGATTTGGTTGAACATAATCAAGACAAGAATAATAAATAATAGCAATTCTTTCTAAGTGTACATATTGAATTGCATTAGCAAAGAAAAACAGAACGTATTATTATTATATACCTCTAGTACCATCATATGTTACATAGGGCAAGCATTTTCTCCATACCACTCTATCCTGGGCAAAACATTCAATCTCATCTATGGAATGTAGTCCAATATTTCTCGCCTCTCTCAGCAAAGTTCCTATTCTTTCTTTCTTAAACCCTTTGCCTCCCACTTCAATGACTACATTTGTGATTCTTTGATCATTTCTTCTCAGAGTGTGCCCAACATATATCCATCTTCTCTTTCTTATAACAATTGTTACAAGTGGTTGACCAGACATTTTTCTGACTTCATAACTTACTGTGAATTCATCCCCTTTTAAGTTCAGTATTGTTCGCAAACTAAAAAGCAGATTGTACTTTAACCAAAAAACAATAATGGCAACAAAATTTGGATGAACATAGTAAGAAAAGAATAAATAATAGCAATCCATTCTAACTGTACAATGTGGATTGCATTAAAAATCATTGAAAAAAGGAAAATTATAAAATAACAAACAAGACATAAAAGGAAACTGCTAGGGCTGTTAACATTCAAACAAACACAAAAGTTCTTCATTCCAGACTCGAAATACCTACAACAAAGCTAGAAAAAAAATAATCAGTCAAAATTCCTTGCTTAATGTTATAAATGTTTACAACAGATGCTATTTTTACAAAATAAAGAAGGCTTGTATAATTCACAATAAACATGTTCATTTTTGGAAGGGCTTTTAAAATTCATTGTAATGACAGAAAATCTGTACGAAGCCTATTGGTCAAAACATTGGTTCCGTTGAATATTTTCAACCATATATGCCCAATACCATATTAATTTCACGTATTCCGTTTCACCACAGGTCCCATGGTTTCCAAGAAACAGACTATCATCTGATTATTCATTTGAGGATCGTATTCATCACTCATGTCCATAATTACTCCTCCCAAGCAGGTATTTCAATGTGTTTAGACTAACAACTCCCAGTCTGTATTGGTTGATCCGTCCTGTACTGGGACTTTTCTCATGGTTTTCCCGTCTTGCCGCATCTATTGGTATGCATAACTTGAGTAAACACATAGAGAATACCTATCTTTTTGTTTAAATCTTCAGAGCGCATGTTTTCTTTTAGAGCATTGATGCTGTCGCATTTGTCCATATAAGACCCATTCTCAAATGCAGCTTTGCTTGCCAGTGCATCTGCTCTCTCACTGTTATTCTCTTTTTCTGGCTAGATAGGTAGCACTAGTGACTTCTTAAAAACAAAGACAGCCTACAAGACCTGCATGTCAAGGAGCATTGACTCATAATTAACATATTGTCCCCGGATGATATCATATTTTGACCACATCAAACATCACGGTGGTTTGGAAAGAGTGGTAATGGAATGCATGGTTTCTGGAGTATGAGGCAGAGCACAACCAAGATGAAGGTGTCAGCAGGACATCAAAGTAACCTTGAACTGATGTTGGAAAGAAGTGGGCGAACTTGCTAGAGACTGAGAGTTTTTCAGCGGGATGTGATGAAAGCGACGTCTGAAGGGATATACTACTCTTGAGTGACTTCTTATCTTGAAGGCTATATCTTTCTTAAGCTGATATATCTCAATAAAATTCACTATGGTAAGACAGACAGTCAAACATACACATATAGATAATATAGATGTCATGTAGAAATATGAAGAACTATCACAATCACATTGGCAAGGAAGACAAGCAATAAAATAACAAATATGACACATGGAGACAGCAGCCCTAGCAGTAATTGTCATACAGTCTCTACAATGTCCTGCCGCCAGTATGGGGGGCAAGACGAGTCTGGAGATTTGGTGGACTCAGTTACGGATGAATCACTTGGAGTTGTTGTTTCTAAACTTGAGGATCCCTGACGCTGTCGCCTTTTGCGATATGTCCACTTTCTTCTAAGATTGTCAATCTACAGAATAAAACAAATAACTATCATAGCTTCCAAATTATTTTTTTTAAATATAAATTAAACTTTTTAGTCTGAAAACATAGAGAAACAAAGAATGAAGTGGTTTGGCCACTTAACAAAAATTCATCCAAACTCCACAGTATACAGAGTCTTCTACAACAGAACATTAGGAAAGAAGGTGAGAGGAAGACCATGAAAAAGATGGTTAGATGGTATAGCAGAATCCTGTCAAAGAGCAAAAATAACAATCACCCATGCCACTAGAACAGCGCAAGACAAAAACAGAAAACCATGAGACTAGGCAACACCCGGTAGCAGTGTGATGACAAAAGATGAAGTAGTTCTGGAAAAAGAGATGATGACCTCATCCAGACACATACACCAACCTGGATAATGGAATGTTCTTCAGACATGGGAATTCAGCTGTGATATACGTCAGTTTTATACTGAAAGAATAAGCAGATTTGAACCAAATGGTGATACTTTTTCAGCGGGTTTCAGTCAGTTCAAAACTATCCTCTGGTGGCTTACAGACAGGACAGAAATCTTAAGGATATGTTAGTACACAGCCGCTTTAAATCCAATGTCCAGGGTCATTTTGGCACCGTCCGGTCTGATTATGTGATACAGACCTGTACTGTATCTTTTCCTAAAGCTACTTTTGTTATTGAGGATGATTTTACGTGTGAGTTCCGTAAAATAATCTAGGTATCACTTGTAAACGTTGTGACAAAGCATATATAGGTGAAACTGGCAAAATGCTTACTGACCGTTTTGGCCAACACTTACGTGATATAAGTAAATGCTCTGTGACCCCTGTAGCCACTCATTTAACTGGAACGGACCATTTGGGAGCTCGCAATATCCAGGTCACAGTCATCCGATCATGTTCCTCTGATGACTGAAGTCGATTTGCTCTTGAAAATAGTTTTATATCTTTATATCGTACCTTGCGACCTCATGAACTCGACACACTACATTCATACGCTTCTTAGTACTTTCTCTTCTCATGCTCCATATTGTATATGTTAAATGTCAATATGTTATATATATGTTTGATTTTTATTGTTTATCTTCTTTTTTCCACTTCTAGTTCTTTGCATTTATTTTGTTATTTGTTTTTAGTCACAGATTTGCATATTAGGGTTGTTAGGAATTTGATGTCTGATTCTATATGTAGTGTGCCGTGTAAGAAGTGAATTTCTTCACTTCTATTGTATTCATTGCTAGATAAAGGCCTTTTGGTCAAAACGTTGCCATATATTGTTATTGTTTTTGTATTTTATAAAACTACAGTATTTTATTTTTACTTGTTTCGCCATTGCTACAGTTTTACTGCTGTCGCTTAATATATACTAAAAGTTTCTTTAAACAATCTTAATTTTTGTCCACTCTTGTGCTGCAAGAGAGCTCACAAATTCTTCTTCTTTACCCTTCACACCTAGGTAAGCATAGGTCCGCAACCAAGGCCTTCCAAGCCTACCTTTCCAAGGTAATCTTTTCCAGATCTATCCACTCTCTCCCCATTTTCTTGCATTACGTCTCCAACTCCTACTCCTGTCTCCAGGTGTTCCTGGGTCTTCCCTACCTCTATTGCCCTGGGGGTTCCATCGGACAGCTTGTCTTGTGATATTGGCTCCCATAATTACATCAACTAAATATATTCCTTTTTTTTTCCTAATTACATTTGTCCGCTGCCATCAAACTTGATGTTTTTTCTCTGAAGAAAATATCTATTGAATGGCTGAACTCAATTCTTTGATAATGCTCACCTTTTCTCCTAGGAAAGACAAAACTGTGAGAATAACTAGAACTGCCAGTGCCACGTGAGTCCATAAACGTAATCGATCTCGATATAAACGCCTGAATGAAGATAAGATATTGAAATATAAGTTATAACTTTGTAAAATACAAACTATATATAACATATAAGTGAAGAAAGACTAAACCTATACAAATTATGAATATATGATCAAAATTGTAGCCAGTAAGTACAAATTTTCATTTAATTAGTTATTCTATTTGATATAACTCGGCTCAGATTAAGTATGCTTTCACATCAAAGTTCAGCTTTAAATGGATCCGCAATAATACTTTACAAAATGATGTCACTAAGCTAGCATAGCATGGCTGATCACTGAGATCAAATGAAAAACCCAAAAGATCATCCTAGCGCTGGAAGTATCTACTGATCACTGCTGGCACAAACAGATTACAAATAAATTAGTGAAAGACACCAGAGATATATTATGACCATGGAAGCAGAGGTTGTCAGCCATAGTTCTCTAGCTATCGCTGTTCTGGGCAGCCCTATTAATGTCTCCCGAGGCCTATATGTTTAATATCTTTATCAAGTTCTCTCCTTCATGTGTCCCTTAGTCTTCCTCTCTTCCGTTTACCCTGTGGCTTCCAGTTCTGCGCTTGCCTCCCAATCCAATGTTGTTGGTTGGTGCTTCTTCTTCTGCATTCTCACTAGATTGGGATTCGGATTCTCTAATAAAGGCAGCCGTCTGCCTCAGATTATCAGCCACGCCATATAGTTTGTCTTGAACGCTGATGTGAGTGGGCCACCTCTTTCTTTTCAGGTCTGCATACTGGGGGCAATTCTGTAGGATATGTTCTGTTGTCATACTCGCCAAGCTACAGGGGCACAGGTCATTGGTGCCTATTTTGAATTTAGTGTACAGGTGGTGTTTCATTCTGTTGTGACCCGTCCAGAGGCGAAGTATGGCTGTCTGGTCCCTTCTGGACAGTTAGTAATATCCATCGTTCTTGTTGTGTTTGGTACACCTCCACCTTCTCATGTAGATTTCATCTTGATCAGTTTTTTGTTTAGTTCTATACCAAAACTCATCCTTACTTATAATTACCTTCTGTCAATTACCTTCTGTCAATTACCTTCTGTCAATTACCTTCGGTTAATGTCAATTACCTTCTGTCAATTACCTTCGGTTAATGTCAATTACCTTCTGTCAATGTCAATTACCTTCGGTTAATGTATACGTAAGATCTTTCTCATGCAACTATTAACAAATAACTGTATTATGTTGGTGATTTCTTTCATAGTTCTCCATGCTTGTGATGTATAATGTATACGTAAGATCTTTCTCATGCAACTATTAACAAATAACTGTATTATGTTGGTGATTTCTTTCATAGTTCTCCATGCTTGTGATGTGTACATCAATCAACACAGAACAGGAATTGTTAGCCTTAACACACTGAGATACATGCTTGGGAGGAGATCGAGCAATTATGGACATGTCCGGTGTGCGATGAAGATGATCCTCAAATGAACAAGAGCACTGCTTTCATGTAGGAGATGAATATCCTTATCTTGGTGTTTATACTAATGATGCTGGATCTTCTTATATCTGTCAGCTATAACGATACTATTCAAGCATTCCTGATCATTTCTTTAACATTCTGTTTGCCCGCCTGCCCAGCGTGTTCGTAGCGCATTGGACTACGGGTGACTATCCCTCTGTGTGTGCGGGTTCAATTCTGCGGGATGGCAGAAAAAGCCACAGATTCCCCAGATTTACGGTGTTCGTGGCACCGAACCGAAGGTATACGATGTCCATGGCACCGAGTCGAAAAGCTTTCAGCTCAAGTGCTTCTGGATCGAGAAAAAAAACAACACTGTTCCGTGCCCCCTTGCATCTTCAATATACTGCTAAAGTTGGTGGATGATTCCATATCTTTGATTTCTTTTCTTTCGACCTGTTTCTTTGTTCTCCATATTCATTCCTAAGATCTTGGTTTTCTCTCAATTTATTATGTCCCACTATCTCTGATGGAGAGCCGCTGTAGCGTAGTTGTTAGTGAACTCGCTCAGCAAGGTTGGTGGTCTGGGTTCAGCTCCTGCAATGCGCGTGGAATTTTTCCCGACCGCGACGGCTCTCAGGTCGACCCAGCCTCAACTGGGTACCAGACATGCTCTGGGAAAGTAAAGGCGCCGGCGTGATGCTGACCACATCACCCATCATGTGCCGACGGTCAATGAAAAATACAGGCCTAACACTGTATTGACCTATATACCACGAGGTATGAAAGGGTTCCTTTACCTTTTTTTTTTTTTTACTATCTCTGATACATGATACCAGATCCTGATATCTTTGCATGCATTTGCTGGTGGTTGTGAGCCAATAACACTAAATCGTTCACAAAGTCAAGATCCTCCAGTTGTGTCCATGGTGTTTCCTGTACTTCAGTTCTCCCTTCTATGGCTGTTTTCACCAACCAATCTATTATCAGCAGAAATAGCAGTGGTGACAGTAGGCAGCCCTGTCTTATTCTTTCCTGTTATGTGCCACGTAACTAATGTATATTTTTACCACCATCAAATATAAAAAGGATAAAGCATGCAGTATTGCTTGGGTATGCACTTGTTTTGCCTCAAAGTTTTGAAATATATTGTAGTTTTGATATTTTAAAATTTATCTGCTCTTCTGCAATTTGTTTTTAATATATTTGGTGTTGAACCAACCGCTTTTATTTCCTTTTGTAAAATATAAAAGGTAAGAATAAATTATTCTATCGTCCCGAATGTGTTATTTTGAGTACCTTCAGTCAGTCAGATAGAAACATGTTATGAGCCGGATCTGACCAGCGGGTCTGGGTTGCCTGCACCTGCCATAAACAATTCCAGGCACCAAAAAAATGATCTGCTCAGATATTTTAGAATCCAGAACATTTGTGTCTCTCCAAGGAAATATGAATTTTTCCTCTTATTTTATTTTTCTGTCAGAAATATGGAAACAGGACACGGAAAAGACTTGCCAAGATCAACCACACCGGCAGGACCAGCCAGGTAAATGTTAGGCACATAGTATTTCCACAGACAACGAGCTGTGTTTCTGTGTTGGTGCACAGAGCAGAAGTTCATCTGATGTAAAAGCAGATGTCATTGCAGAGAACACAGACATGAACGCACAATGGCAGTGCGGGTACTCTATCCCTAAGAATTGGCCAGGAAAATCAAATACCATGAGTTTGCCTGTTTCCAGGATGACCTGCCAAGTCTTTTATAGTCTTGGTTAGTTTCTAACTCTGGACTTACCACAAGAACAATGTAAATATCTTCACATCACTTTCATAACAGTTATAATACACAATTTACTAGTACCTAGAGATACCTATTTTGCCTGAGTGATTACCGGGGCCCAAATCAGGGGTGTAAAGCATAGAACCACTGTTACCTGCCAAGCATGTCGTAAGATGCGACTAGGGAGGTTGGTTGTGGGCCAGCTACCCCACTCCGAAAACTTCTTCTTCTTCTGCGTTCTCACTAGATTGGGATTTCGGATTCTCTAATAAAGGCAGCCGTTTGTCTCAGATTATCAGCCACGCCATACAGTTTGTCTTGGACACTAGTGTAAGTGGGCCACCTCTTTCTTCTCAAGTCTGCATACTGGGGCAGTTCTGTAGGATAAAATTCCTATGATTTCTGCTTCTCCGTTTGTGCCGACATCTTCCCGCAGTAAGTTTTGGCCACCCTCGTGATGGTAGGTCTGACATTCTTACTGCATGGCTAAATCTCCGAGGCAGATTGGCGACCGTAGAATCCATGATCCCATTCCTCATTGTGAGGGTCGTTGCACCATGTTATGCGCCTTACGGCCTGGTGCATTCTTTTTCTGCAAGCATTTGTTTCGGGTTAGCATTCCCTAACTCCGAAAACAGAACACTACATAGCTACAGAAACTACAACCATGGAAATAGTTTGCCCCCCGAGGAAGAAGAAGGATCCTGCAAGGAATGGGAGACGGAATGCAAGAAAATGTGGAGGGAGTGGAGAGATCTGGAAAAGATGACCTTGGATAGAAGGGCTTGGAAAGCCTGGGCTTCAGACTTATACCTCTCTAGGGATGAAGTGTGAAGAAGAAAAAGAAGAAATACCTATTTAAGACAAAACATGTTCTCACCATTCCCGTAATTCATCCATATGTAAGAAACGATTTCTGTAGTCTCTTGGCAGTTCAAATTGAGATGCAGTAGGAACCAGAGACTCATAAAAATCTTGGAGAATTGCCTTGACCTGTGAATTGAACCCGTTACTGTTAATTGACATTTGTTTATTGTTTACTCAAATTCAAATGCCAACACACAAGTCTGACATGCTCAATTGTTTCTGATGTAGATATTATTATACTGATATGTTCCATGAACTGAATATATGGTTTATTGTATGTTCTTGACATGCAGGATTACAGTGTTTAATTATGGCAACTTTACTCAACGCAAAGCCAAAACACCTACTCCTTATATGCCTTACATGCGAATTTTGGCCTAAAAATGTGTTAAACGCCTCCATTTCTCATCACCTGCCCGAAGAATGATGACTGTCTCTCTTATATTGAAAACAAGTTTTGTCTGCTATCTCTGAAGTCGGAGAAGGCACACCTGTATGGTGGGGGACACTGATAAAAAGGATAGCAGGCCTTCATACAAAAATCAGTCAGAAGTGTCCTGACTACGCTTGAATTCATAGAGAGCGAACACAAGAAGCTTTGTCAGTGCTTTGATTCTTTCAACACATCAACATTAACTCTTTATGTCCACGAAAATTTTTGGGGGTAATCACACTCTGCCAGAACACATTTCTAGCAAAATTTTTCAATATGGAATGATCTTGGAAATATGCCTATAACTTAAGTTCTTTGTAAGCTAGATTTATACTGTTGGTATCAAAATATGCAGAATTAAATTCAGTATATATATATGGAACTGCAGTAAAACTATTTGATTAAATTCTGAACAATCTGATAATAAATAGTTATATATGTAAATCAGTATTTATTTAGTAAATTATTGTTGTATTTCATGTTCAGAGTAACTACTACGACTTTCAAAATTGAATCAATACTTAGCCATTGCTGAATTCTCCATCATTGTCGGTGAAATCATAAACATGAAACACTGTGTGTGTTTATTTGAACTTTGGAACAAATCCATGTCTTGTTCGGCACTTTATCGACGTGGAGGACGAAACAACATCTTATAACTAAACTTTTCACATGAAAGTTCACTTTTTTCACAACAGGAAAAATATATTTGCGAATAAAACTATTTACTAAAAATTCGAAAATAAATTCTACCATGCTGTACAGTATATGAATGAAATGGTAGTTATCTGCCCGTTGAATTCTGTAAACAAAAACAGTGTCGGACGTATAGTAGCTGAACAGTAAAACAAAACGTGCATGGACTCAAATTAGCCGTTGGCAGCGTGTTTTGGCATAATGAGAGAACTGTTTTCTACGCTGGGAGCGCCGACTGGACATATAGAGTTAATCACTTGAGCAGTATATGAGATTCTTAACAACCTCCTGTAAAACCACACATCTCCGTGGCCTTTAGATATTTTGCTATCTGTTTATTTAGTGCCCATGACTTGCATCCATATGTGAATATTGTCTCTATGTAGCAGTGAAGAACTCTCTTTCTGACTTTAATTGACAATGACTTATATAATGTCAAAGCCTATTACTACTACTATTAAATCTTCTTGTTCTTATTGGTTATTGGTTACTAAACTGACGTCATTGCACTCCGGCAGACCCATAGGTGCTCAGTCTCCCCAACAGATATCGAAGAGCATGCATACTGATGGTTCCTGTGGCGCGCTGATTAAACACACCTCTCACTCTGCCTCTCAGGCATCCAGTTCGACTTGAACAACGGGTAACTCCAAACTGCTTAAATCGCTTGATCGATTCAACATCGATTTTAGTGTCCTCATCCAACAGTTCTTAGTGAAACATAAGACTACAATAGTCTCCCCCAAATTGGTTTTAATTGATTGATTGGACCATCATCATTACACTTCAGCAAATAACCATGTGTGCTCTGATCTCTTTCTTACACAGGAAGATCTCAGGTGGCAGTGCATGAGGTCTGTAGTACCGCAGATGATACTAGATGTCATTTTGAAGATGGTGAACATTTTTGTGAGAATTTTATTTTAATCTTTTTAATGAATTTTCCCCAGGCAGTGACTTTGCAGCCCACTTTTAGCAATTTTCAACTGCCAAGGTTTATTTTACGTGCTCAATTTGATCACAGGGCCTACGTTTTACCCTTTGTCTCTGATAGGACAAGGAACACGATCTCATCTATAATACAATCAGGGATCTCTGGAAAAATATCCTGAACGCTCAAGATGAGGAACGAACCCAGTACCTTTTGAGTGATAGGTAAGCCCCTTATATCCACACCACAGAGAACAGAACTTATTTTGTACATGGTAGTTTAAGATTGCACAATTATATTTTGCATTACTATCTTCCCTTATTTTTTGCTTGACAAAAGCCTTGACACAAAAAAAAGACTGAATGCAGTGTACCCATAAAAGTGGGCGTCTGTAGCTTAAGTAGTTGTGAACTCGATCACAATCCAAGTGTACCTGGCTCAAACTCCGCTGAGGGTGCAGTTTGAAAGCAAATTTGTCTGCATGGATTTTTACGAACGGTAAAAATAGACCTCACCGTTAAGAAAACAATGGCAAATTACTGAACATATTAGTGGTGCCTAGAAAATCGACAACTTGTTTACTGTGGTTGATGGATAAGTCCTGTATAGGATATGCCACAATTTTCACCCATAAAAGACAAAAGAATACTTACAGTTCTGGCTTCATCCTTTTTGTGTTCAATGTTGTCATTAAGACAGATGAACTTTCTATCAAAGAAAGAAAATAAAGTGTCAGTAATATGTTGAGGAACTTAGCAATACAAAACAGACTACATACATGTCTATTTAAGAGAAAACTATACAGTTGACAAGTTTTTTTGGGACATTTTTTGTGTGCTTTGCAAAACTACCGTACTTTTAAAAATTTTATTTTGATAAGCAATTAAATTAAGACTTTGATTAATTAAATATATGTCTGTCGATAAAACTGAAATATTTTGATCATATTAAATGTCACAGTGGTTTAACTTATTCCGTACTTACTGTCGTTTTAAAGATGCTCTCGGCTTATCGCGGGGATATACCGTCTTTTGAAAGATTCTAAATAGTTTGTTGCTTTTCCATTACTTTTCTATTCTATTCAACTTTTATATTAATTGAAAACTATGTACAAGTGAAGTGTAAATGATAACAAATATACATATAATCAAGGTTTATGCTAGAAATAGAAGTGAAATGAAGTTAACCATTCATTCTAGAATACCAAAAAAACAAAATAAATGATTTTTCATGAATGGTCATGATGTTAGTTTGTGAACAGTTGTAATCAATGTATCCATTCATAATTTTCTTAATGTTCATATATTCATAAATGGATTACCAATATAAAGAGAGCAGTCGGACTTGTTTACTCAACCTATTGTTCATCAAAACCCTTCATTAGGTTGGATATTTGTTCTCCCAATTTCAAATTTTATTTTATGCTAATATGTTTCTGTTTCCTGCTTAGATAACACTGCATATTATTTACTAACATTGTAAGTATTTTGTGAAACTACATCCATTTGTCTTCAATTTCATATATAATAAGTCATATCGTATGTCATATTTAGAAACAATATTTTAGTTTTGCTAAACTTCGAGTGCAATTTTTTGGAACTAATAAAATAACTTCGTCTAGAGGCCCAAAAAACTCTGTTGCAAATCAGTTAAAGAGCGCAATATTGGAATAAATAGTTTTTAGAAAATGAGACATGGTTGGTAAACAAAACATTAATTAAGTACACCTTGAATATAATCATGGAGATCGTAGGAAGGAGAGAGAAAACTGACTAGAGGTAGAAAATCTTTCAAGAGGGCTGTGATGAGAGCAACTTACTTGGGATGTTTCCTGATGTCATCTAGCTGACCAACCACATGTGACACGTTGGTGTGGATCATTTTGAAGGCAATGTCAGAATCATCCACAATTGTTGTTCTGAAATAGTAAATCAGTTTTGCAATAATTCGGATAGACTGTACAACATGTCAGAAACTACAATCAATTGTTACTTGTATGTTAGTTTTTCAAAACACTATTAGCACTGCAAGTGGGCGCGTAAAATAAAATTTAACAACTAAAAACAGTATGGAATGAAACTGATAAGAAAACAAAGTTCAGAATACTAAGAGCATGCATATTTCCAGTGGAAATGTAAGGATGTGAAACATGGACAAGGCAGTGGAAAAATATGTGTGTTTTTGAATATAAGTGTTACAGAACAATCCTCCGTATATATAAGGACAGCATAGAAAACAAATAGATGTATCCAGAAAAAACTCAAAATCAAAGAAAACTGGCTGATGCTACAAATAGGAATGAGAAAATTAAAGTAGTTTGAACATGTAAATAGTCACAAAGGGTTGGAGAAGACCTTTATGGAAGGAAGCTTCCCAGCAAAGAGGAAGAACATGGAGAAGATGGATTCATGATGTAACTGATGATTTGAGCATGACGGCTGCAAAAGTGTGACACCTGGTCTATGAGCGTGAGAGAAAATCTGATAGACTGTTAGGGTGGCAAAATTCTGCTCAGGACAAGCTATTTGATAATGATGTGTTTGTGTGAACCTTGCCATTTCTTGTTGCATGAACAACCATCCTTAAAGATATAATTTATGAATCTCTTCTTCAAGAAGGTTCCATATCAAACTGTTAAACCACTCTTTGTGATATGAATGTGATCTGAGCCTAAGAGTGATTGTACATTGTGCCAGTTATGCACCTACAAGTAAGCCAGCACATCCGATTTCTGTGACGCTTTTTATTTACTAGGTAGCTTCCTAGGCCTCTACCTTAGTCGCCTTACGTCATTGCCTTGTAGGTTGCAGTGGTGATACTCTTGGTCCTTGCGAGCCCAGGCAACACCCTTCTATTTTTTTCCGAAGACTAAAGTTGGTCTTTGTGAACCCTTGTCATAGTCTGTGACTTACATCCATGCAACAAAAACTGACATATAGGTGGGTTGGTATTTAGTCATCTATGTAATTTTGCTAATTTCTTGTTCACTCATAGTTCAACTCCTACACATTAGAGTTGAATAGTTCAAATTATGATGGTTCTGTCTCCTCTGCAGAACAGATGAGGGTTGACTGTCACGACCAGCATGGATAACCAAGAGTCAGCTATAAAGGCATCCAGGCAGACCCAAAGTTTGACAATATCAGACAGTCTCTGATTGACTTGACTTATTCCTCTCCGCTCCTTGTGGAGCATAGGTTATTCGCCACTTTTCCCGGTCTCTGGCTGTTTTCTTTATGGTCTCCCAGGATAGTCAAGCACCCTTCAGTTCCTCAAGAAAACTTCGTCTCCAGGTCTGTTTAGGTGTCCTCTTTTCCATTTTCCTTGTGGGTTCCACTCAAGTGCTTGTCTAGTGACACTCGACTGTGTCTTCCATAGAGTATGCCCAACCCATTGCCATCTCTACTCTTAACCTAGGTCATCATGGGTTCCTGTTCTTATCCACAGGTCTCTGTTTACAACTCTGTCATACCATCTCAGTCTGAGAATCCACCAAAGACATCCGTTGATAAAGGTCTGAATCTTATTTGTATTTAACTTGGTAACTCGCACGTTTCCGAGCCATATAACAGTCTCTGGTTGACTGAGGTTTAAATTATAACCATGCGGGAAGAAAGACAGCTGACTAGATCATGTGGTATTCTCTATGGATGGCCTCTACAGTACAGGGTAGAAGAGATACAACTAAGCAACTATGTATTTGCACATATGTATATAACTATGGCTCTGAAGTGGTTGAGCACACAGGAATACATATGTGCAAATACATAGTTGCTTAGTTAATGCATCATTGAATTATTCACATGCGTGTGTATACTGAGCGGCTCATTGAATATGTTTATGAAAATTCAGGCTGACTGTATACAGCAGGAATGGCTTGTCCCATTGAGTACATACCAAATGAACTAGTTAACCTTTATTTTTATACCATGGCAGACTGAAGTACAAGGCAATGAGCATGCAGATCATCTAGCTGATACAGCAGTGACCGAGGAAGCACAGTCAATGGATAACGCAGACCTCATCAATGCCATAAGAGAAGCAGGTCGTATAGATGACTGAAAATATTTATAAATCTAAACTTCTATCAAGAGTGAAGGAGATGGTAGTTAAAAATGGGAACTGCCAAACATGAACACTGCAATAGAGGCACAGAACATTTGATTAATCAACACCAAAGGGTGCTGGCGGAGGAGATCGGAGAAAATATGGAACTGTCCGGAGTGCTGTGATGTCGATCCTCACTAATCATATGTGTGTGTGTGTGTGTATATCTCAACTAACTAACATATTCAATCTTGATTTTAAACTTTGAAAACTTACTTATATTTTGACTTTGGTTTAAAACTCTTCTTGACTTGGTTAACCACTTCATCACAGTGCATAAAAAAATACTTGGTCACCACAGGCTGCAAAAAGAGGCATGAGAATAACATATACACCTCAGACATCTTCGTTATCTAACATGAGAACCTGTACATCTCAGACATCCTCATAAGTAATAAGAGAACAACATGTACATCACAGATATCATCATCTGAGTGAGCGCTCCACGCCTCATCTAAATAAATGAACGAGCAAGCCAGCGACCTGGTATTCCAGTATCGCAGCAAGCGCTGCATAGTCTCTAGCACATGTGCAAGTCTCTCCGCTTTGTGAAGCGGGTCAGGTTCCCAGTGGTAAGGGACAGGTAGCGTTTACGTATCTGTTATTTTTGTGTGAGCCAGCGTTCTAAACATCAATTTCAATTTTTGGATCGGTCATAATATCTTCTTCATGCTTCGCCCTAGGGAAACATAGATCTGCAACCAAGGCCTTCCAAGCCCGCCTATCCTAGGTCATCTTTTCCAGATCTCTCTCCCCATTTTCTTGCATTCCGTCTCTAACTCCCGTCTGCAGGTGTTCCTGTGTCTTCCCCTACCTCTATTGTCTTGGGGGTTCCATCAGTGAGCCTGTCTTGTGATGCTGTTAGGGGTTTCCTCAGTGTGTGTCCTATCCATCGCCACCTTCTGCTCCTTATCTCTTGTTCCACCTGTCGTTGTCCTGTTCTATCCCAGAATTCCCTGTTTGTAGTCCTGTCATATGCGCAGGCATCTATTGATAAATGTCTGCAACTTTTTGGTGTTCCCTTTAGCTGTTCTCCATTCTCAGCTCCATATAGAAGGACAGCCTTGACATTTTAGTTTTATATCATTATCTTAGTTTTATTCCTGATCTTTCTTGAACTCCATATGTTCTTCAGGATGGCAAAGGCTGATCTTGCCTTTTGTATTCTAACCCTAACATCTTCATCTAAGCCACCTTGAATGTTGATAACACTTCCCAGATATGTAAATGTGTCCACCTCCTTTAATGGTGATCCTCTCAGTATGATCAAGTCTCTAGAATTAGCATTTAGTCTCAATACAAAAAAATCATTGGTACAATATCGTTGTTGCCTAATTTTTCCAAGGAGCGCTTCTACCAGAAGACAAATACAACAGACTTTACTTCTACCAGAAGACAAATACAACATGCTTCACCTCTGTCAGGAAACAAATACACCAGAATTTACTTCTACCAGTAAACAAATAGACTTGCCATGTTCTTGTCATAGTAAACCTCCTGCTGATCCTCAGACAGACTAAGCAGTGTGGGATCTGTAATTTCTTGAGAGCAGTTAGCAAACATAGTCTCCAATCCTGTCAGAGTCTAGGAAGGAAAAGTTTTGTTGTTTAGTTAATGAATAAGTCAACAAGTCTTCTTCTTTACGTCGCTCTTACAACCAATTTTAATCACTCTTTGTTTGATCTTTGCCAAGAACGTGTATACGTTGCACATTGGTTTGTTGGCCCCTAAACGCATAGACTTCTACACGCTTAGGACATGTGCATCCGATTTCAGCCAAATCTCCTTAGTCGCCTACGACATGCGTGGCAGGTAACAGTGGTTCTATTCTTTACACCCCAAATTTGGACCCCGTAACCACTCGGGTGAGTCAACAAGTTAAGTGGACAATGTTATTACACTATTCTTCTTCTGTTTCAATCGCTATTAAAAAAACAGCATTTGTTAAATTGTGTTGCAGTTTATAATTGACACATTCGTCTTCAGCTATGTATTTTCGGAACCGGGTTTGCCTTCCCTTTCAATCTCTATTCAGTCAGACTGCAGCTTTGTTCATGTTTTTATTTGCATCATTTCTTCTGTCAGGGAATAAACTGATATCAGGAAACTAATGGCCTTGATTTTGTTTGTTTTGATCGCTTTTCTCAACCATTTTTATCATTCTTATTGTGATATATAAATAGTCTTTGCCAAGATCGGTTAGAATGTTGCGCCCCCATTAGGCCCCTACTAATGTAGGACGATGCATCCTAAACCAAAGTTTTCAGCCTAAGGAAATATTCGAGTCTGTCTTGCTGACACTCAAACACTTTCCTTCCCCTTCGTGTACAATTCTCTTTAATGATCCATTTAACACCATATATTTGGGTTTGGATCTACTCCAAAGAGCCTTTTGTATTTTGTAACCTTTTCTGACTAAGTGCAGAGTTCCTCTTTGCATTGTATGATAACACTCTTTAATGACCTTTTTAATGCCATATATTTGGGCTTGAATCTACGCAAAAGAGCATTGATATATTTAGGTTTGGATCTCACCACTACTTTGCAACCTTTATGACTGGGTGAAGTCTTTCTGAGTCGTAGCTGGCACATTCTGTCTTCAGAAGACTGGGTTTTAATATTATATATATAAATATACACAAGTAAGACATTTGTTATTTAAACCTACTAAAATGTACACAACATTCACTTACCTCCAAATAGAGAGGCAGTTCAAACAATCTGGCTGCCAGCGTACGAATCTCTCTGTCTGACAAGACCCTGAGTAATAATCATTAGAAACTATAAAAATATATCCAACTTCAAAGTGGTGGCACAAGATTCTTGGAAGATATGTCTTCTATGCTGGGGAGGATAGCCCTTGGTGAAAATGAAAATCGTAGCATATCCTTTACAGAACTTTGCCATCCACCAAGTAAATGGGTCATCTATTTTCTAGGCACCACTTATACGTTCAGTATTTTACCATTGCTGCTGACAAATTTTCTTCCAAACTGCAGATCACAGAGTTTGAACTAGGTACTCTCAGGTAGTGATCAAGCTCACTACCACTTAAGCTACAGATTGCACTTGGTAATGATATTAAGTAAATGAGTCTCACAGTATTATGTAGAACCAATACTGAAAAATGAATGTAAAGTATAAACAAACACAAAAATTGTTAACTGCAACAGAAATGTGGTTTCTGAACACAATAATATGCATACTATAGATAGCTAAGACAATTTATTTATTTTTTTAATGATATGAAAACAAGATTATTGGAACTAATAAGTGAAAAGCAATCAGAACTAGTTAGAAATATACTTAAAAGAAGGCTAAGAAATCCATTTGACAACATGGATGATGGTTGGCAAAAGAAGCAGATGGCAACAGAGGAAAGTTTTGGTATGACAAGATTTTGACCGTGCAAAAAATATGCGGTAAATTACAAGAGAAGTTAATTATTATTTTTTGTTTGCCTGCTATGAACTCAGATGTAGTCACGGCCTCTAATATAGTCGTTCTTGACTGATTTTTGTGTGAAGGCTTGCTTTTTCCTATCATCAGTGTCCCTCCCCATTTAGGCAAACCTTACTCTGACTTTAGAGGTACTGAACTTATAAGTTAGATTCCCAAGTAAAGGATCAGGGAGCCTGTAGTCCAATCGCGTACGGTGCGCACATCAAAAATATGTGGTCGAAGTTAACCTCAAAGCCCAGAATTTCCATGACATGGTTATTAGTGAATCATATTATCAACTTTGCTATCAGGGCCCCAGTAAGTTAATGAATTTGTATTACCTTGTTAGTGAACCTTGTTAGTGAACCTTGTTAGTAAACATTGTTAGATGTTAATACAAGGAGATTTCTACACATCAAAATGACTACACATCAGAGGAAGATGCTGTTGTCTTCACTGATGGTTCTGTTATTCGGCACAGTCGAAGTGCATGGACCTTTACAGCTAGAGCGAAAGGAAAAGTCATCAAAGAGGCAAGTGGCAAGTGGAACAACTACCAGCAGCATGACTATGGAGGTTATGGTGGTGACAAAATGAGTGGCTACAGATGCATACATTCACTCATGCATGCATGCTCAGCGATTCTATGAGCATGATACAGAAGATCAAAGCCGGTTATGTACGAATGCCATGGATGCAATTAATACAAAACTCGTGAATCCAGATACTTACCTTCATCTTTGTCCCGGGTCACACTGGGGTGAAGGGCAATGAGAGAGCAGATGCACTGGCGGGCAATGCTACGATTGAGAATGGGTCTTCTATGGACAGAAGCGACGTCATCAACGCTCTCAGAGAAAACATACGCTCTGAAGATTTCAATGACGAAGATAAAGGGTATTCTCTATCTCGGTTGCGCAAGTTGTGCATACCGATAGGTGCGGCAAGACGAGAAAACCCAATAGATACATCAATCAACACGAACGGAAGTTGTTAGCCTAAACACACTGAGATACATGCTTGGGAGGAGATCGGAGCAATTATGGACATGTCCAATCTGCGATGATGATGATCCTAAAATGAACAATGAACAAGGAGATATGGAAAGAATGTAGCAGCAAGAATAAGTAAAGTAAACCAAGTCTTTGCCATGCTTACAAACATATGGAGATCAACAAAATTTAGTTTCAAAAAACAAAATTCTCAAGATACTGAAATAACATTCTCGGAATATTGTTATACAATATCAAATTCTATAAAATTACTGCTTGAATTGAAAATATTTCAAAATAAATGCCTTCAGAGAACACCGTGAATAGAACCGCCAAAAAAAGATGACAATTAAATAGCTGCGGAAGGGTCTGTCTACATCTCCATATAGTTTGTCTTTGACTGACATGGGGGTTGGCCATGTGTGTTTCATGTGTTCAGCGTATGTTAGACCCTCCAGGATGTATGTCTCGGTCATATTGCTGCTCCCACATGTGCATATGTCAGTAGGACCTATCTTTCACTTGTTGAACAGATGGTACCTAGTCTATTGTGCCAGGTACAAAGTTGAAAGATGATTAACTGTTCTTCGCTACTGACTTGAGAGTAGACATCATCTTTTTGTTTACCCGAGTGATCTCTTGTCTATTTAAGAGGCAGGTGAAAACACAATATCAAAAGGACCCACCGGGCTTGAACCCTGTCCACAGAAATGGCATGCCAACTGTCAAGAGTATTGCACAAAACACATACTCTGCAGCTCCGGCAGCAATCCTAAGGTCTCTGAAAAAAATACAATCGTGAACAGAACATCGCAGTCTAAATTCGAACCCAAGACATTTGGAACACGAGGTGAGGGTTAAACACTTAGCAACAGCGACCGCCACAGAGAAATACAATATCAAAGCAATAGTATGACAACATAGACTCACAACAACTGGTGCGACACACTTGACCCAACAATGAGAACTGAATGCTTCACTGCATGAATGACTAAACAAGATAAGACCATACTCTGATCACCAACTAGTCGAATGTATGAGATACATGCTATTGGATTACCTTTGACTTCTGTAGTCTGATACAAAGAATATGTACTACTTTAACTTTACTTACCCAGATCGATCTGTATCCATCATGTTGAAGACCTGCTCTGTGGTAACTTCCTCTGTGACTCCCATCAGATAGTAATAATATGCAAAAGCATACTGCATGTCTGTGGAGCTGCGAATTTTGTGAGATGAGGTTTCATCCCATTCCTTGGAAAACCTGTCACAAGAAAGAGATACTCAATAAGAAAATCAAGAAGACATCGTATTTTTATTTCTGCTTTGGATACAATCACCTTCGTCTTCTTCAAACGCTCCATACTGACCACTTGTTAACAACTCTGTGTGATTTGTATGTGATGTGAGCCCAAGAGCGATTGAACATTGTGCCAGTTATGCGCCTACAAGTAGGCCAGCCGATAAGATTTATGTGATACTTTTTATTTACTAGGTAGATTCCTAGGTCCTACATCAGTCACCTCTTATGACATGTAGTGTAGGTTAGTGGTACTCTCGTCTTCTTTGCGTTCGTTCTTTACTACCAATTTTAATCACTCTTTGTGATTTGTTTGATCTTTGCCAAGAACGTGTATACGTTGCACATTGGTTTGTTAGGCCCTAAACGCATAAGACTTCTACACGTTTAGGACACATGCATCCGATTTCAGTCAAACCTCAGTCGCCTCTTACAACATGCGTGGCAGGTAACAGTGGTTCTATTCGTTACACCCCAAATTTGGGCCCTGGTAACCACTCGGACAGGTTAGTGGTACTATTCTTTGCTTCCCTTGCGGACCCCGGCACCACACTGGTAGATACAATCACCAAAAAACAAGGATTCAGTTCTTGGTATGTTTGACTTCCCCCGCCCTTCCAGCTAAATTTGGTACCAAACCAGCTAGTGCTACTATGCAAGTGTTTTGACGCCATCACTTTAAACAAGTTTAAATATATTGAGCAACTATGGAGTGACATGAGTGCCTTGATGCCGAGTCAATAAGTTGTACTACTTATTTTTTTTTTTTAAATAACTTTCTGACATATTTCCCTGATGAGACTACTTCTATTTCTTCTTTTCCTTGATTTTGAACTGATAAAGTAGTCAGTTTCTGCTGTAGCATCTGGTAGTGCAACAACAAGATGTTTCCACCTTATTATGTTCATGGACTTCCCTAGCGTGCTGTCGGGTTTGGATTAAGGCTGGCTAAAATCCAGCAAAAATCTATAGCTACAAAATTCAGCTAACCCTAAACTGACATGAGTTAGTTGACGGAAAATGCCCCAACTGGGGCCAAAAAGGCACAAGAGAGAGATGTCCATGGACTATATTAATAATATTGTTCATTTGAAGATCATCTTCATTGAACATCAGACATGTCCATAATTGTTCCGGTCCATAATTGTTCCGATCTCCTCCCAAGCGTGTATTTCAGTGTGCTTAGACTAACAACTCTCATCCTGTTCTGGTTGATGTATCTACTGGGGTTTCTCTTATGGTTTTCCCACCTATCGGTACAAGTAACTTGAGCAACCGAGATAGAGAATACCCTTTACCTTCTTCATGAAATCTTCAGAGCTTATGTTTTCTCTTAGAGCATTAATGATGTCGCTTTTTTTCATAGAAGACCCTTCTCAATTGTAGCATTGCTCGCCAGTGCATCTGCTCTCTCATTGCCCTTCACCCTAGAATGACCTGGGACAAAGATGAAGGTGTCTAGAGTGTCACATTTTGTATTAATTGCATCCACTGCCTTCATACATGATATTAATGATATATAACGATGAAGTCCAAATCTCAGCAACTTCCCACACTGCACCACTATATAGCAGTTGCAATGCAAATGGAAATAGAGACGTCTGTTTTTATAAGGATTACCACTTACTCTTCTTCTTCTTCGAACTCTCCATATCGACCACTTGTCAACCATTCTGTGTGATTTGTATGTGATCTGAACCTAAGAGTGATTGTACATTGTGCCAATTATGCGACTATAAGTAGGCCAGCAAATCTGATTTCTGCACTGCTTTTTATTTACTATGATAGCATCCCTAGGGCCAACATCAGTCGCCTCTTACGGCATGCATTGTAGGTTGCAGTGGTACTATTCTTTGCTTTCTTGGGCCCAGCACCACAAGGACAACCACTTACTCTTGACTTCAGAGGTTGGATCTAGCATGACCAGGACATAGAAAAAAAAAGAGAATGCAAACCAAATAATATAATTAATCAGATAATGCAAACTAGATATCCAAATGAAACTGTACTAACCTGTCTTGAAGTTCTTGCATGATATTCTTATCAATCATATGAGGCATATGACCAGGGACCTTTCGAGAAATTATTCCAAACGCCTTGTTATAAATTCGATTCACATGACGTAGAGAATCACCAAATGTATCCAAAAGATGTCTCCCTTGCCAACCTTCAACGATATACTCATTTGCTTTCTGTGCTTTCTCTCTGAAATCCTGGAAGATAAATAATACAAAATGATAAACTAGAAATACACATTGTTGGATTGCAAGATGATAAATTATCAATAAACACATTGTTGCATGAAAAAATTATAAACTATCATTTCACATTGTTGGATTACAAGATTTTATACTATCATTTATCAATAAACATTGTTGGGATTGAAAGATCATAAAATAGGGTCGCCATGGCTAAATGGTTACACCCTTGCCTTGCAGTTGAAGATCATGGGTTTGAATCCAGACCGCACTGTTCTGTTCCAGAGACCCCTAGGATTGTTGCCGAAGCTATGGAGTTCATGCAATATTCTCTGCAGGTGGCGTGCCATTTCTGCGGAGAGGGACGAGCCATACAGGGTAAAACCCAGTGAATGAAGTCAATCCTTCAGCTTTATAACCCCATTAAATCATTTTTAAAACTCATTAAACGTTGGATTAAAAGATGATAACAAATCAATAAATGGATTATAAGATCATAAACATTGGATTTCATATAAAATGACAAACTATGAAATGTTCAAATAAATGAAAAGCATGCTGTAGACTGCATTAGTCCTTCCAATTTATTGTTTAATTTCTACCATAATGCTCGCATCTGAAGCAACAGTAAAGTAGTTAAAAATCTGTTACTATCTCTAGCACCGAAGCAGGACTTTGGCGCCGCGTTTGGCGCGACTGCTTTGGCGCGACCGCTTTGGCGCTGGATTTTTGGCGCAGATCCGTTTTGGCGCTACTGCTTTGGCGCAGGATTTTTGGCGCAGAGCCGTTTTGGCGCCATTTAAAAATAACTTCATATTTAACTTAACACTTCCGTGACTATGCTGGTTCATCTGCATCAGAACTCGATCATTATCTACTGTAGTGTGTAAACGGCCTTGCATTGTTCTTCAGCTCACATCGCCAGAACTTCTTGGAATGGTCTGCACTGAACTTATCGAACACATAAAAGTATCCTTTGTGATTCAACTTTTGTTTGCCACGCTTTGACGGAACATTTTCGATGGACAAGATGTGACATGCACATAACACCAAATACTATTACGTAAGTAAACGGGTCAAGCTATTAACATTTGGAAGGGGCAGGATTTCTGACATTTGTGATGAACAAGATGTGACACTCAGTCGGCCAGCGTGTCAATTCTCGATCATCTCCAATGAAACGGCTGATGATATAATTCAGACACCTGGCATTTATTCCAATAAACGCTGATGTATAAGTATATTGTTTCATTAGAGTTAATATACATGTACACTAAAAATAAAAATAATATTAAGGTTATTGAAATTTATTGAGGAATTTGTGCGCCATAACGCCTGCGCCAAACGCCCTGCGCCAAAACGTCCTGCGCCAAAACGCCTGCGCCAAAACGTCCTGCGCCAAAACGTCCTGCGCTAAAACGGTCGCGCCAAAACGGCGGCGCCAAAACGTCACGTATCGCTCTAGCACGGTATCCTATATTTCTATGTGTCCTCCAGTCTTCAGGTTTATCCCCCTTATTGTGGTTTTATTTGTGTTGATTCTTAGTCCAGCCTGATTTTCTAATTCCATTATTCCTGTTCAGCTTTTGTTGCAGATGTTGTTTGCTTAGGTTAAAGTAAATAGTATTTCTCTATTTCAAGACTTTCCTTATTCAGTATCCATGACATATAAGATATTCTTCTTGCAGAAAATATTCTGACCAAATACTATAGCAAATAAAGAGCTTTTAAAATGAACAAACTGTGCATCACTGCAGACCATCATTAGAAGGTAAAGATAGCAGTGGATTGGTTATGTATATCATATGTCAGTGGGGACATTGGCTAGAACAGCTCTCAGATGGACAGCGGATGGGAAAAGAAAGCCTATGCGTTCAAAGAAAACATGGAGAAGAATTGTGGAAATAATTTTGACAGATTGTGGCCTGACTTGGGAGACAATTGGTAGAAAGGCGGCAGAATGTCAGAAATGGAAATCTCTTGTGGAAGCCTAATGTATCAAACGGGATCTATCTTTTATTTATTTATTTCTACCAAGAACTCTCTGAACTGCGTATGTAGATTTCCTTTATCTGCGCCCATTCGTCCTCTCTATCTTCTGTTTCTGGAAGATTGATGAAAAGCCCAAATTGGTGTATCTTCTTCTTCTGCGTTCTCACTAGATTGGGATTTCAGATTCTCTAATAAAGGCAGCCGTCTGCCTCAGATTATCAGCCACGTCATAAAGTTTGTCTTGGACACTAGTGTAAGTGGGCCACCTCTTTCTTCTCAAGTCTGCATACTGGGGGCAGTTCTGTAGGATATAATTCCTGATTTCTGCTTCCCCATTTGTGCCGACATCTTCCCGCAGTAAGTTTTGGCCATTCTCGTGATGGTAGGTCTGACATTCTTACTGCATGGCTAAATCTCTGAGGTAGATTGGCGACCGTAGAATCCGTGATCCCATTCCTCATTGTGAGGGGTCGTTGCACCATGTTATGCGTCTTACGGCCTGGTGCATCCGTTTCTGCAAGCATTTGTTTTGGGTTAGCATTCCCTAGCAGACATGCGCATCCGATTTCAGTCAAACCTCCTTAGACGCCTCTTACAACATGCGTGGCAGGTAACAGTGGTCTATTCTTTACACCCCAATTTGGGCCTCGGTAACCACTCAGGCAAAATTGGTGTATTAGTAATAGTAAAATGTCAGGATACTCTATTCCAACTGAGTTGACTATGTCAACCCCTGGTCCAATAATACAAACTGATGACACTGCTCTTGCAGTAAAAAAAAACAAAGTGCACAGCAGGAGGAGAAAACAAATAACTTATAAATGAATTGCTTTTATCTTATTCTTTGTTCCTGTTCTTGCTTTGTTGTTGGGCAGTGCCAAAGAGCAAATTTACCAACCCTTGTCTTTTCAGGAGGTCAAAACACTCATACAGAGAAAATCGGCAGTAGACTGGAAGACAAACACTGTATATGATTATGAGAAAATCTGCAGTAGACTGGAAGACAAACACTGTATATGATTATGAGAAAATCTGCAGCAGACCGGAAGACAAACACTGTATATGATTATGAGAAAATCTGCAGTAGACTGGAAGACAAACACTGTATATGATTATGAGAAAATCTGCAGTAGAATGGAAGACAAACACTGTATATGATTATGGAATAGACTTCTTCAAAGATCTAAGCAGAACAGACCAGGTCATTATATTTCACCTACACACAGAAGACTCAACAAACACTTATATAGAATAGGAATAACTCAAACAGTTCTCTGCCAGTGTCAGCAGGCGGAACAGAAACCGGAGCATGTCCTGCAAGACTGTCCTCTCCTGTGTGCACTGAAAAGCAACATATGGCTACACCCAGCCGAGCTAAAAACTAAGCTCTGGAGAAACCTGAGAGAACTGAAACTGACCATCCAGTTTGTGGTCAACAGTAAAATAAGAGCATGACCAGTGATTGCTGAAGAAGAAGAAGTTGTGTTCTTAAACGAATAACAAACATGGTCACCCTAAATTCCTACCTCCATTTTCTCTTGTTTATTTTTTTTCTCCCATGGGAAACCTCCTGTATCTTCATCTGCTCCCTCTATGCTGACCAACTTCAGAAACTCCTCATCACTCATCTGAGGAGGCAATATTTAATGCTAAGTTATTATCAACAAAATATCTGATCATCTGTGCTAAAGTTATAACTAATATCACTGAAACAAACATGATATTTCATCCGCACCATGTAATTCACCGTCATGTTTTGCCATGATTGCATGCATTTTCTTAGTATATGAGCTATGGTGGTGACAGCCTTGTGCACCTGGCAGATTCTGTGAGACTAGCACCACGGAGAGAAGTATATATATAATCATTCTACCACATGCTGTGGTACAATGACTTGCACATTTTATTGATTAAAGAAGTGATGGTTGTGGGAGCCTTGTGCATCTGGCAGAATCACCAAATCTAAACCGGTTAAAGATGATTAGACCAAAACAAGAAAGCACTTTTCCCAAGGTTTAGGATGTTTAGATAGGACTAAGTACGCCCGAGTGGTTACCGGGCCCAAATTTGGGGTATAAAGAATAGAACCACTGTTACCTGCCACGCATGTCGTAAGAGGCAACTAAGGAGGTTTGGCTGAAATCGGATGCATGTGTTCTAATTGTGTAGAAATATGAGTTTAGGGGCCTACCAAACCAATGTACAACGTATACAAGTTTTTGGCAAAGATCAAACATATCACAGAGTGATTAAAATTGGTCGAAAGAACGAACGCAAAGAAGAAGAAGAGGAGAGGACTAAGCAAACTTGCAAAACTCATATTCTTACAGAACATGCAGCTAGAACTGAATCTCTGACTAGATTAACTCTGAAAGATCCTTTGCATTTGGGAGCCACAGAAACTGGGCCCTCATAGAAAAACTCAAGACATAGAATATATATATCTGTGGAGGGTGACAATTGCAATCCTATGACTCACAAGGAATATCAGTTTCAGTTTTTTTGTTTTTTTGTTTTTCTTTTTCTTTGTTTTTTTGTTTTTCTTTTTCTTTGTTTTTTTCCGTTTTTTTCCGCCCGCTTCAACTCAGACGAAGTTTCATCTCTGAAACTGATTTTTGCGTGAAAATCCGCTTTTCCAATTTCTTACAATGGCAGCAGCGTGCACATTGTAAATTACTTTACACTGGCAGTCGTGTGCTCAATGTACTCGTAATTAGTATTCCTTCGCCATACAGGCAGATTTTCTCCGACTTCAGAGGTACTCACGTTATCGTCCTGAGTAAGACCAGGGGACTCGAACAAATGCCGGACAGTAGGTTCAAACCCGAGCTATGAGGCTTCTCACAGCTAGCAGGCCGAGCTACTATCAACTACTCTAGGCAGTCCCCGTCAGTTTCAGTGAATCTTACATCTTTTAACAAAGCCTTCTCTCCTTCCTTCAACCGCTATAACATCTGTGTCTTCTGATCAGACACATCCATATTCAGCACATCATCCACCCGTGTGCTGCTGAGGCTCGCAAGGGGAGCAAAGAATAGTAACACTGTAACCTACAAGATATATCATAAGAGCGACTGAGGTAGGGGCCTACGGAAGCTACCCAAATAAATAAAGTATCACAGAAATCGAATGTGCTGCCCTACTTGTTGGCGAATAACTGGCACAATGTTATGTTATGTTGTGCGATCGACGTCACGGCACATTGGACATTCCCATGCATGCTCTGTCCTCCGCTGCAGCAGCCATCCTAAAGTCCATTTGCTCACCGTACTCATGAGAAGTTGATTACTATATCTTCTCTCTCTACCACGAAGACGACACTGTCTGGCATGTCCACACTTACCGCCTAATTCTCGAACTCGTTCCAGTGTCTGAGACGTGCCCATTGCACAATTGCTCTTATGCTCAGATCACAAAGAGTAGTTTAACAAGTGGTCAATATGAAGCGTTTGAATAAGAAGAGCCACATCATTTTTGTTACATCCTCTTCATGATCACATCAAGCGTCGCGATGGCCTGGAGAGAACAATACTAGAGGGCAGGGTCCCAGGACGCAGAGGCTGACCAAGAAGATGGCTATTAAAGAAACCATGAATATGACCATCGACGGAGTGGGTGAACTGGCTAGAGACAGAGTGAATTTCAGAAGCGCTGCAAAGAGAGCAACATCCTATAAAGGATACGCACCTTGATGATGATGATGATGATGTACCATTTTTAGACCAAAATTGCAAGCACATAAATTTTTTATCATCATTGCCTTCCTTTTTAGATCCCTGCACCCTTAATCAGACTACAATGACAGCCTGCTACAAGTATAACCACTTGGAAATGTACTAGGGCAGTGATTAGTGCTGGAATCCCATTAACAATACATTAACTATATCTTAGACCATTACATTTTTAACTTTAAATTTTTAAAAGTCAGAAAGTCAACATTACCTCATCCTCCAGCTTGTCCTCCCTCATTTTCAACCTAGCTCGACCTTGCTGTTCCTCTAACCTGGCTAAATGATCAGACCAGTCCAAAATGCCCAGCAGCTTTCTCCCTGGCCCTGTCTGTATATTTTTAGTATCATTTGACACATTGTCTACAGATGCCAATCTGTTCTCTTGCTGATGGACTTCAACAGAAGTCTCATTATGTTGAACTTGACCTTCATTTCCAGTCTTTAATTTCACGGATGATCTTAGTAACCGATGATCCTGTGACATCTGTCTAACAGTCTGGGGTTTAGCGCTTTCATTGGATACGAACCACAGTTCAGGTTTCTGGAATTTGTCTTGATTATTTTGTTGAAATAAATTATCATGCTGTGCGTTAACTTGTAGTTCATCTATCTCTAACTCTTTGCCTGGGATATTTGCTTGGTACAGGTTAGACTGTGGTAGCTGTTTATGACTACCTAATCGCTTTTGCCTATCGGTTAGTCTGACTTGCTGTTGGTCTTGTTGTTGCGACAGGAGCAAGAAATCTTGTATAACCTGCTGCTGAGCATCTGCGTGATATAGCGAACCTGGTCCACGTTTATCAGCAACTTTATTATTGGGACTTCTTTCACCCCATAAAAACTTTGGTTGTTTTTCTTGTTTATCAGCCAAAATTAATGTGTCAGACACATTATTTGATCTCTTTTCATTCATTTTTTTCTGCTTTTCCTCCTCTGCTTCCTTCTGTTTCTTCTCCTCTGCTACTTTCTGTTTCTCCTCCTCTGCTAACTTTTGCTTCTCCTCCTCTGCTAACTTCTGCTTCTCCTCCTCTGCTAACTTCTGTTTCAGCTCTTGAAACTTGGGTCTCAGAGACTCAAGTTCAGATTTAAAATGTCTCATCAACTCATGCAGTCTGATGTTCACACCCAAATCAGTTAATTCACCTGGCCAGGAGCAAAGAAACAAGAAAATAATATAAAACATCTATAATACATACGTATCATCAACTTTATGTTTTATCATAACTAAAGTGTCTAAAGACGAAGGATTGATTTCATTGCACCAGGTTTTACCCTGTATGGCTTGGTAGCTCTCTGCAAAAATGACCCACCATCTGCCGAGAGTATTGCACAAAACACGAACTCCATAGCTCCATCAACAATCTTAGTGGTCTCTGAAAAAATACTTGTTAACAGAACGTTGCGGTCCGGATTTAAACCCACAGCCTTTGAAACACGAGGCTTGAGCGTAACCACTTAGTCACAGAGACCTATTTTTACACCTTAAATGTACCTATGAAGACGGCAAAGGCTCGACTACATGGCGGGAGACACGAGTCAAATGGTATAAGCAGGCTTCATGCAGAAATCAGTTAGAAGCGCCACACCAGGCGTCATGGCTAACGCCTGAATTCCCAGCGAGCGATCCCAGAAGAAGAAGATACCTTAAAAGCACAACTGAGTTTTCATTATCAGTTAACTGAGTTTTCATTATCAGTTAACTGAATTTTAAAATGTTTGTAATACTTTAGTTATATAATGGTTGCAATCCTTGCTGAAGACACAACTGACTCCAACCAGATGTGTGTGAATTGGTGATAATAGGATGACTTTCAGATGAGGAGTTGCCCATGTGTTGCTGGGGCTCGCAAGGGAAGCAAAGAATAGTAACACTGCCCCCTACAAGGCATGTTGTAAGAGGTGACTGAGGTAGGGGCCTAGAGAAGCTACCCTGGTAAATAAAAGTCATCACAGAAATCGGATGTGTTCGCCTACTTTTAGGCGCATAACTGGCACAACATACAATCGCTTTTAGGCTTAGATCCGCCCGAGTGGTTACCGGGCCCAAATTTGGGGTGTAAAGAATAGAACCACTGTTACCTGCCACGCATGTCGTAAGAGATGACTAAGGAGGTTTGGCTGAAATCGGATGCATGTGTCCTAAACGTGTAGAAGTCTATGCCTTTAGGGGCCTACCAAACCAATGTGCAACGTATACACTTTCTTGGCAAAGATCAAACATATCACAAAGTGATTAAAATTGGTCGTAAAGAACGAACGCAAAGAAGAAGAAGAAGCTTAGATCATATACCAATCACAGAGTTGTTTAACAAGTGGTCGATATTGCGCGTTCTAAGACGAAGATGAGGAGTATCGGTTGCAATTGAAACCAGCTTTAGACTGGACAAACAAGCAGAAGTGGACTAGACTTGGTTCTCTATCAGCTGGACGGCATGGTGCAACAGGTAGGATCTATGTTCCCAATTAAATACCCTGTGTTTCCAATGACAGAGAACTGTGATAACTGCAATTAGTTAATTTGATTTACAGGCGTGAGTTCCCAGGATCAAATTCTACAGTAAGAGTGGGATATTTTCCAAACACACAGCTCTCAAGTCGACCTAACCTCAATTGGGTACCAGGGAAACACTAGAAAGTAAAGTGTGCCTAATGTGTTGTTGACCACAACACACTTCACGAACCATAGGTCACAGAAAAATTACATTATTAATATCTAAATAGTATGTTAAATCTCTTATTATCAATATAAGAAAGAGGCAGTCATCATTTTTGAGACGTGTGATGAGGAGGGGAGGTGTAGAACACGTAATAACTGGTAAAATCGAGGGTCGATAAGACAGAGAGAAAATTTTGGACAGTCTGACTTCATGGCACAGTAGAGCGTCAACATCTGAATTGATAGCAAACAACAAAGATAGAGATTTGTGGAGATCCACGATCGCCTACGCCAGCCAGCACGGCACTTGATGATGATGATGTTAAATCTGTCAGCATGTAATTACACAACATGCCAACTGACAACATGTGATTACACTATATGTTAACTGTCAATATGTAATTAAACTGTTAACTCTATCAACATGTAATTACCTTCTTTATTCTCTCTGTGAAGGTCCTCCAACTCTTTCCTTAATGCCTCAGACATGGTTGCATGTTTATATACTTCTAAGATACCAACATCAATGCCTTCTGGGAGTGATTGATCTATATTTGCTGCTTCTACCATTAAAGCAATGGGACCTCTGTATTTGAATGTGACAAAAATAACAATTTTTTTTAATTTCATGTAACAAATTACTAAGCATAAGACAAATAATGAGTTAGATGACTAAACGTGTATCTTCAATGTATTGAAATACAGGATTGATTGATTGATGGATTGGACCATCATCATTTCATATTGAAATACAAGCTTGATTGATTGGACCAACATCATTTCATTTCAATGAATGTGTGGTCCATAATCTTTCTTATACAGGAAGATCTCAGCGGTAGAGCACGAACTAAGTAGCACCAGCGAGGGTCCTCAATGTCATTTTGAAGATAGCTAAAAAAAATTTATGAATTTAATTATCTTTTTTAAAATTAATTTTGACCCAGACAACGGTTTTGTAGTCTACTCTTTTCGATTTTCCAACTGCCAAGAGTTCTTTTATGTGCTTGACGTGAACACAGGTCCTACATTTTATCGACCGTCTCTGATAGGACTAGAGCTCTAATACAAGCTAAAACCCAAAAATAACTGTTTATGGACAGCTAAAATAAAGACTCTTGAGTATACAATAGCCTAAGATACAAAACTGGGCCAAATGGTGTAGAACTGATGGGGAAACTATTAGACAACTTCCCTGGATTAGAGGACATTTTTAGACATCATCCTAGCAATATCTTAAATCAGAATGGGTCTCTGTGACACAGAGGTTAGGTTCTAGCCTATCGTTTCAAAGGTACTCAGTTTGCTCCCTCGTGGAGCCATCAAGATATTTTTCCAGATATCCTTTCTCAGGTGCAAATCATACAGACCACAAAGAGTGGTTAACTTGGTTGATACAAACGAAACGCCCATGTGGTGCCGTGGCCCACAGGGGAAGCAAAGAATAGTACCACTGCAACCTACAATGCATGTCGTAAAAGGCGACTGATGTAGGTCCTAGGGATGCTACCCTAGTAAATAAAAAGCAGCGAAGAAATCGGATGTGCTGGCTACTTGTAGGACATAACTGGCACAACGTACGATCGCGCTCTCGCCTCAAATCACAGAGAGTGGTTGACGAGTGATTGATATGGAGCGTTCAAAGAAGAAGAAGAAGATATAAACGAACGAACACAAACAAACCTACATTACTCGGCTTGCTACATGATAAAAATAATAATGGGTGTGAAAAATATAGGGTGAATTGTAGCGAGTGTAATATGTTTAAGTGACCTTACTGCTTCCCCAGCAGTTAGGTTCTACAGTGACATACCTTTGAGATAGTTCATTCTGAAAGGCTGAAGAATCCAACTGATCATCAACATTCACATCAACTTTGGTTTCATTTTTAATCTTTATGACATCAATCTTGGGTTTGCTTACTGATGTATCTACAAGTACAGTCAAGTTCACCTAAGAAAAACAAGTACAGTCAAGTTCAACCTAAGAAAAACAAGTACAGTCAAGTTCAACCTAAGAAAAACAAGTAGTCAAGTTCACCTAAGAAAAACAAAGTACAATCAAGTTCACCAAAGAAAAACAAGCACAGTCAAGTTCACCTGGGGAAAACAAGTACAGTGAAATTTACCTAAGAAAAACTAGTACAGTCAAGTTCACCTAGGAAAACATATGTAGATTTGTAATTGAAAAAAACAATTTCGAATTATAGCACAAGTGCATGAAAAATACAACATTGAAAGCATCCTCATACATCATCAGTCCTCATTGAACCCAAAGTCACATAAGGCAGAGAGAAAATATTTCCACTCAATTTGATTTTGTGCCTTCCTTACCACTACAGCATCCGGATCTACATGAGCAATTTGAGTTTTTTCTAGTTCTGTAGCTGTTTGCTTTTCTTAAAGTGTGGCGTCGCTGGCTCCCATCCTCTACCTCTCGTAGTCATCTACTGAGGAGAGAGTTGTTCCATTCTTCGCTACCCCGGAAACTATATGGGTATATGCATACATACCCTTTTTTACATACTGTAAAATAGTGCTCACTAATATGAGTCTACTCAGAGTACTGTGAAGTGAGTTACATTAGATAATAAACCATTGAAGAAAATACAATCCCCTAAAAAAGTGGCACTCCATCAATTGCCACTGCTTGCGCTTGCCTACAGTCCAAAAAATAAGAAAAGACTATTAGAACACAAGGCAGACCAAATTTATGCCTATAACAGAAAATAATTCTTGCCCTTACCGTGAATTGAACACGGATCTCCCGCATGGGGGCCACGCTCTAATCCATTCGGCCAGACGCTCCTCAACAGAAAAAAAGTCAGCAATAACTGTAAATTATTGCACAAATGTGTCATCTATTTATTTGAATTAATCAACAAACAAATAAAACATTTCATTTTTTATATCCACTAACCATGTATGTGTCATTCCCTCCTTTATGAAACTCTAAAAAAAATTTCAAAGTTGTTGCATTAAGACCTTTGCTTAAAACCATAGTCAAAACCTTGAATTTGTTCGCCACTGCTGCAGCTCTGACTCCGGTGTTGGTTTCATATCTAGCTGATTTGATTTTCCCATTATCTCCTACCAACTGTGATAGGTTGAAGAAACCAATCATTTCACCTATGTTTAGAGAGTTCAGAAAGACGTGTTATGATGAAAATCTATTACAATCACTTGCTAAATATAACAAATGTATTACAATCACTTGCTAAATATAACAAATGTATTACAATCACTTGCTAAATATATAAATATATTACAATCCTTGCTAAATATAGAAAACGTATTGCAATCGTTCAAAATATATATTCTTGACTGATGAATCACCAGTGTGTTGCCGGAGCTTGGAAGGAGAGCAAAGAATAGTAACCCTCCACTGAGGTAGGAACCTAGGGAAGCTACTCTAGTAAATAAAAAGTGTATCAAAAATTGAATGTACTGGCCTACTTGTAGGCGCATAACTGGCACAAGGTACAATCGCTCTTAGACTCAGATCACATACATATCACAAAGAGGGGTTTAACAAGTGATCAATATGGAGCGTTCGAAGAAGAATAAGAAGACTGATGAATTAAACATGACAGCAACAGCAACAGGATAATTAATACTAATAAAACTGTAAGCCATAGGACTAATAGCCAGTCTTCCTCTACTAAGCTGGCAGTAGGTGTCATTTTTTGTGTGTAGCTTTGTTTCTTTCTTTTCTCTAATCTGATTTGCCACACAGCATCAAGATTTCTAGAACTGGATCTTATGTCTCCGTCTTCTCTTCCACCATATACTTCTGTATAGAAGTTGGGAGGGTTGAGGTGGGAGAAAAAAGGTTGTAGTGATCTTGCGTGTGCTTATTCTAATGCACTTTGTAAGCTGTTATACATTTTCTTACGGCTGTTCTTAATGTCATCTTTTGCATGGTCTTCCTCTTGCTCTGTACTCGTACTCATGTTACTTTTTCTGTGTGGCTCTCTGCGGTAGGTGATTGTGTGCTTCATAAATAGTGTCTTTCACTGCCTCAGTTGTTTATATGGACTTTTTCTGTAACATTTATGCATAAGTTAAAAAATAAATAAAGTAGGCTCATTTCTGCACTCTTGTAAATATCTTTCCTTACAATAAAGAAATGACTTTGTCAACTACCCAGCACATGTCATCCAGTCTTCCTACCTGGTGGGAGAATGTAATGAAGTTGTTTCCTACCTGGTGGAAGAATATAATAAAGTTGCTTCCTACCTGGTGAGAGAATATAATAAAGTTGCTTCCTACCTGGTGGAAGAATATAATAAAGTTGCTTCCTACCTGGTGGGAGAATGTAATGAAGTTGTTTCCTACCTGGTGGAATAATATAATAAAGTTGCTTCCTACCTGGTGGAAGAATATAATAAAGTTGCTTCCTACCTGGTGAAAGAATGGAAGAATATAATAAAGTTGCTTCCTACCTGGTGGAAGAATATAATGAAGTTGTTCTGTCTGCAGATTAAGGTTATACAACTTGTTATAGTTATCAGTTCCACAATCTCCTATATCATAACCACAATCAAGATTGTTGCAAGCCTGAAATTAACACACAAGTGCAAAGTTTATACAAGAGACAATATTAGATGATATAGATGATAATATTTCAAGTGAACAAAAGAATAAAAGGAACATCTAAGAGTATATTTGAATTCTTATTTTGAGATACATGTATATAATATTAAGAATATATATAAGAAAAAGGAGAAACCCTTTTTATACCATGAGGATATACTGAAGAATACGGTTCTAGGCCCGTATTTTGTATTGACCATAGTCCCACAATGGATGATGTGGTCAACATAATACCTGTCACCTTTATTTCCAAGTGTTTTATGGTGTCCAATTGAGGCTGGGTCAACATGAGAGTTGTCAGTCTGAAAAATTTACACTATCACTGTGGAATTGAGTCCAGATCCCATGCCTAAGAAGCAAGTGCACTAACCACTACGCTATCAGTGCTCTCTAAGAATATAGATGACACTTCTTTAAAGAAAATATGAGGCCACGGTAAATATATATATATATATTCCCCATCCACTGTTGTATGTTATATAGTACATACTATACACACTATTAGGCTCAGATCACATACAGATCACACAGCAATGTTAAACAAATGGTTGATATGGGGCATTCGAAAAGAAAAAAACAGTGTTGAAAGTGGGAAGAAAACACTAAGAGGTGAATGGGAAATAAGAAGTACTTACTAACTTACTTAGTTGATCACTGGAGTGTAGAGGTTAAACAAAGGTAACATCAGACTTCATCATCAACTGTTTTCCTTTTGATTTTGTTCCTGTTCAGTCCTCTGTCAAGCAGGGACTGTTGGATGTTGTCTTCCCAGTATACCTTGGTTCACCCTGGAGGTATGGATCCTTAGCTCTTGGCATCCCATGTTTGTCATGGTAGTCAATTTTCTATTCTGCGTAGATGTTTAAACCCTCACAGTTGTGACTGGGTTTTAAGATCATTATACATTGTCTGGTTACGAACTTTGTCTGTTCTTGTCACTTGGACTACCTTTCTTAGATATCTAATTTCCTACTACTGCCTTGTGGTTTGATTGGGGACAATCAAAGGCTAGCGCAGCTAACTGTACACAAAAATGGAAGGCAGGCAAACCAATTCGTCCAAAAAAAGACAGGTAACCTGGGCAAATGACGCTCAAACAACCTGGGAGGGCAGGTCGTCTAAGGGTCGCTACCCTAAAAGAAAATAGCAAACTGCTGCCTTGCAGGTAGGCTGGGGACAGCCAAAGGCCGACGGAGAGCGAACTCAGTAAACACTGGTTGAAACCGGACACATCGCCGTAGGACAAGCACTTGAGCTCCAAATGGTACTGAAGATTGTGACGTGTAAAAAAACGTTCTTGGCAAATGCTGTTTATATATCACAATAAGAATGATAAAAATGGCCATAAAGAACGATCGTGAGGGAAGGTGGAGAGGAGAGGAGGAGAGAGAGTATCATTATACATTGTCTGGTTACAAACTTTCTTGTCTCTTCTTGTCACTTGGACCACCTTTCTTAGATATCTCATTTCTGAAGTTTGAAGCTTGTTTTCATGGGCCATGGTCATTGCCCAAGTCTATGTATGTAAGCAGACAGACTTTGCACTGGGTTTTACTCATATGGCTTGGTCCATCTTCTCAGAATTGGCACGCCCCAAGTATGGCACAAAGCACAAACTCCATAGCTCCAGCAACAACCTTAAGAAGGATCTTCTGAAAAAATGCACCTGTGAACTGAACTATTGCGCCCAGACTCAATCCAATGCCTTTATTTTTACATCTTTTTCGAACGCTCCATATCAACCACTTTTTAAACCACTCTTTGTGATTTGTATGTGATCTGAGCATAAGAGCAATTGTACTTTGTGCCAGTTATGCATCTACATGTAGGCCAGCACATCCAATTTCTGCTACGCTTTTTATTTACAAGGGTAGCTTCCCTAGGCCCCTACCTCAGTCACCTCTTACGACATGCCTTATAGGTCGCAGTGTTATTATTCTTTGCTACCCTTGTGGGCCTGGTCATCACACGGGAAATTTTGACCCCAGAGACACCCTAATACAAATAAAAGACTCTTAGTACTAACCTGATCACAATACTTGTCTGCAAGCCAGTTGTTAGCACATCCTGTGGCACAGTAAGCTGCGAGAGGAAAACCTTTCATGAACTTACAATTTATATTCAGAACAACACCTGTAGTTACATTGAATTAAACTTGGCCATTGGATGAATAAAAAAAAAAAAACCATGTATTTATCTCCTCAATGAAAACAAACGTTTGTTACAGAGTGCCTACCTGTATACATATTTTTCTAAATACAGGTAAAAAGCACTGACACATTCAAATTGTTTAAAGACTTCTAGATAATAAAATAATTTCTTCTTGTTCGAATGCACCATATCAAACACTTGCTAAATCACTCTTTGTGACTTGTGTGTGATCTGAGCCTTTTTTTTTTTCCCGATCCAAAAGCACTTGAGCTTTTCAGCTCTTCGGCTCGGCGCCATGGACATCGTAGCCCTTCGGTTCGGTGCCACGAACACCGTAAATCTGGGGAATCTGTGGCTTTTTCTGCCATCCCGCGGAATTGAACCCGCACACACAGAGGGATAGTCACCCGTAGTCCAACGCGCTACGAACACGCTGGGCAGACGGGCGCTCTGATCTAATCTTGAATATCTGAGCCTAAGAGCCAATGTACGTTGTGTCAGTTATGCGTCTACAAGTAGGCCAGCACAGGGTAGCTTCCCTAGGCCCCTACCTCAGTCGCCTCGTACGACATGCCTTGTAGGTCACAGTGTTACTATTCTTTGCTCCCTTGCAAGCCCCAACAACAGATTGGCGATAAAATAATGTAGTTGTATTTATCCTCTGGTGTTGTCTTCGCATCAAAAGTTGACTGCAATGAATCTCCAACACCACCCATCTCTTGCCTTGATGTTGCAATGTCAGGCTGCAATTTGTACATCTCTTGGTGTTTCCCTTCTTGTGTCTCGTCTCTCCTCTTTTTCATCATCCTTCAACTTTTCCTTCTAATAAGATGTTGATCATGTCTCTTTATGTGTCCGAAATATTTTATTTCTGTTATTTTTATTTCCTGTAGTCTTCTTCTACTTCTTCGTACGTGTTGTTGTTCAATGTCTACACAATGAGTCCGGTTCTCTGGAAGTATGTTGTTGAGTTTGTCAGTTCATCAAGGTTTCCAAACATCTTTGCATGGATGTTTGTCTCTGTTGGCAAGTGTTCTTTCCGCAGTTGATTCATCAGGTGACAATCTTGCCGGATGTGTTCGGCTGTCTGTACAGATGCACATGTGTGTATAGAACCAGTCTTGGTCTGCATTTCTTGTAGTAATTATTTGTCAAGAAATATAGCTGTATAAGGAAACTTGAAAAAAATCAAACGAAAAGAGTACTTTTATTTCTAAAGCACAATAAACTGTAGAAAAGAATTTGATTGGTTATATTCTTCAAAGTTTCCAAATAATGCATTTCTTTCTACTGTGCAAAGTACAGATAAGTTCAACATAATTTGAAACAAGAAATAATAAGCAAGAGTGTGCTAAAATTAATCAGTTAGTTAAATATCACCTACACACCAAAATATAATAAAATATTACTGACCCGCATTATCAATATCATCTGTAAATGTCTTATCCAAACCAAGATTTTTTTTAATTAAATTTTTTTTTATCTCAGGCAAAATAACTTACAAATATAATCCCTCAGAATCTGGCTATGACCTCCATGGAAACCTGCACCAAGTTGTACACTTCCTTTTGTGGCTGCACAATAAATTAACATTTTAAAATATTTTAACTTACAAAAAATTGTCTCAAATGTGTTCACACATTCATTCTTCTTCTTCTTCTTCTTTGTTCGTTCTTTACGACCAATTTTAATCACTCTTTGTGATATGTGTGATCATTGCCAAGAACGTGTATACGTTGCACATTGGTTTGGTAGGTCCCTAACGCACAGACTTCTGCACATTGAGGACATGTGCATCCGATTTCAGCCAAACCTCCTTAGTCGCCTCTACGACATGCGTGGCAGGTAACAGTGGTTCTATTCTTTACACCCCAAATTTGGGCCCTGGTAACCACTGGCGACACATTCATTCAACTTGTAAACATCTGCTAAACACTGATTCAATAACTAATTTTCCAAGAATAAAGAAAACAAAATCAGAAAGTAGAAGTAAATTGGTCTGACAAACACACAGAAATAAACAGTATGAACAAAAAGTTGGAGTAGAGCATAAAGCAATTAATGAAGACCAACAGGGCAAGATCGAGTTCACTGTAGCACAGCAGTACTCAGGTCAACCTAGTCTAAATTATATATCAGAGAAACACTGAGAAGTAAAGTCGGCCATCATGATGTTGACTACATCACTAGTCAAAGAAAACAATGGCCTAACTCTGTATCCCCCAATATACCCCAAGGTATGAAAATAGGTTATTTATTTTACTTTTTACAGCGCAAGGTCAAAATAGAAGTCAATTAAATTCTCAACACAGACAGAAATTCAATTACAGATGTAGGTAATATTAATATATATTTGCAAGTAATTTATCTAGACTGTTCTATTCTGGGCAACTCGTTCAATCTCTTCCATGGAATTGAGCCGATATTTATTGCCTCTCTCAGCAAAGTTCTAGGGTGTCCTTTCTTTTTTAAACCCTTAATCTCCCACTTCAATGCTTGCTTTGATGTTCTTTGATCATTTCTCCTCAAGGTATGCCCAACATATCTCCATCTTCGCATTCTTATAACAGTTGTTACTAGTGGTTGATATCTATTTGCATGAGACCAAACTTTATTATTTACCTGATACATTATGTATACCACGCACCTGTACACCAAGGTACTGTAGCTTGTTCTCCAGATTGACCATGTATATATTGAACATCAATTGACTCAAGCAATTCTTCGTTGTCTAAATGATCTCTTAACTCACTTTTGACAAGTCTAATTCGTCTTCGGAATAATTCAAAACAAGTTCAACAGCTTGCTCTGTTGTTATCCAATTTTAGTGGCAATTTCTTGAATTTTAAACGTGTCTTTTCATCAGGAAAAAACATTAAAATATTACTTTAATAACACAATAAATTATCACAAACATGTCCGTCATCTTGTCAAACAAATTAGTAATACGTGGGTTGTGTCTCACATCACATTTGTACATCAATTATTTTTGATCGCCAACAAATAATGACGGAGACCGAATATCAGTTGTTTACATTCCAGAGCTATAGATTGGGATCTTGGATTCTAAGAGTTAAAACTCATCTGAAGGTTAATTGCTCTTTGAATTCAGCATCTAATGAAAGTGGAGTGTCTGACTGAATGGATTAGAGTGCAGCTCCCATACTTCTTCTTCTTCTTCGCGTTCGTTCTTTACGACCAATTTTAATCACTCTTTGTGATATGTTTGATCTTTGCCAAGAACGTGTATACGTTGCACATTGGTTTGGTAGGCCCCTAAACGCATATATTTCTACACGTTTAGGACATGTGCATCCGATTTCAGCCAAACCTCCTTAGTCGCCTCTTCGACATGCATGGCAAGTAACAGTGGTTCTATTCTTTACACCCCAAATTTGGGCCCGGTAACCACTCGGGCGACTCCCATACTGAAGACCTGTGTTCAATCCACAGTAGGGCTAAGGAGTTTTCTCTGTAGGGGTATAAAGAAAAACCCTAACCTGAACTAATTTCGCGGCGACTGCGCTAGCCATGCAGCCATTAAATTTCACAGGCACATGCCCCCCTGTCCTACACCACCTAAAAAGTGGTATTACAGGCAGTAACGACAGTAATCTGATGAAAACATCAACACTTACCAACACAATCTCCACCATCCCATTCACACTCAGAAGAGTTGCAAGCACGGTCACAGTAGCCATCTCTAATCCATGTTGATGGGCAGCCTTCGTTACAGTTGGGTACAGGCCAAGTTAAATAAAGCTGTGGATGTCATAACACATCACATATATTGCTTTAGAAATAACTGTGAAAGTCAAGACTAGTAGTAAAAAGAAACATATCCAACAAATAGGATTACTATGCTCTTGGTGAATCCCACATGTGATCTGAGCCTAAGACCGATTGTACATTGTACCAGTTCATAGTTCATAAGTACGGTTCCAACTTCACTGCAACGGTCACCCCATAATTGCTCCGTTCCTGTGCCAATGAAAATCACACGAAATGCTAACAACTGTGAAATGTTTCCTGTTTGAACTAATTCCAGAATGAAACAGCCGCATACCCCACAAAAGAAACCTGCACCGCACAAAATGCATATGGCCGTCGCTAATGTAGCAACACAAAACTGTTCATCACTTGAATTGCAATTTTGTACCAGTTATGCACTTACAATGCATATCTGATTTCTGCTACGCTTATTATTTACTAGGGTAGCCTCCCTACTAGTCCACTACCTCAGTCGCCTCTTATGACATGCCTTGCAGGTCACAGTGTTACTATTCTTTTCTCACCTTGCAAGCCCCGGCAACATTCGGGCAAACAAAAGACTTATCACTTATCACTAACATTTATAACCATTTTAATTCAGCATTCATAATGAAACATAGTGCTAAAATTGTTCCTAACAGTATGTCAGGAATAGCTCTGTCCCTCTCCGTAGATATGGTACACCCCTTGCCGAAAGTAATGCACAAAAGCACAAACTTTATAGCTCCAGCACCAATATTACAACATCATTATAAAGTGCTCTATAGTTTGTTACTGACTTACCCCATCAGCTCTGTTATTCCTTCTTACTATATATTTGCAGAATACCAAACTGTTTTAAATTTACTTGATATATTACATGAGTCATGCACCTGACTACTCCCAGATAATGTAGATTGTTCTCCAGGTTGAACATATCTGGCTTGAGTATCAATTGATTCAAGCAATTCTTCGTCATCTAAATGATCATCGTCTTACTCACTTTCAATATCCTTATCAAAATAATCACATTCCAAGTCTTAATTTGTCTTCGGAATCATTTAATCTTCTTCTTTGAACGCTCCATATCGACCACATGTTAACCACTCTGTGTGATTTTATGTGATCTGAGCCTAAGAGCGATTTACGTTGTGCCAGTTATGCGCTTGCTCTGTTGTTATCCTTTTTTGAGAAGCAATTTTCTGCATTTTTCAGCACTTCTTTTCATCAAGAATAATCTTTAAAATCAGTTGACTAATCAACAAAGTATCAAAAACATGTCTCTCATCTTGCTAAACCAACTTGAAAATATTGGGTTGTGTTTGAAGTCATACCCCAAAGAGAAGAGAGGAAAACCACAGAGAAGATGGATTCAGGATGTAATTGATGGTTTCAACATGACGGCTGCAGAGGCAGGACATCTGGCCTATGAGGAGAGAAATTCCGGAGGACTGTTGGGGTGGCAAAGTTTTGCTCAGGACAAGCTATTTGATGATGATGTTTGACATCACATTTGTATACAATTTATCTTCAATCATCAACAAATAATGATGGAGTCTTCTCTGACCACAAAATTTCGGGATGTCAGGATATGAGATATTTATATTCAATACAGAAATACTGAGATCACTGATTCTAATGGTTAATCTTTGAGTAATATTTTCAAACCTTTTGACCAGTTGAATGAGAGAAGAAATCATCTGGCCAAACTGGACTACCAAACATGACATCATCATTCAGGTAGAGAAACTTGTCAGATAAACCAGGTATTTTGTGAATGTTAGCTTCAATAGCTGGTGAACTAAAGGTGGGAAGGTGACTTACATTCTGAAAAAGTTCCTGTTGAAGGAGAAGTATAATTACTATCCGATTGCTTTTTTTTTTTGGTCTCACATAAACAGACATACATTTAAAAAACCATAATCAAACATAAAAAGTATAACCACTGATAGTATATATATATATATATATATATATATATAATAATATATATTAACAGATATATAGTATATACAATATAATCTTTTATTCTATTATTCTCATACCCTCCATTCCAGGATTGGGGCATAGGCACTCAACCAACTCATGTCAAGTCTTCTTATCTCTAGCTATCTCCTGCAGCTCCCTCCAGCTCTTCTTAATATTGTTGATCTCTGCCTCCAAATCTCGTCTCCATGTATTTCTCAGCCTCCACCTCCTCCGCTTTCTCTGTGGATTCCAGGAAAAGACCCTTCTTGTTGTATTCCCCTCAGGTTTTCGCAAAGTGTGTCCTATCCAGCGTCAGCGTCTTTTTAACCTCTTGTATTCTAATATATATACAAGGTGTCTAATGTCATTGGCTGTCATGGAACGTGACAACTCTCTATCCCCACCATTGGCAAATTAACTACACTGCAGACACTCTTCCATGACGTCGGGTTATTCAGTGTCTTCTCTCTCTGTCATTTACCTTTTATACTCCCAGTAATTTTCCGTTGCCACAATGTGGTCTAGCTAAGCCTAGTTTTTTTAGTTAGTTAGTCTTTCCTCTTGGGCCTGTGGGCGCGCATAGGGCAGAGGTCATAGTTCTCCATGTCTCGCGGTTCGTTGCTATCTGTTTTAGGTCTTTAATGTTTACTAGGCCCATCGTTGAGCCTTCTCTGGTGATGGTTCTACGCAGAGTCTCTCTTGGTCTTCCCGTTTTCTTTTTCCTCTGGTGTCCATATGAGGGATTGGTAAGGAGTCTTCTCTCATCCATTCTAAGTGTGTGGCCGATGTAGTTCCAGCGGCGCTTTCTTATAAAATTTGATACATTTTCTTGCTTGGTCTCTTGTCTTATTTGTGTATTGGGTCTGAAATCTGACCATTTGAGGTTCAATATTCTTCTAAGACATTTATTCCCAAAGTTATCTAATTTTCTTTCTAGAGCTTTTGTTGCTTTCCAACTCTCGCATCCATAAGTTAATACTGGAATCACACAAGAGTTAAAGATCTTTAATTTTAAGTGCTTGCTGAGTGAATTGGACTTCCATATATTTGACAATTTGTTAAAAGCACTTGATGCCAATGCGATTCTGTGTGGAATTTCTGGCGCTGTATCCCCGTAGATGACATCATACTCCCTAGGTATGTAAAACTTTTGACTTTTTCAAGAGTGTAGTTTTTAGTTGAATATTTTCTGGACTGCTGGTAAGGTCAACAATTTTTGTTTTTGTGGTGTTTTTTTACACTCCCAAAATACAATTGACTGGTTCCTACTAATGTTTGTCAGACGGCTTCTATTTTTGCCGATCTCTCTCAACACATCAATAGTAGTCGTTTTAGCAGTTCACTGGAATCTTAATATTCATCTGTAAAATCTCATGTCCATGGTCAATGAGAATAGTTGGATAATTGAGGTTCCATTTACTAATAATCTATTTAAGAACAACACAACAAACTGGATGTTTTGACTAAGCTCAGTCCTACAATGCTTTGATTAGGATAGAATTTGTTGTCTTGAGTAAAGTCTGTACTACAACATCAGATAACACATTTTGTCGCTTTTAAGATAACACATTTGTCGTCTTAATAGAGTCAGCTATACGATGCGTTGACATGGATAATATGTAATATCTTCTTCTTGTGATCATTATTTGGATGATTACTCCATCAGATGTGTTCTTATGATGAAGTCATCTGTTGTCTGAAGCTCATTTCTTATGCAGTGTAGTTTTGAATGTAAGTGAGTTAACTAAGCGAGGTTTGGTAGGTTGATCAACAGCATAAGAGTTATTTGACAGTACAATCATCAGAAATAAGTGTTAGAAGCGTGAAACTAAGATTGCTGGTCCGCCTTATGCGGCCACCTCGCCCCTATATGTAATTTCTTGAATAGAGTCAGTCTTGCTATGTAATATCTAGCATTAGGGGGAGGTCTCTATGGTGAAGTGGTTAAGACGTTTGCCGTGTGATCTGAAGGTTGTAGGTTTGAATTTAGAACAAGTCATGTGCAATTTTTTCTGGAGATTCCTAGGATTGTTGCTGGAGCTACGAAGTTCGTACTTTGTGCAACACTCTGGGCAGTTGGCTTGCTATTTCTGCCGAGGGAGACAGTCATACAGGGAAACACTGTGCAATGAAGTCAATACTTCGCCACTAGACCCTTTAAACTAGTATTAATTGAATATCTTGACTAAAGTCAGTCCTACTGCGCTTTGACTACCAATAACATTAGCTGCAATGATTAGTCAATCGTGAGATGATTTGATTAGGATCATATCTGATGTCTTGACTAGATTATGCTTTCACTAGGGCAAGATTTGATGTCTTGACTAGAGTCAGTCCTATCATATCCTAACTATAGACAAATATGCTGTCTAAAATAGACAAGCAAGCAAACATCATAATACTAAGAACATGCATTGTCATAGTGGCAACAAAGGCAAAGATGTATACAAGTTCATAGTTCATAAGTACGGTTCCAACTTCACTGCAACGGGTCACCCCATAATTGCTCCGTTCCTGTGCCAATGAATATCACACGAAATGCTAACACCTGTGAAAAGTTTCCTGTGTGAACTAATTCCAGAATGAAACAGCCGCGTACCGCCACAAAAAGCAACCTGCACAGCATAAAATGCATATGGCCGTCGCGAATGTAGCAACACAAAACTGTTCATCACTTGAATTGCAATTCTTGTCGAAGGGACATCAATCACGTAAATCAGCTTTCTGCACTCGCAATATAACTGCATACGGCAGATTGAGCTTGTTCGTCATAACCACTGTCAGCCATTTTCTGAATACACACAACAAACGCACGGTTGACACAGCAAAAGCATTCCATGTAACAGTCACAGCTCACAGCGTTGCTCAAGCACTAACTCAGTAGCTCGGCAAACGAAACCGAAAATACCCGACCAAACATGGCGGAATGCGCTAGCAAAGTCGTGTTCAGAATCAAACCGTTCTGACTCTGAATGGCCCTCCTGCATTCCGCCATTGTTGGCCAGATTTTTTTTTAAATAAAGATGTATACATGATATGATAAATGACTTGAACAAGACAGCAACAGGATATTTATAACTACTAAGGTTGTAAGCGTTAGGGCTAAGACTAGTTACATACTATGGAATTAACTTGATCAAAAACAGCTAAATGCTAATACATGACAAACTTACATCGTGTGTGATAATTGTGAGACGAGGGTTATCCAGGTTTAACCAGTAAGGGATCTGGCCATTTGTAACTATGTAGATATGTCGAACCCATGGAGCAAACTGTTCTATAGATCTCAAAGAATAACGGAGTTCCTGCAAAATGACAAAGCAAAAAACAAGTACATAAATGTTTTTCAAATTTAATTATGCATGTCACAAATTCTTTGCTGAGAGCGGCAAGAAATATCGGTCTCAGTTCCATGGAGGAGATTGAGCGAGTTGTCCAGGATAGAGCAGTATGGAGAAATTACTTGCAGGCCCTATGTAACGTATAAGGTACGAGAGGAATTATTATTATTATGTCACAAATTAAAACTGAAAATAAGTTGTTGATAAAGAAGAGGAAGATATCTCTGAAGTCGGAGACGGCACACCTGTAGACAAGGGACACTGATAAAAAGGAATGCAGACCTTCATGCAAAAATCAGTCAGAAGTGACATTCCAGGCACCCTGACTATGCCTGAATTCATAGCTTAAGACGTAGAAGAAGAAGAGGAAAGTGAAATATTTTGGACATTTAAAAAGACATGATTCTCTGAAGATCATTCTATAGTGCATGATAACGTGCAGACGAAGGAGATGATGACCAAGGAAAAGATGATTAAATGGATATCATAGACGAATCGAGTATGACTGCCAGATGCAGGACACCTCACACAGGACAGGAAGGCATTTAGAGCTGCTGTAATGGGAGCCAAATTCTGACAGGAACAAGCTAGATGATGATGATTTATAGACATTGATCAGATCAGATATTCAGACTGTTGTCAACGGATGTCTTCTGCATAATCTCAGAATAAGATGGTGTGACAGAATTGCAAACAAAGACGTGGATAAGAACAAGCCAAAAAACCCATGATGACCCAGGTTAAGAGGAGAAAATGGCGGTGGTGGGGCATATCCTACGGAACAGTCAAGTATCACCAAACAAACACTTTAGTGGAACCTGCAAGGTAAACGGAAATGGGGGATGTTTTAAACAGAACTGGAGACGAAGTCTTCTTGAAGAACTCTCTCTCGTGATCTTCTTAGGCCGCTTTTATCATTCGATTGTGATATATAAGCAGCCAAACATCAAGAACGGATGTACTTGCACGGCCTTCAGTACCTATTTGGAGCTCACGTGCTTATCCTTCTGTGGCGTGTTCGATTTCAACCATCGTTTACTGCGTTTGCTCTCCGTTAGCGTTTTGCTGTCCCCAGCCAAAATCCAGAAGGAAGCAGGTTGCTATTTTCTTTCAGGGCAGCGACCCGTAGACGACCTGCCCTCCCGGCTGATGAGCGTCATCTGCCCAGCTATACCCATCTTGTTAATGGACTGCTTGGTTTGCCTACCGTCCAGTTTTGTGTACGGTTTGCTCTGCTAGGCTTTGATTGTCCCCAATCAAAATACAAGGCAGCAGTAGTTCCCTAGCTGAAACGTGCACTGGCTTTACCTCTGCTGGGCTTTCCAGTTGTTCTGCACATTCGGGTGGGCGCACACCTCGTGAATGTCGCACCTGCCGCGTCATGCTCGCCTGCCCCTCGGTGTGGTCCACTATGGCATCGCCACCGTGCGTGCTAGCTCTGCCCTGGTGCCTGGTCACCATCAGTTTTTGACGTGCTCACATTTTCCATGCCTACCATGTATGCCGTGCTATGCTTGCCTGCAAATTGGTGGGCCTGCTCTTGCATCGCCAGCGTGCGTGCTCGCTTTACGATGGTGCCTGGTCACCATCAGTTTTCGCCGTGCTCACGTTTGCCTGAGGTTGTACGATTCTGGAGCTTTTAATCGTGCCCCCACCCCTATGATAGGGGCCCGAGTTCCACCCTATGTGGACCCATGTACAGTTCAACTCGACTCCCATCATACTCATCGGCTCAACAGAGAGGGCTCAAGAGAGAGCATGCGCGGGCTCAGAGTTTCGCCCCACGCGGTTCCACGTTTATCCTTCCAACTTTTCCCATCGGCCGGGAGAGACGAGCATTAATAGTCACTCTGGGAATTCGCTCGTCTGTGTTGCAAGCGGATCCCATCTAGCGTGACTACCTTTGCATCTCTACTTGCCCCAGAGTAGCTCTCCTACGGCACCTGCCCTCTTAGCCAGACCGGAACTACCGTCTATTACCAGGGTCACTACGTGGAGGTGAGAACAGGGGATTAGCACCAGCTCGCTAATCCTTGTGCGCCGTTGTTTTCCTGCGCCTTTGACCCCCTTGAAGAACTGAAGGTGCTGGACTATCCTGGGAGACTATAAAGAAAACAGTCATAAACCGGGATAAGTGGTGATCAACTGTTGAGGCCCTATGCTCCACGAGAAGCAGAGAGGGAAAAAGTAAGAACAGATAAGATGAAATGTCATCTCAACATTGAAGGTTGACTATAAATTATCTCTGACATTTTTACTATCTCCTAGCATAAGGTAAGGAAAACTCGAAAGAATCACGCCCGAGTGGTTACCAGGGCACAAATTGGGGTGTAAAGAATAGAACCACTGTTACTTGCCGCGCATGTCGTAAGAGGCGACTAAGGAGGTTGGGCGTGAGGCTAGCTACCCCCACCATAAAAAACACTAGATGGCTACAGAACGGAGAGCGTATCAAGTAAACGCTGGCTGCAACCGGACACATCGCCGAAGGAAAAGCACCAGAGCTTCAAATGGTGCTGAAGATGTGACATAAAACACACCAATGCTAAGGCTGCATGAATCAGATTTCCACATGAATAGAATTTATGAGGAGATCTGGTACATCGTTCTGGGCAGTGATCGCGAGAGAGAGAAAAGAATCAGCATCTATGCACTCTCGGATCTCATTTCTGAATGTTTCTCTATAAGTTAACTGAATGCATCCAACCAGCTAGCCCCATTGTTAAGGCACCCAAACATCTCACTGACAGCTAAACAACAGTATTTTCATGCCTATTTTGTGTTACCAGTGTCAAACATGGACAATAAGCAAACACAGTTGCATAAATAACTCATCTGAAATGTGATGCCTACATAAAGGTACCACCAACACTAGAAAAGACAAGAGTCGCCAACATCAGCATATGAATAAAAGTTGGGACAGAACCTTGCTTGAATTACATTAAGAAACAAAGAATGAAGTTGTTCGACAAATTAATAAGAATGCAACCAAACTCTACTGTATACGGTCTTCTACAACAGAACATTAGGAAAGAAGGCAAGAGGAAGACCGTGAAAAAGATGCGTTAGATGGCATAGCAGAATCCTGCCATAAAGCAAAAATAACTAACACCCAAGCCACTAGAGCTGAACAAAACAAAAAAACAGTAAACCATGACACTGGGCAACAACCCAGTAACATTGTAAAGACAAAAGAAGAAGAATGCATCAGCTCACTCACACAGTTGATTTGGAGATTATTTAAATTTTCTCCCTTAAAACTGCGATGCTGAAAACTAATGTGTCAGGCCATAATGAAAAGATATCGCAGCATTGCTGCAAACTGCGACACATCATAACCAACACCATTTATTACACGAATAAAAAAAATTACTACACTGATTGGGGTGGGGTAAGAAGGAGGAGGTGGGTTAAAAACTATGAATCCTGCAATCATACTAACTATGGCATAAATGTACAGAAAAACAATTTAACATAAGGTTTAAACAATCAAACTGTAAATACAGAAAACAAAATATAGAATTTTAAACACATTAAAAACAACTTAATTTTTGAAAGTTCATTTTATACATAATTATATTCTGGTAGACGTTAAGGGACAAAGAATATGACACCTTACTAATGATGTTTTACTGTACATGATATCTTATAAGATATATACACACACACACACACATAAACGACATGTCTGATGCTTTATGCACATTGTCAGTGGAGAACAAGGTTGAGCAGATAGCCTAGGGGTGAAGATTTGAAACCAGCCTCCAAATTTTGAAGATGTGGTTTCAAGTCCCTGTAAGGTTAGTGGTATTTCTTTAGTGTGTAATATAAGCAAACTCAACCTGCCCGCAGTGAATTGATTAGACACTGAACAAGCAGAACTGGATGTTCAAGAGACAGAATGAGAAGTGTATTTGATCAGCAAAGGATCTATCAGTATGCATACCCTTTGACATGTGTTTGAGAAAACTGAGCACCCATGGATCTGCCTTGATTGCTATGACATCAGTTCAAGAACCAATAATCAATATGGCGAACGGGGGACTGCCTAGAGTAGTTGATAGCAGCTCGGCCTGCTAGCTGTGAGACGCCTCATAGCTCGGGTTCGAACCTACTGTCCGGCATTTGTTCAAGTCCCTGTTCTTACTCAGGACGATAACGTGAGTACCTCTGAAGTCGGAGAAAATCTGCCTGTATGGCGAGGAATACTAATTACGAGTACATTGAGCACATGGCTGCCAGTGTAAAGTAATTTACAATGTGCACGCTGCTGCCATTGTAAGAAATTGGAAAAACAGATTTTCACGCAAAAATCAGTTTCAGTTGAAACTTCGTCTGAGTTGAAAGCGGACGAAAGAAGAAAAAAAATAAAATAAATAAAAAAATAAAATATGGCGAACATAACCTTTACTAACAAGCCTAAAACAACTTGCAGCCAGAGAAAAATTATGAATAAGAAAGGTTAAACAACTTGAACAATCAAACTTTATTCTGTAAAAGGAACACATTATTAACAATAGTATTTATTAGATTTCTAATGAGAGTAGAAATGTTAAATAACACTGTGTAACAGCAAACACAACTGTTTACTAATGACAATAACAGAAGATTTTTAGATAACTTCATGGCATGGATAATATCAAATACAAAATTGATCATTAGCACTAAAGAACCAAAAGCTGTGAAAACTTTATCATTTATATTAGTCAGCATGGCACTTTAAGGAAGGTAGAAGAAACAATTCTTACCTCATTATCTTCAAATCTACTAGCTGCCACAACATCATCTGTCACAGCCTAATTAAACACACACAAATAAAAAGTATCAAGTTATGACTCATTTCCTAGAAAAGTACATCAATACATTTTAATACAGGTCATAAATCAAGTACTGTCAAGATTACATCAGAATGATGATTGCAGTCTTCTTCAATTCCCGACAGGATCCTCGTAATTGCCTGGTTTCACTAAAATTTGGTTGTAACTGATAAAAGAAATTCTTGGTCTATTCTTGATACTTCAATTGGATGGTATGAACAAAGGAGACTATTAATATGAAAACCTGAAAGCAGGAGAATATAATTCTTAAACTGTTGTCAAAAATAATGTATAACATAGCAAAAAGAGACTCACAAATTTGAGATCCCAGACAAGTTTCACAGGAGACAACCGTAGCTCTTTGCCCTCAATTGTAAAATTTTTAACCTGGAAAAAAAGGCAACAAAAGTTTACTGTTGTAACACCACAATAGTCTTACTTAATTACATTCACATATCAATCATTTACTTAACCCTTTCGCTGCTACATACTTTCCGAAAGCTGAACTAAAAATAGCTACTCATTTTTTCTAGGTCACAAACGTGAATATACGCCTATGGTAGTGACAGTAGCAATGTATAACGTGTTAACAAGTCTTTAGTCCACAGCGGAGAGATAATAACAGATGTGTTAATGAGTCTTTAGAAGTGATTGGGGAAAACGTATATATATGTCCTTAGCAGCTAAAGGGTTAAGTAGATGGGTAGATAAGTAAGAAGGGGTCTCTGTGACTAAGCCTCTGAGTTGCATTCTGAAAGCCGTGGGTATCCGGACTGTTCCGATCTGTTCACAAGTGTATTTTGTCCAGAGACCCCTAGGACTATTGCCGAAGCTATGGAGTTTGTGGCCTGCAATATCTGCTGAGAGGGACTGAGCCATGTGGGGTAAAACCTGATGCAATGAAGTCAATCCTTCAGCTTTAGTAGATTTTTACAAGGGTTCAGAAACAGTAGATGTTTGAAAATAATATAAATCAGGGTTACTGATGTGCCTGTCCTACATGATGTAGGACCCAATGAGGATTGGGAAGGAGGCTGGGGGGAGAGAAGACACAACATACATATGTTCTATTGCATAAATCATATAAACAGTGGTTAACAAAATGAAGTCAGGTGAACGACAAGGATGTGTGCTCTTCCCACTACTTTATATAACATATGTTGATAATATAAGCAGAGAAACAGGAAACACAGAAGAGGATTATATTTCAGAATTGTTTTTTTGCAGATGATGACCAAGTATTGATAACATAGAACAAAGAATCCCTCCAGAAACATTCTGAGTTGAGTTAATGTCGAGGGTCAAAAATATAATATGAAAGTAAGCACTGAAAAGACAACGACAACGGTGATAGGCAGGCAGAAAAACATTCAAAAAAACTTTTTCTTCTTCTTCTTCTTTGCGTTCGTTCTTTACGACCAATTTTAATCACTCTTTGTGATATGTTTGATCTTTGCCAAGAACGTGTATATGTTGCACATTGGTTTGGTAGGCCCCTAAACGCATAGACTTGTACACATTTAGGACAAGTGCATCCGATTTCAGCCTAAACCTCCTTCATCACCTCTTACGACATGCCTGGCAGGTAACAGTGATTCTATTCTTTACACCCCAAATTTGGGCCCTGGTAACCACTCGGCGAATAAAACTTTTAAAAGTCATCACACAAACAAATGAGTTGAGTTCAACATATGATGAGCAAATGCAAACCAGGTAATGAGATGACTTTACACATAAATAAAAGATACCTGTGAATAATAAAGTATATCTCATAAAACCTATTCTTTGGCCAGCATTGTGCTATGTATGCCAAACATGGTCGCTAACAGCAGCTAATGAGAGGGAAATTATAACAACAGAAATGAGATGTCTTAGAAAAGCTACAGGAGTAGCAACGTGAGATCAAATTAGAAATTATGAAGAAGACTATTAATAAAACCAATCATTCAATTCCTAAAATAACAACAGATTAAGTGGTTTGATCACCTTGCAAGAATATCCTAGTATCGTCCATTACAAAGAGAGCAACATTGAAAAAATATTAAGGAAACAGCAAGAAGAAGACCATGCAAAATATGAAGTGATGACATCAAAAATAACTTTAGAGAAATGAATAACAACTTACAAAGCGCAACAAACAAGTACTTGAGAGAGCAGAAACTCACACTATGCACACTGTCCTCAAGCAGACATTCCTCAAGCAGAGATGACCCTGCTGGGCCACATTTAGCACATGGAAGATGGTAAAATTACTGAGGATCTCCTTCATGGAGAGCTGATCTCTGGGAAGAGACTGACAGGAAGACCTCAAATGAGATGTAGGGATGTCTGTAAGCAAGATTCAAAAGCTCTTGACAAAAACACAAGCAGATGGAAAACAGTTGCCAAAAATTGATGTACAGGGAGAAAGGAAGGATGTGCAGAGAGCAAAGTCTGATCAAACAAGCAGAAGAAAAGAGGCACTACTCCAGGATACAATGCTATCTCAGAAAACTGGCTCATCAAATGAGTGTCAAAAACTGCTATTCCAGCATTTACACTCACCAACAGAGTTTCAAAGTACCTATCCAGTGACACAGCCACATGACCTCTTGAGACTGAAATATGCCTACAATTACTCTTTGTACATACATGAACCTTGACCAAAGATAAACAACATCAATCAGGTATAGAAAATCTATTGCTGATAACATGCTCACTTTTATAAGCAAGTCATAATGTGTAGTCTGGGATATCTGAAGAAGTGCCAGTCCCTTTTCTGTATAAAGTTTCACCTGAAATAAATAAATGATATTACTAAACTATGTACAAAAATGAAAAGCAGTGCTTATATATTACATATAAGTAAAAATCATGTTACCTAGAAGCATACTTTTTGTTCATAAATCTTAACTAAGTAAAAGCAAGCAGAAAGAAATTCTAAGAGACATTGACAACGAACATAAACAATTCATTAAAATGTATTGAAAAAAGTGGAGCCATAGTTATGTCATCATAATCCAATAGTTTGTCCTATGCAGAAAATGTCATGGAATTTCCCTCTATCATATACCAGATGTCATGTCGCTGTCATGTTGAAGTTATCAGTCACATTCTGTATCCATCTTCACCTTGCCCTCCCCCTCATCCCCTTTCCTAGAATCCCTTCTTCATAATTATCATAGTTATACATAACAGAAAAAAAAAAACCAAATGTAGAGAAGTATAACAGCAAATAACATAAGCTTCACACCCATACATTGCCACTGGGAATACACATGCTCATAGTATTCTGATCTTTGTTTTCCATCAGTTCCATTCCATACTGTTTTAGATGTTTAATTTTTTGTAAGATCATGTTTGTTTCTCTTTTTAATTTCCTTCATCACATTTCCATCTTTTGTTTGTACAAATATATTTCTAATATATAACATACAGTATGCTGTCCCTGAAAGCAAAATTTCTCACAATACATACACTGACAAGACAAACAAAAATCATATAGAGCACATACCAATATTGATGCCTTATCTGTAATATTAAGTCTTCCAGCTACTGCCTGCTGTATGTCCCCATCACTGTACTGACTTGGGAACCCGGACATTATAATCATCTCTGGTACCAGCAAACCATGTGGCAGGCTTGTTTCACTGGTCTGAATAGGTGCATTCACAAAAAAGTGTCAAAAGTAGTTAGCCATTATATATATATATATATATATATATATATATATATATATATATATATATATATATATATATATATATATATTCCTCTCATACTGTTATACATTACATAGGGCCTGCAAGTAATTTCACCATACCGCTCTGGTCTGGGCAACTCGCTCAGTTGCATTCATGGAATTGAGTGATATTTCTTGCCTCCTCCGTAAATTTCATTTCAGGATTTCCTAGAGGGTGTCCTCATAGCTAGCCATAAGAACGATTTTATTAGTTCTATCATTTTTGTTTCTGTATTTACTTTTTTTTACAAGATTCTAAACTGTTAGCTAAAATATGAGTGGATGATAGTTGTAGCGACCTCAATCCTGATTTTGGCATTGGGGTGGATCTATTATCCTTGGCCTTCAGACCCCCAGGCGCTCAAGTGGTTACCGGGGCCCAAATTAGGGTGTAAAGCATAGAACCACGGTTACCTGCCATGCATGTCATAAGAGGCGACTAAGGAGGTTGTGCGTGGGGCTAGCTACCCCACACCATAAAAAAAATGGCTACAGAACGGAGAGCGAACCGAGTAACGCTGGCTGAAACCGGACACATCACCGAAGGATAAGCACCAGAGCTCCAAATGGTGCTGAAGTTGTGACATAAAACACACCAATGCTAAGGCTGCATGAATCAGATTTCCACATGAATATAATTTATGGGGAGGTCTGATACATTGGTCTGGGCGGTGATCACGAGAGAGAGACCTCCAGGGTATCAGGTGGATCTATCGTCCAGATCCTCAAATATACAGAGAAATAACACATGTGAAAACACTCTTATGAAGTGCACACAAAAGCACTTCTATATAAATCTATTCTTATCCTGAAGCTGTGAGGCAAAATAGGATTAGAAAGAAAGAAGAAGCTGTCTTCTTAAAGCATTAACAAGAGTTTGTTCCTTTCTTCCTGTCTTCCTTCAAGTTCATGTAGGTTCCAACTTCCATAGTTCAAATACGGTTCCAACTTCACTGCATAGTTCAAACGGTTCAACTTCACTTCATAGTTCATAAGCTGGTTCAACTTCACTTCATAGTTCATAAGTACGGTTCCAACTTCACTGCATAGTTCACAAGTACGGTTCCAACTTCACTGCATAGTTCATAAGTACGGTTCCAACTTCACTGCATAGTTCACAAGTACGGTTCCAACTTCACTGCATAGTTCACAAGTATGGTTCCAACTTCACTGCATAGTTCATAAGTACGGTTCCAACTTCACTGCATAGTTCATAAATCGGTTCCAACTTCACTGCAACGGGTCACCCTATAATTGCTCCGTTCCTGTGCCAATGAAAATCACACAAACTGCTAACAACTGTGAAATGTTTCCTGTTTGAACTAATTCCAGAATGAAACAGCCGCGTACCACCACAAAAAGCAACCTGCTCCGCATAAATGCATATGGCTGTCACTAATGTAACAACACCAATTTGTTCATCACTTGAATTGCAATTCTTGTCGAAGGAACATCAATCATGACAAAATCCAGCTTTCTGCACTCGCAATATAACTGCATACGGCAGATTGAGCTTGTTCGTCATAACCACTGTCCGTCATTTTCTGCATACACACTAACACACAACAAACGCACGGTTGACACAGCAAAAGCATTCCATGTAACATTCATAGCTCACAGCGTTGCCCAAGCACTAACTCAGTAGCTCGGCAAACGAAACCGGAAAATACTCGACCAAACATGTTGGAAATGCGCTAGCAAAGTCGTGTTCAGAATCAAACAGTTCTGACTCTGAATGGCCTTCCCGCATTCCGCCATTGCTGGCCAGGTTTTTTCATATACGTTTGGATGGCTTGACGATATGCAATTAACTTTTACAAGCATTAACAAGGGTTTGTTCCTTTCTTCCTTTCGTTCACTTGAAATATTGTCTATATATACAAAGTTGTTTCTGGTATGAACTTCACTGTCTTTTCTGGCTCACACGGAGGTCCATGTAGTTTTATGGCTAGTGTTGTTTCGTTAGGCCAGGCTTGTTGAATAGTATGCTATGGGAAGAATCTGTTTTTGTCTAGTCTTTTCTATTCTTTATTTCTGAAAGACACCTCCATTCTAAAACTTTGACAATGGATGGTCATAAGCCAGCTTTAAAAAAGGAGGAAAGATTCTGACTGAATTTGAGAGCTTTTGTGTCTAAAAGTAATGATGAATGAAGCAGTAAACCAGTCAGATCTTCCCTAAGGAAGTTGTAAGTAGGTAACCCACAGATCTTAAAAATAACAAGCTAACAGCTGATAAGAGCATGTGGTGCTTTATCTGGATGACCTGTACACAACAGAAGAGCAGAAGAAGCGCCGTTGTTAGTGAACTCGCTTCTTAGACTAGTGGTACGGGCTCAATTCCACAGTGGCCATGGAATATTTTTCTGACCGTAGCAGCTCTCAGGTCAACCAAGTCTCAACTGGGTACAAATAAAAGCACTGTGAAGTAAAGGTGGCAGGCGTGATGTTGACCATATCATACATTGTGTGCCGACATCCAACGAAAAATATGGACCTAACACTGTATTACCCCATATAAAAAAGTTAATTGCATATCCTTTACAGGACTTTGCGAATCAACCCCAGCTTTTTAACGCTGTTTGTGATTTTTCTAGGCATTATTACGTTCAGTAGTTTGCCATTGCTTTCTGAACGGGTGGTGCCATCATCCTTTTGTTAAAATCCACGCAAACAATTTGCAACCAAACTGTCCGCAGCGTGATTCGAACTCAGAACGTTGAGGTTAATAGACCGAGTCACTAACCCCTAGGCCACAGACGCCACCATTACCCCATATACCTGGAGGTATAAACAGGGTTCCTTTACTGTTACTATTGTACACTAAAGAGATGAAGAGGAACAACAAATGTCATTACAATGTTTACATAACCACATAAACCACTTACATAGTATGCAGGTTTCAGAGTGTGATTCGTAGTCTGGTAGGTCCATCCTCCTGTTTTTAATTTTAGGATTTCTCTAACTGAAAATTAAATAAGTGTACTATATAAATTATTGAGACCAGTCAAAATATTCTTACATTTCTATCTTCTTCTTCAAATACTACATCTTGACCATTTGTTAAACAACTCTTTGTGATTTGTATGTGATCTGACCCTAAAAGCGATTGTATGTTGTGCCCATTATGCACCTACAAGTAGACCAGCACATCCAATTTCTGTGACGCTTTTTATTTACTAGGGTAGCTTTATTGGGCCCATACCTCACTCGCCTTTTATGACATGCCTTGTAGGGTGCAGTGTTACTATTCTTTGCTCCCTTTGTGAGCCCCTGAAACACACTGCGACATTCCTATAAATATTAGTTACAGAGTTTCTACAACTTTTAAAGAGCGAACCACTACCTTTAGACTTCAAACAGGACACTGATAGATTGTAGAAGCTTGGATTGAAGACTGAAGTGGCTAGAAAAGAACAGTACAACAGATATATGAGAAGGCTCATCAATCAACATGGAACTGGTAGGGTTAGTCAATGGATTCTGTTTGAGATATTGCAAAGGAGATAGAAGCACCTATGGACATATCTGGAGTGTAGTGAAGATATTTCAAACTGAAACAGGACACAAGAGAATGAGAGGCAGCATGTATAGAAAACTTACAATTCATGAGAAGTGCAACTGAGTGTGAAATTTTTTTTTTTTTTTTCCCGATCCAGAAGCACTTGAGCTTCTCAGCTCTTCAGCTTGGTGCCATGGACATCGTAACCCTTCGGTTCAGTGCCACGAAAATCTGGGGAATCTGTGGCTTTTTCTGCCATCCGCGGAATTGAACCCGCACACACAGAGGGATAGTCACCCGTTGTCCAACGCGCTACGAACACGCTGGGCAGACTGAAACTTTAAAACATATCTTTCAAGAATTTTGGCTCTACATTTTAAACAGTGAGAAAATATTACCTATCGAGACCATACGACTTCTTCATTTTCTTCTTTGAATACTCCATATCGACCACTTGTTAAACCACTCTTTGTGGTCTGCATGTAATCTGTGTCTAAGAGTGATTGTACATTGTCCAGTTATGTGCCTACAAGTAGTCCAGCACATCCGATTTCTGCAACACTTTTTATTTCCTCCGATATAACCAATATCCTTTGATATCTTCTTCTTCTTCTTTGCGTTCGTTCTTTACGACCAATTTTAATCACTCTTTGTGCCCGTCTGCCCAGCGAGTTCGTAGCGCGTTGGACTACGGGTGACTATCCTCTGTGTGTGCGGGTTCAATTCTGCGGGATGGCAGAAAAAGCCACAGATTCCCCAGATTTACGGTGTTCGTGGCACCGAACCGAAGAGCTGAAAAAGCTCAAGTGCTTCTGGATCGAAAAAAAAAATCACTCTTTGTGATATGTTTGATCTTTGCTAAGTATGTGTATACGTTGCACATTGGTTTGGTAGGCCCCTAAACGCATAGGCTTCTACATGTTTAGGACATGTGCATCAGATTTCAGCCAAATCTCCTTAGTCGCCTCTTACGACATGCATGGTAGGTAAGTGGTTCTATTCTTTACACCCCAAATTTGGACCCCGGTAACCACTTGGGTGATCCTTTGATATAACCAATATCCTTTGATATAACCAAAAAAACCATTCATCTTAGTTTGAAAAGGGCATGCCTCTGCAACAAAGAGGATAATCCACCACCTAACATACGAACAAGCAAAAATAATTATTGATTCGCCATAATAAAACAAAACATATTATTCCTGGGAAATGTGGGGGGACTAACCTTGACCTCATTTTCCAAAGCTAACAAGGTAAAGTTGACAGCCTGGTCATTGTTCTCTTTGATATCTTTCACACTGGTCACATTCTGGAAAATGCTGTCAGCCTCCAAAAGGTCATTCAGCATAGTGTTGCTTAGCAACGGAGGATACAAAAGAATTCCTACACAAAAACAGTTTGTGTATGTGCAGTGTGCTTCTCTAGAAACAGGAAGAGATAGAAATACTGTTTAAAAAACAATCAAGGATATGAATGTGATGTTTCAATACAAGTTAGGGTGATATACGCACATTATCAGTGAGCCATAGGAACCATCAGCATACATACTCTTTGTCAGTTGCTGAAAAGAAGACAACATCTATGACTGTTTATTGGTTACTAAACTGACATTATTGCACTCCGGCAGACTCCATAGCTGCTCAGTCTCCCCAATAGATATCAAAAAGTATGCATACTGATGGTTCCCGTAACTCCCCGATTAAACACAATCCTCACTCCGCCCCTCAGGCATCCAGTTCTACTTGTACAACAGGTAACTCCAAACTGCTTAAATCACTGGATCTATTCAACATTTCTTTCAGTGTCATCATCCAACAGACAGTCGCTAAGTCTACATCTATGAGTCTGCTCAGAGTACCATATGTTGGTTCAGTTACCAAGGGGTTTCTGTGATCCTTTTTTCAGAGCAGGTTAGATAAAGTGCTCAGTCTTATTGGGGACAGATTATAAACTGTAGGACCTGTGTTCATATTGAACATGTAAAAGTAAACTTGGAAGTTGAAAAATTCTTCTTCTTCTTTGTTCTCACTAGATTACAATTCCGGATTCTCTAGTAAAGTTCGCCGTCTGCTTCAGATTGTCAGCCAAGCCATACAGATTGTCTTGGACGATGGTGTAAGTGGGCCACCTATTTCTTCTCAAGCCTGCATACTGGAGGCAGTTCTGTAAGACATGCTCTGTCGTCATACTCAGAATCGATAAGAGCAGACTTGTAAAGCAGACCCAAGCAAAATTTGAGACAGTTAAATTTAATTCCTACCAAATCTACCACAATGATACCAGAAGGGCAAACCTGAACAAACAGCGCATGATGAAATTAGATGTTTGTCCTGGTACCCAATTGAGGTTAAGTCGACTTAAGAGCTGTTACGATCTGAAAAATTTTGCACCCACTGTGGAATTGAACCCGAACCACTAGCTTAAGAAGCGAGTTCACTAACAACTACGCTACTGCGACTCTCAAATAAGTACATATGCAAAACAAAAACTTATACATGACATATATTTTAATGAAATCAAGTATAAGAGCACAAAAATCAGTAATATAAATATCGTAAATATAAGTTATTTACACTGCAGTATAACTGATACATAGAAATAAAGATAAATGACAATATATGGTTATGTTAGTTCCATAGATCTGCAAAAACAAGCAATATTAGACAGATATATTTCATATTATTCCAGTGGCTATTGTAAAGTTGAAGGTATATTTATTGAAAAGATGTGTTACTAAAGCATGCATCATATATATATATATATATATATATATTATATTAAAATAAAATTTCCTGTAGCTTTTCAGACTTTAAGGTTTGAAATCACTTCACTGCAGATTTTTAGATCCTAGTAGGTGGGTCAGTTCCTTTTCTCATGTGTGGAACACTGAGTTTGGGATTGAACTCACAGCCTTCCTGTGCCCAGTCGACAAGTGAACACTTATATATATATATATATATGCCAATCTGTCCCATATATATATTCCCTATTTTGGTGACATTAAAAGATAGGATATCTTGTTCAAGAATATATCGTCTCCTCGATAGTTGAGGGCAAGGGGTACACAGAAATATAACTGAAAGGGCGACATCAGAGTCTACCATCAGGGCAAAAAGCAGAATTTCCTGGAAATCCATTGCAGATAATCTTTGATGTGGAAAGGGCACATATTGATAATGATGATATATTGAACACTTACAGCAAATGAAAAAAGAAAAATTACAACAAAGATGAAATGTCTGCGGAAAATAGTAGGAATAACAAGGTGAGATTAGATAAAAAACTAGCCTATTAGAGACCTGGTAGGAACAACACTAGTGCTAGAGAATATTAACTCCTAGTGGACTAGGGCAAATTTGTTTTTAGAGTAATAAATGCCCTTTAGTGTGGCATTTGTTCCACATGGAGTTAAAAAACAACAAACCAAATGGTTCATCCATGTAACACGATTACCGCCCAACAGTACACCACAATGAGCACTATTCAGATATGTGTGTGTACTACATACACATGTGTGTATGCATCATCACATACATAACAATGCTTTGCACAGCTGTTATGTATTCTCTAAGCACAATAAATGTTATCTGTTCACTGCTCAAGATGCTATAATAAATCCATTGGCTAAATATATGTTACCACAACCACAGAAAAAACTAATGCCTTGATGAGAAATGTATGCAAGCTGTTACATGCATGGCCGTACATCACAGATCTACTGAATGTCCTAGCCCTTTATTGCTTTTAATATTTAACATATATATAGTTCCCCACTATGTGCACATTGATCCATCAGCTAAAAAAGACTGAGCACCTATAAGCCTGCCGAAAGTACAGTAACATAACTAACTAAACAATATATTATGTATAGAATGTATATTAATTGATTGATAGGACCATCATCATTGCACTTTGGTGAGTAACTATGTGTGTTCCTATCTCTTTCTTACACAGAAAGATCTCAGCTGTAGTGCGCAAACTTTTAGCATCTGTAGGTCCCGATATAATTTTGAAGATAGTGAAAATATTTTGTAGGAATTTTATATGGATATTAAATAATCTGGAAAAACATAATTTTTACATTGCTGAAATTTGGGATTACTATTAGTTATGGTTGTATTTACTAAACATACTAAAATCGATGTTGAATCTATCAAGCGATTTAAGCAGTTTGGAGTTCCGTTGTTCAAGTCGAACTGGATGCCTGAGAGGCAGAGTGAGAGGTGTGTTTAATCAGCGAGTCACAGGAACCATCAGTATGCATACTTTTCGATATCTGTTGGGGAGACTGAGCACCTATGGGTCTGCCCGGAGTGCAATGACATCAGTTTAGTAACCACAACCAATAGCTAAACATGCTCCGCCTGCCCAGCGATTCATTAGCGCGCTTGGACTACGGGTGACTAGCCTTCTGTGAGTGCGGGTTCAATTCCGCGGACTGGCAGAAAAGCCACAGGTTCTCACATTTATGGTGTTCGTGGCACCAAACCGAAGGGTTACGATGTCCATGGCACCGAGCCAAGAGCTGAAAGCTCAAGTGCTTCTGGATCAGAAAAAAATATAGCTAAACATACGCACAATAAACTCACTGTACAGAGAAGGGTGTGGAGGTTAAGTAAAACCTAGAGAGGAATGATATAACTAAAGCATCAGCTATCAAAACTTTTTGATGGTAAAGTTAACAAAGACTACCAAAAATGGGAATCTGTAATGAACAAAATGAACGATTCATCCTAATGTCGGTTCCCCATGTTTCACTGGGAAGAGAAAGGATATTTGAAGACAATACGACTCCAAGAGTCGGCTGATGTGTGCAGTCATGGATCCTCACAAGCTTCCACCCCTGATGCTGTATGCATATTATGACACTACCCCTCCTCTGTGCCATGAATTCAATGTGTCCATTATCTTCTCTGCCTATAGTACCCTGATACTCGTATTTCTCATAGTTCTTTTCTACTTTTCTTTGTTTGCTCGCTATGAATTAAGGGATAGTCAAGACGCCAGGTCGCCCGTGTGCTGCGGGCCGCAGGAGCAAAGAGTAGCAGCACTGCGACCTACAAGGCATGTCGTAAGAGGCGACTAAGGTGGGGTTTGGCGTAGGCTGGCTACCCCATCCAGTAGAAAATTTTAGCCACAAAATCCAACCAACCATGAACAAGTCACATAAAAATAAAATAAAAACTGTACCAACCAAGAGGAAGAGCTCTTCTAGAAGAGGTATGAAGCTGATGCAGAGAAAGCCATGAGTCTACACCAGAGATTATCTTCCTTTCACCTAGAAAGCTCCAGAATTGGCACCTGGAATGTTAGAAGTATGTATCAAATGGGAAAGACAGCACAGGTTGTAAATGAGATGAAATTTCAGGGGATTGGATCTTGGGATTATGTGAAACTAGGTGGAATGGTGCAGGAAAACAACGTCTAAACACAGGAGAAACAATGCTGTTCTCAGGCCATAGGGGAAGAAAATGCCATAGTGAAGGAGGGGCTTAATGTTATTAAAGAAGCGGAGACTGCACTAAAAAAATGGGAAGCAGTGAGTCCTAGGATAATCACAGCAACATTCAGAACCACCAAAAGAAAGTATTCTTGAATGTGACCAGTGTTATGCAATCCAATGATAAAGAGGAAAGTAAAGGAGGAATTTACATAAAACTTCAAAATACTATAGGTAATCAGAGAAATGGGAACATCAAAATTTGATGGTGCCCCCAAACCCCAAAAAATAGGTTCGGACAACATAGGCTACTAGGAGATATGGGGAAACACGGACTAGAATAATAAAACAAAATGGAGAACTATTCCCCACTCCTGTGCAGCAATCAATACGCTCAAGGGGGAAAGTGTCTTTCCACAAAAAGAATACAAAAAGCAACCTGGTATCACCAGATCACAGAACAGAAAATCAAATTGACCACATATGCATAAACAAGAAATTCAGGTCATCTCTACAAGATGTAAGGGTCCTAAGGGGGCAGATGTAGATTCGGATCACCATTTGCTGATAAGTAAAATTAAACTGAAGCTGGTATACAACATCCCATGAACATAGACCCCAAATAATGTAGGATACCTCAGAAGTCAAGAAACAAAGGAACAGTTCACGGTCACAGCTCAAATAAGTATGAGGTTTTGGTAATTTACAAGATGGGGAGAGGCGAAGAATGCTGAGCAACAAAATATTTGGAATGAAAATAAAGATGGTAAAGAAGGAGCGAATCATAAGGCATGGATAACTCCGGGAAACCTCAAGGAAATAGAAGAAAGGAAAAAGAGGAAAGCAGATTTAAATAATAGCAAAACTAGAACTCAAAGCCATAGTCCAGGAAAAGTACACAGAAGCTAGCAAGAAAGTGAAGAAACAAATAAAGTTAGATAAAAGACAAACATAGAAGATCTAGCAAGAGAAGCAGAGGTAGCTGCAGGAAAAGGAAACCCCTTAGGATCTTACAATATCACTAGAAAGAAGGGGAAAATACAGACCATCAAATGGGTTGATCAAAAATAGTAGTGGGAAAACTATCACTAATGTTAGAGACCAAATGGAAAGATGGATGGAATATTTCAAGGAACTCCTGAACAGACCAGCACCTACAAACCCCCAGATACCCAAACCCGGGCAGAAATTGACTTGGACATCAACTGGAGAAACCATCCAAGGAGGAGATTAGTAAAGCATTAAACTTTTAAAAGATGGAAAAGCGGTCGGTCCAGATGGTATTCCAGCAGAGGCGGTTAAAGCCAACATGAACACATCCACAGAAATACTGTATAAATTATTTAGCAGAATCTGGGAGACCAAAGAAATACCAGCAAACTGGAGAGAAGGATACCTGGTAAGCACCAAAGAAAGGGATTCTCAGAAGAAACATAGGGAATAATGTTTGTCAGTACTGGGAAAATACTAACAGGAGTCATCCGGGAGAGACTGAGAATGCCACATATAAGCTAAGAGATGAACAGGCAGGCTTCCACCAAATAGATCCTGTGGACCAGAAGCCACACATAATAAAGAGCAAGTATTGGGAAAGGAAATCCCCACTTTATATCGGGTTTGTTGATTATGAGAAGGCTTTGACAGTATTGATAGGGAAACCCTTTGGAAATTAATGAGGCATTATGGGAAACCCACAGAAAATTATTAACCTAATAAAAGCAAAATATACAGATATGAAATGTAGAGTTCTTCATGAAGGTAAACTAACAGATACTTTGAATAGAAAAGGATGCGCTAGAGTTCTTCTATCACCTTTTTTGTTCTTACTGACAATAGACTGGATTATGAAGACCACAGTAACCAACACCAGAAATGGAATCCAATGGACTCTGACAGAGCAACCAGATGATCGGACTTGCTGATGAAAAGCCCCTTCTGTCACATACACCAAATCAGATGCAGGATGCTTAACACATTGAATCAAAGGTCCCAGCAACTAGGGCTGAAATTCATAAAGGAAAGACAAAGATATTGAGAACTAGCAACGACAACTCGATCTCCTGGGGAAATCCCACTCAAGAGGTAGAATCATACACATATTTGGGCAACGGACAAAGAGGGTGGAACAGATAGAGATGTTAAAATAAGAATACAGAAGGCAAGAGGAGCTTCATTGCACTGGGAAACATTTGGAAGTCCAAAGAAATCAAATCTAGAACAAAAAATTGATATTTAATCTAATGTTAAAGCAGTTCTACTGTATGGGTCAGAAACATGGAGAACAACTAAAACAATAGGACATAAATTGCAAACATTCATCAACTGGTGTCTAGAATAGAGGGGAAAAAGATGGTATGATAGGGTCACAAATGAGGGAAATTATGGGGAGAACAAGACAGATTCCAGTGAACGAACAGGTTAAAAAAAGTTTGGGGCTGGATAGACAAACTTTGAAAACCGGAGGGGAATATAAAAGAAGGGTCCTGCTAACCCGTGGACAGCAAAAGAAGGAGGCTAGAAATACATGGAGACTAGATTTGGAGGGGAGATCAACAATATAAAGAAGAGCTGGGGGGAGCTGCAGGAGTAAAGAGATAGGAAGACTTGAAAGAGTTGTTGAGGCCTATGCCCAACTGGGGGAAAAAGGCAAAAGAGAGAGAGAGAAGACCAGGATGGAATTTAGTTGATTTTTGAGTGAAGGCCTTTTTCTTGAACGCCACACATCAGCCACTTGTTAATCATTTTGTGATTTGATTGATCTCAGCTCCCGAGGGTTACGAGGCCCAAATTTGGGGTGTAAAGAATAGAACCACTGTTATGTTACTATGTCGAAGAGACACTAAGAAGGTTGCTGAAATCGATGCATGTATCCAAAAGGGAGAAGTCTGCGCTAGGCCTACCAAACCAATGTGCAAGATACATGTTTTTGGAAAAATCAACATATCACATAGTGATTAAAATTTGGGCAAAAAAACAACGCAAAGAAGATGATCTGACCAAGAGCACCATTGAGCCAGTTATGCGCCTCAAGCAGGCACACATCCGATTTCTGCTATGCTTTTATTTATTTGGTAACTTCCAGACCCCTTCAGTCGCCTTCAACATGTCTTGAGGTTCCAGTGTTAATTCCTGCCCTTGAGGACCCACAACACACAGGCATCAATTTTAATCTTTCAAATAACATTCATATAAATAAATATTGTAGGGTATGAATTACAGTACTTTCATTTTGTTGAACTTATCAATTTTCATTAGATTTTGACAGACCGTCCAATTCAATTTTTATAGTTGGTTCCTTGAAAGTAATGAGTGATTTTAAAATCTGTACTTAAGACTACTTCCTCCCTAGGAGCTCCTTTGTTTTCCATGTTGTTAAAGTGCTTTGTTCCAAAGATTTTAGAATTTTCTATTGCTGCATATTTGTCCAACTGTAACACAACTGGTATGATGTTATGCGATCGAATCACGCAATTGGGCATTCCAGCATGCTCTTTTCCTCCGCTGCAGCAGCCCTCCTAAAGTCCATTTGCTCACCGTATCCATGAGAAGTCCATTACTATATCTTTCTCTCTAGGACGAAGACGACACTGTCTGGCATGTCCACACTTAACGCCCTCCTTTTGAACTCGCCCAGTGTGTGAGATTTCCCATGTCACAATTGAGAGCGATCGCATTGATATCGGTTCTGTCCATACTTCTGCCCGCTTGAGTCGGGGCATTGTTTGCAAGAAAGTCTGCACGCTCTACTCTGCACTCCAGCAGTCCAGGGTGTACAGCCGTCATTTTCTTGAGATGTGATCTCCGAATGCTGTCCACCCATTCCACACGCATACTTCCAGATTCAATCAGTTGAAGCATATTCATAGAGTCTGATATGATGATCGTATGGGTAACCTGTTGCTCAGCCACCCATGACAGAGCCCTGGAGGCAGTGATCCCCCATAGTCATGCTCGATGTCTTTGTCTCAAAGCGCACAGTCCTCATGAAGTGTGCGACCATTTCCTGTGGAATAAGCCACGATGATCTGGTTCGCGCCGGACAGAGCCATCGGTGTAGATAATGATATCATCTGGATGGAGTGCTCATCCACGGTGCAAGAATCTCGCACGGGACGACGACCGGGCCCATTCTCACAGCCTCCCAATTTACTGACAACCATGGTGTAAGCAGTCATATCCTGATATAGGCATCCATTCTTCACCATGTCTCAGCTCATCTAGAGTACAGACCTGTTTAATAACATCCTCTGCCTCGGCCATCCAGGATCGGCCTCTCTTCAATCGCCTGCCCTTGTTTTCATTTATGGATGTGTGCAGAGGATGATTTTTGTCAGTAGAAACGCTCAGATAAGCTTTTACCTGTGCGACTTTGTGTCTGATGGCCATCGTTGGCAATCCAAGGACATAGCGCATTGCCGCACATGAAGTGTCCGTTGCAACCAAGTTTAAGCTTCATCACTTCATTTTGGACCCTGTCTAACTTATCCAGCGATGTTCTGCTTACTGTCAGAAGACCAAGACCATAGTCCACCACGCTCAGCAATAGTCCTTGATAAAGAAGAAGCAGCGGGCGTTGTTCAATATCCCCCTCCGCCTAACTTGAGGCAGTTTGTCCTTTTCTTGCTTTAGGATTACGTTCTCAACATGACTCTTAAATGACAGGCTTCGGTCAACTGTTATACCAAGATATTTGAGTTTGTATTGACAGTCAATTTTGTACAAGGAAAAGCACTGGTAAGTAAAGGTGGATGTGGACATTGCCCATCACTCATCGTGTGCTGACAGTCAATAAAAAATACAGACCTAACATTGTATTACCCAATAAACCGTAAGGTATGAAAAAGGGTTCCTTTATTGCTGCAAAGATATAGATATAAATCCATTCCTAATTTTCGTCTAGCTCTAACAACTGTTGGTTGTTGAACAAACAAAAAACAAAGCATAATAATTATAGGGCTGAGATATTAAAAGAGACCAAAATAATAACTGTTACACCATGAGATGGATAAAATCTCAACAGATCAAATGCTTATTAACTCAAGATTGCATACAAATACTGCGAAAATCAAAGGAAAAAAAAGAACAGAACCATTTATGGATTAAAAAAACAGAATAGACAATAAACTAAATAAATAACTGCCATAATACAAAGAAAACATAACTGCCAGTAATACAAAGAAAACATAACTGCCAGTAATACAAAGAAAACATAACTGTCAGTAATACAAAGAAAACATGACTGCCAGTAATACAAAGAAAACATGACTGCCAGTAATACAAAGAAAACATAACTGTCAGTAATACAAAGAAAACATAACTGTCAGTAAAATAGAGAAACAAGAAACGATTGATGAATGAAAACACAACCACTGAAAGAAAATATTTTGAAAACCTATTTGTTTCACATTGTCCTCTAAAATATGAAAAAATGAATATGTTTGCATTTTTAATAAAGAGACCCTTCCCAAGCCCCCACTATGACCCTGTTGTCATGCATTATGGTTGATAAAATGTTGTTGCTGACATTATAATTAAAATATTTGTGTGATGACTTTAAAACGTTTTATTCGCCCGAGTGGTTACCGGGCCCAAAATTTGGGGGATGAAAGAATATAACCGTCACCTGCCATGCATGTCGTGAGGCGACAAAGGGAGGTTGGCGTGGGGCTCTACCCACACGAAAAAACACCAGATACCCACAGAAACCACACCAAGAAATTAAAGTCGCTACCCGAGGACCCCCAAATGAGGATTCAGAAGCACCGTAAATCCAAAGAAATCGGCTGCGACTACCTTCTTTCAACCCGGAAGATTCCAGATTGGCCCCGGGAATTCAACATGTTAAACTTGGGAAGACGGCACAGGTGGCACGGGAAAATGGGGAAATATGGACTGGCCATCCTGGGACTGGGCGAAACCAGATGGACAAAGGCAGGACACACTAGACTTATAACAGGGGAATCAATACTGTACTCCGAAAGAGAGGAGGAAGACGCACCACACATGGAGGGAGTAGCATTGATGTTGGTCAAACAAGCACAAAAGGCATTAATTGAATGGGAGCGAGATTAACTCTAGGGGACCAGGCAAAAGTCACGTTTTTCGTCCCACGTTTGATAATAACGCACTTAGCGTGCAGGAATGTAAAACCCCTTCCACTTCAACCACTTAGCGTGGCGCTTGGTCCACTAAGAGTTAAGAATGATCCGGGCAACTTTCAAAACCTCCAATGCAAAAATTAAACTGAACATAGTCCAATGCTACGCCCAACAAATGACAGCAAAGAACAAATAAAAGAAGAGTTTTAACAAGTTGCAGGGTGATTAGGAAATTTAAAAGTAAGGATTTTACTATTTTGCTAGGAGACTTTATTGCAAAGATAGCAGAGACAACTGGGGCTTCGAGGAAACCATGGACTAGGGGAAATAAATGAAAATGGAGAGATGTTCGTGGATCTGCGAGCAAACCAGTTGGTTATAGGAGGTAGCCTCTTTCACAAAAAAAGAATCCACACAGCTACATGGATATCACCAGCCCACAGGACAGAAAACCAAATCGCTCTATCTGCAACAGGAGTTCAGAAGGTCACTGAAAGATGTAAAAGTCTATAGGGGAGCAGATGTGGCTCTGATTACCCCCTTTGTTATAGCAAAGGCGAATGAAACTCAAGAGATTCATGACGACCGCATGATAACAGGGTGAGATACAATTGACATCTGAAGGAGCAGAAGGAAAGGATGTATTTAGTGTCACGATTTCCAACAAATTCGAGGCCCTAGAAGTTGATGAAGGAAGTATTGAAGACCACTGATAAAGTTAAGAAGCCGGGACTAGTACATGTGAAACTACCTTGGAAAAAGACACACCACCACAAGGAATGGCTATCAGAGTCAACGTTAGATAAGATAACAGAGAGAAGAGGCAGAAAGGTTGACCTCTGTAATAGCAGAACAAGATCAGCAAAGGCCGCAGCACAAGAAAAGTACAAAAAAAGCCAACGGGGAGGTGAAGGAAGTATAAAGCAGATAAAAGAAAGTATAAGAGGACCGGGCAAGAGAATCAGAAGAGGCAGCAGCTAAGGGTAACTCTGAAAGATTTATACGATAACACAAGGAAATTGACGGGGAAATATCAACAACAAATAAACCGATTGGACAAGGCTGGAAGATTACCGGCAATGCTCAAAACAGATGCAGAGGGGCAGAACACTTCAAGGACCTTCTAAACAGGCCAGTTCCCAAGGCCAACCGGGCATAGATCCAGCTGCAAAAGATCTAACAATCGACTGTAGCAAGCCAAGCAAAGCAGAAATAAAGAAGGCCATTTTCCAACTACGAAATGGTAAAGCTACAGGCCCAGATGGTATACCTGCAGAGGCCATAAAAGCAAATGCTGACATCTCAACAGACATGCTCATGGCTTTGGGAAAAATTTGGGAGAGGGAAGAAATACCAAAGACTGAGAGAGGGCTATATGTTCAAACTACCTAAAAAGGGTGACCTCCAAGAATGCTCGAACTATAGAGGAATAAACCTCCTGTCTGTACCAGACAAAATACTAAGTCGAATCATCCTAGAGAGACTCAAGGAAACTACAGATGCAGTACTAAGGGGTGAACAAGCAGGATTTAGGCAAAACAGATCCTGCACAGATCAAATATCGACGTTGCGTATCATAGTGGAGCAGAGCATCGAGTGGAACTCATCCCTCTATATCAACTTTGTGGATTATGAAAAGGCATTTGATAGCCTAGACAGGGGAAAAACCTGGAAACTTCTCGACACCATGGGGCCCCAGAAGCTAAACCAACCTAATAAAGAAATGTATGGAGGAGACAACGGCTGAGTACTGATGAAGGAAAACTGACAGAGTCCTTTGAAAATAAAGACTGGGTGCGAAAGGTGCCTTTTATCGCTCTTCCTTTTCCTGTTGGCTATTGACTGGGTTTGAGATCCAACTGTCAGGAAGAAATGGAATACAATGGACCATGATGAGTCAATTGAAGGATCTGGATTTTGCAGATTATCTAGCACTCCTCTCTCACAACCATCAGCAGATGCAAGAGAAAACAACAAAACTAGAAACAGTCTCACAGCAACTAGGGCCCGACTATTCACGGGAGAAAACAAAGATCATGAGATTAAATGCTGGTTCCAGAGACCCAATCTTACTGAGAGGATCACCACTAAAAGAGGTTGATACATTTACATATCTGGGAAGTGTCACAACATTCACGTGGCACAGATTAAGACATGGGTTAGAATACAAAAGACTAGATCAGCATTTGCCATTCTGAAGAACATATGGAGTTCAAGAATGATCAGGAATAAAACTAAGATAATGATATTTAACCCAAATGTCAAGTCTGTCCTTCTGTATGGAGCGGATACATGGAGAACCATCAAGGTGAACACCAAAAGCTGCAGACATTCATTAATAGATGCCCCACGCAGGATACTCCATCTGAGATGGTACGACAAGACCACAAACAGAGAACTGTGAGATAGGGCAGGACAACGGCAGGTGGAACAGGAGATAATGAGCAGAAGGTGGCGATGGATAGGACACACACTGAGGAAACCTTTCCCGACAGCATCGCGAGACAGGCTCTCCGATGGAACCCCAGGGCAATAGAAGGGAAGACCCAGAAACACCTGGAGATGGGAGTTAGAGATGGAATGCAAAAACGGGAGTGGAGATCTGGAAAAAATGGCCTTGGGTAGGCAGGCTTGGAAGGCCTTGGTTTGGACCCATGCTCCTAGGAGCGAAGGGTGAAGAAGAAGAAGACATTATATTAAAATATTTCCAGCTCAAGTTAAAAAAAATATAAGTACAAAGAAGCCTTTTCCTTTTGAACCCATTTTGGAAAGTGTATCTAAAAGTTAGAAATTCATGAACCCAAATCAACACCACCTTTTTGAGTGGTTCAATTATTGAGTCTGATGCTCATGTGTCTTCTAACAAATCTCTGACAAATGGTCAGATCCTAAGAGTCGAATTGGTAAACTCTAGACTATGGGTGAGATATTGGTTATTGGTTACTAAACTGGTGCCTAGTCTCCCAACAGATATCGAAGAGTATGCATCAAAGAGTGGCTCGCTGATTAAACACACTCCTAACTCTATGGGTGAAATAATCCTAAAGAAACTTTAAGCAATAAATTTCCTTCACTAGATGAAACTGACGCTGGGCCCAATTTTACGAATGAGCCCAAATCTCCATCTATACTTGCCCAGAGAATACACCACTGCTCAAATAGCAAATAGAAGGATACTATACAAACCTCTGAGATTTTGAAGTAGTAATTTGAATATGGGCAGGAAGATTTCTTAATTTCCAGCATCGCAGATGGCACATGTCAGACCAAACAGGCATGGATAACCAGCAAAGGAAATGAGACACGCGTCGATCATTCAGTTAATAATTAATCTCAGATGTCTTATATGAAATGGAGCTGACACTTTGAATCAACACTGAATTTATGTAGGGGACTCATCTCACTGTTTTCATATCTAAGTATGAGAAACTGATCACAGTTAGTCCTGGTTCCAACTTCCGGGAACAGGTTGTCCTATTCTTGCTCTGTCCCCCGGCCAGTGAACACCACTCAAATGCTCATCATTGTCTCATGTGAACTCACAATGGCAACAAGTCCCAACACAAACTGGCAGCTTGTACATTCATTAAATTCATAAGGCAGTCACCAGAGTGCCAACGCCAACCATTCGCCATTTAAATTTGGGAATTCATGTTGAAGGAAACAACGGCACACAAAAGATAGCAGCCCTCACAAACACTACTGGTTAAGGCAGCTGCTAGACTGCCTACAACTAGCTGTCCGCTATTTTCTGAATATGCAGTTCCCAACACAACCACCATGAACACAAGCAAAAAGCATTCCAAATAAATTACAGTTCACAGTACTGCTTCAAGTACTCAACTCAGTAGAGTAAAACCGGGGACAAAACTGGGTCCAAAATCCAAACAGAGGAAACATCTCTAGCACCGCTTCAGGGGCACACACTTCAAGGTCTTAATGTCCCACCTGTCTGTCCGCCTAACAGGTAATCAGGAATACTTGTGAGTCCTGTAACTGCCCCACAGAAAAGATTGACAGCAATCAACAGGTACATTCTTATCAACCTTTGAACAGAAGGAGATGTCTTGAAATTTCCCAGAATGCATAATGAAAGAAAAGTTCAAACAAGCAAATCACAGGCTTTTTTTTGTTTGTTTCTTTAATTAATATGGTATCACCATGCAAGAAGTCTGTTCAAAATAACCTCATATGCTCATTAAATAAAGAATTGTGCTATTTTGAATAAGGATGAAAGATGGTCCCATAAATATGATTAACCACACATAGAACTGTGCATTTGATAATTCAGTTATAGTTGTTTTATGCTTTGTGATCAGACCATTTTCGTGCTGTTTTTAATTGATTATTAAAAAACCATAACCATAAAACAAACTGCCTTACCTCTTTGAGACCTCTTGTTTTCTACAAAATGGCAATTTTGTAAACAATGGTTTTTTTCAAAGATAATTTTAAAACACAAAATATTATTCAAAGTTCAAATGCACAAATAAAACATTGGAAATGAAGTGATAAACTAAAGGCAAAAAATAAAGGAAAATTAGGAGGGTGGGCTAACATTGGGAAGTGATGGGTCATGGGAACTAGATTGGTTTTAAATAAAATGATGATCATTTAACAAATCAAAAGATGAAGTGAGTTTGTATAATGTATGAGATGCTGCTAAACCAGTTCCCAGTGCCAAACTAACGCTGAACATGATTCAACACTGACATACTCAACTAGATGCAACACTGACTCAATCAGATGTATTCAACGAGATTCAGAACTGACACACTCAACTAGATGGAGCACTGACATACTCAAACAGATACAGCACTGACACACTCAACTAGATGAAGTACTAACACATTCAACCAGGTTGAGCACTACACAATTAATCAAATACAGAACTGACTCGCTCAACCAGATAAAGTTTTTTTTTCCTCAAGTTCATAAGCAAAATGATGCTCTCCTTTTTGTTCAGATCAGTTCATTATTGTTTTTACTTCCCAACCAAGGAGAGAGCATATGTTAGTGTACTCTGTTCATTATTGAGGATTGTATAGATAATTGTATCTTACCTGAGAATCAGCACTCCATTCCCAGTTACAACAACATTCACTTGCATCAACTCTTCAATAAGCAGTCTTTAGATTTGCTAGATTCAAGACCTTCTTTTTCTTCTGCCATCACACTGTTAGCGGGTTGTTGCCCAGTGTTGTGGTTTCTGTTTTTATCTTGCACTGCTCTAGTGACTTGGGTGATGGTTATTTTGGCTTTTTGATAGGATTCTGCTAGGCGCCAACTTTTTCGTGGTCTTCCTCTCGCCCTTTTTACTCCTGCTCTGCTGATTCAAGACCTACTGCTTGATAATTTAAATTTAGTCCCTTAAAAAGAATGTACTATACAACAACTTCTACAAAAGTAGCAACCAATCAAACACAGGGTCAACTTTAACATACTATACAATTGGAGGCTAACAAAAAGGTCAAGGCATATGCAGACTAAACTAGTGGTACAACACTGAGACTACAAACCAAATTAAAAAATCTCCTACCTGCTGAGATTGCTCTTTTTATCCAAAGAAACTTTAACTAATTCCAACTGTCGAACCAGCTCTGGATCTGTACCATTCACCCAGGTATAGACAACATCAATAGGAACAGGGACTGACAATCTGATTGAAGAGCATTTCAAGAATTACTAGTCAATCTTCTTCTTGCTCGTTCTTACTACCAATTTCAATCACTCCCTATAACATGTTTGATCTTTGCCAAGAACGTTTATACTTTGCACATTGGTCTGGTAGGCCCCTAAACGTATAGACTTCCACACATTTAGGACATGTGCATCCGATTTCAGCCACCTTAGTCGCCTCTTACAACATGCGTGACAGGTAACAGTGGTGCTATTCTTTACACCCCAAATTTGGGCCCCAGTAACCACTGGGCGTATGGTCAATGAGAACCATATCATCATATTTTTCATCATTTGCCTTGCTGTCTGGCGTTGGCAATCATGGATTTCTACAAACATATGTCCTTAGTACGTGATCATCAGTTTGGATGTTTACACTCTTCTATGCCTTGAAGACAGGCTGTCCAGAATTGTCTCTCTCTCATCCTCTGTATCATCTCCCATTAATTTTACTGGTTGTTACTACTGTATGTGTTTTAAATCTCCCTCTCATTATATGCCTGAAAAATTATGAAAATCCACATCACAGGTACCTTCAGTATTTTGTTGTCTATATTCATCACTCATATTCAGGAATTTTCTCAGACCTATCAAAAATTGGCATTCCCCTAAAGCCTGTGCCAAAGTCAAACTTCTTGGAAAGAGGAGACTGGACCACAAGTATGTATCTAAACAGAAGTGAAAGAAATACTTGACAAGGATGCATAAAACAGCATAGAAGTCACTTTCAGTTTCCTTGATGAAGAATACCCACAAGATCTTTGGGTCCGAGTATACACGGATGAGTGAACAGAAAACGCAATGAAGAATGGAGGAGCAGGAGTAGCTCTTCTGCAGTACCTTCCAAGGCTAGTTGCTCTGCTATTTCATTACCTGGTATTACATATTGAATGTTGACTTTGGCTTAGTTCTTCTTATTCTCAGATAAACAGTATAGGATTGGGAATATTGACGCCTTAACTCTTTCCACGCACAGTTATTTCCTCAATTTTTAAGCAGTTAATTCAAGAGAAGTAAAAAAAAAAAACATCCCAACTACTTGTCAATAAATAAACATATATATATTATTATATACTAAATTGAAAAAAACTGACAACCAATAGAATAACAAGGTTAAAAAGTACTATAAGTAAAATAGTAGAAGCAAAACTAGAAAGACTTCTTATAAGGGAAGCAACAACTCTATGGCGCAGTGTGCGGCTTAAAGTGTGCAACGGACTTCGCCATGGCCAGTGTAGGCTTAAAGCATGGAAAGAGTTCATGAAATTAAAAGCTGCTCTTTAACACCAAAGTTTCTTAGCTAATATCCTCTTAGAGGAAGAACATATTTATTACAATAATGTATGTGCTGGGTCATAAGGAGCAAATATCGTATCTTAGCTGTTGCAAACATCTGTATGCCATTTTTTTTCTGTCCATGGGATTTTGAAAACTCTTCTATAACATTTACATTAGAAAGCACATATATTTTTCAGCTCATTTGCAAAGTGTTTTCATTACATAGGTAGTTTCCCATAATTTCTAGCCTACCTCAACAACAATGAATATCAGGTGAGTGAACACAGCACAGAGGTAGAAACAAGTCCGAATGTCTACACCGCTACAAAATATAATTTTTTTGGGCTGTTTCCATAACAATTATAATTTTTTTTTACATAGATATGGTTGTTAGTATTATGCTTCTTCATTCCCCCAATCCCATCCTGAAGGACTGGATTGCTAGTGTTGTCTTTCTCCTCTTTTTAAGACCTGCCCAGCTTGTGTAAACCTGCTAGGAGCACAAGACTCCCACTGCATATTTCGAGAATCACTTAGAGTACTCAGACTCCCACCACAACATTGCACTAATACTCGTGGGTGATTCTGTAAAGTCGAATCAGGAATGGTGAGACGTAACTGGGTGGAGGTACTGGTACAGACAACGATCAGAGAAATCACCTTCATTTTTGTCCCTGGGTATGCAGGAGTTAGGGTACGAACGAGCTGATAGATTGGCTGGCTTGGCTACAATATCAGAGGGAGCTGCCATGGATCGAAATGACATTCTTCTAAATTACAAGTACCTCTGCAGTTGGAGTACAGCTTGCCTGAATGACAAGGGACACTGGTGATAGGAAAGCAAGCTTTCATGCTAACAAAAGTCACAGATGCCATGACTACATCTAAATTCACAGCAGCCAAGCAAAAATAAAAATAAATCATGCCCCTATACTTCTTCTGCTTTGACCCACTATGAATTCAGGTGTAGTCAGTTTGCCAGGATGGCACTCTGACTGATTTGTGCATACCTTCCTGAAGGCCTGCTTTCCTTATTATCAGTGTCCCCACCAACAGGTGTGCCTTCTGATTTCAGAGGTAATGCACCTATACAGTTCTATAGACAATTGTTACAGAAGCTTACCTGTCTTTAAATGATTTTCCAGCCACATTATCACTAAAGGAGTTGAACACAGCCTCATACTTTTCCTGGCTCCACTCTAGCCATGCCTGGTATAACAAAATCAGTTAACACTTATATTACATTTGCTATGATGTAGCCCAATTATCATTGATAGTTATATCAACAGAAGTTAAGAGTACAATTATTATTTTAAGTAAATAAAATCGAAAACTATCATATAATCGATGGCATCTTGTTAAGTCTCGAGAGTATGCGTTTTCCTAAGGGATTTTGTTTTGAGTTTTTATTTATTCTGGATGGGTCCTTTGTAGCTAAGCTGTTGTCTTGTGTCCTAACATTCTGGGTTTCTAATCCAAACCAACTATTCTGTTCATGAGAGTATTCAGTAAATTCTGGTGCAATGAAGCCAATTCTTCGTCTTTAGATTTATCCTGGTCTCATTTTTATCAATGAGTTTGTTTGAGTGGTTACCGGGTCCAAATCTGGGTGCAAAGAATAGAACTACTGTTACCTGCCACGATGTCGTGAAGAGGCTATTTAAGGAGGTTTGACTGAAATCGGATGCATGTGTTCTAAACATGTACAAGTCTATGCATTTAGGGGCCTACCAGACCAATGTGCAACGTATACACATTCTTGGCAAAGACCAAACATATCACAAAGTGATTAAAATTGCTCGTAAAGAACGAACGCAAAGAAAAGAAGATCAATGAGTTTCTGGTTTAGATCCCAAGTATACGCCCCAGGCAGTGCATATGAAATACATCCATCTTTTACTATTGTGATGCTTATAGGGTACATGATTTCACTGGCATTAAGAAGGGCACTCAACATACACAGCAATAGTTCTGTACAAAACAATCTTTGTGTTGATGATCAGCATGCTAATCCGTCATTCTTTCCGGTAGCCTGACTGAGGTTTTTGAAGCCATGTTCTTCTTGCAGCTCTGAAAATGGTGCGTTGACTTGGTTGCAGGGATTTCTTACTTTAGATACACTTCAAAATGGATTTTAAAAATGAAAAGGCACTGTTGTCCTTTTTTTTTAAACTGAGATGGAAATATTTAAATATAATGTATAGTAGTAAATTCTCAAAGCATGAAAACAGGTTCATTGTAGGAACTTGGGAATTATCTTTTATTAGAAAACATAGCTGAAATATAATATCATATGTATAGAGTGATGTAGACAACCAGCGAGTTACTGTGTTATGGCAACTACATAATTTACAATACAATAACTGCTTGTGAATTTTCCCACAAGCCTGAAAAGCTGTACCACATCATTATTCTGTAAAATATATTTAATCTACATGTCGTTTAACAGATAAGTTTGAGCGTACAACGAACTACTGGCCAAGCGCTATATTATTCAAGATGGAGGGTGAGGCGGATTATTCAAACGTGTTTAGTAAACATATGGACATTTTAGTAAACATACGAACTCAAACAGACTTCTTTAGTAAACATAACAACAAAATAACGATGCCTAGTAAGTGCTGTGTACCAAAATGTAGATCAAATACATTGTAATTATATATGTATAATATAAGTTAATTTAACAAGTACCTTCTTCAGTAAACTCAACTGTTGTCAGTGTTGTAAACATAACAATAAAATAACGATGCCTAGCTAGTAAGTAATGTTACCAAAAAGTAGATCAAATTACGATTATAATTATATGTGTATAATTTAACAATTACCTTCTTAATAAACATAACAACAAAATAACGCTGCCTAGAAAGTGTTGTGTACAGAAATGTAGACAAGGAACATATTCTATTGTATAATTATTGAAAGCACCAGCTATAGGACTCAGTATTAAAATAGATCAAGACATGTCTTTTACTGTTCACCTAAAGAAAGTTTCCATAGATAAGAGTTCCTTTAACTGGCTGTCAAATAGTGAAAATTGAGAGATGGTTTCATGTTGAAAACCTCTTGTCCATGCAAATCATGAAAAAATTTAGAAGAGCACCAACTATTGACTATTACATGACAATGGCACATGATAATCTGTTGAAGCATTAGTTTATCATCCACAACAAGCATTAGTTTTGTGCCAGAGAAAACACTCCAATTCCCAGCTGAGCAGTTCCATCTGGTCAGAACTAAAGATAACAGAAAAGGGTATAACACTCAGTGTTTTGCATTTATGACATATTAAATTGAACCTGATCTGTCCTCATATCATCTGGGTATGGAGATAAGTTCTTAGCCACGACAAACCATAAGGAGACTGTCATACAAATTGTAACTACCAGTTACATGAAATTCTCATTAGACAGTACTGTATGTATCTCATGGAGCTCAAAAAAGAAATATTTTATTGTCTGCGGTTCCAACATTTTCCTCAACAATGATATAAAAATCAGGAATGTTCAATGCAATGTTCAGCAAGCTGCTTTTTCACAAAAAGGAAAGAAGCAAAATTCAGTAGTAGATAAATATATTTGTGTAATACTGTTTAGTTTATGTGCTAATCAAGTTGTAGTGTTGTGAAAATTGATTGGCACATCATTTTTGTTTTCCCTTGTTATCCTGTATCACTAGTGATCTCTTCGGACATAATGTATCAAAAGTTGTCACATAGACTTAATCTCCTTTGACATAATGTAACAAAAGGTGCATGTAGACTATTGATCTCTTTGCACATAATGTATCAAAAGTTGTCATGTAGACTTGATTTCATTCGATATAATGTATCAAAAGTTGTCACATAGACTTAATCTCCTTCGACATAATGTAACAAAAGTTGGCATGTAAGACTATTGATCTCTTGCGACATAATGTATCAAAAGTTGTCATGTAGACTTGATTTCATTCGATATAATGAAAGTTTACATAGACTTAATTTCACAATGTAACAAAAGTTGGCATGTAGACTTTGATCTCTTGCAATGTATCAAAGTTGTCATGTAGACTTGATTTCATTCATATAATGTATCAAAAGTTGTCATGTAGACTATTGATTTCATTCGACATAATGTATAAAAGTTGGGGATGTAGACTATTGATCTCCTTGACATAATGTAATAAAAGTGGGGATGTAGACTATTGATCTCCTTCGACATAATGTAATAAAAGTTGTATGTAGACTATTGATCTCCTTCACATAATGTAATAAAAATGGTGTTTCATTTAACTACACATATTTAATAGATAGGTGGACTGAAGTACCTATCACAAGATCTCACTGTTCTCTGCTTCATATCATATAAAGTTGTTCAAAAGCCGATATCATCTGACTATGAAGATAAGTTCTTGGTCACGACAAACCAGAAGGAGATTGTCATACAAATTGTAACTGCCAGCTACATAAAATTCTCATTAGACAGTACTGCATGTGTCTACGGAGCTCAAAAAAAAAAAACTTTATTGTCCATGGTTCCAATATTTACTAACATTTTCCTCAACAATTGAGGAAAAATAAGGAATGATCAATGCAATGTTCAGCAAACTGCTTCTTCACAAAAAGGGAAAGTAGCAAAATTCAGTAGTAGATAAATATATTTATGTAATACTGTTTAGTTTCTATGCTAATCAAGCTGTGGTGATGTGCAAATTTGTGACTGACTAATTCGTGGATTACTGATAAGTGATGTTAGTTTATGTGCTAATCAAGATGTGGTGTTGTGCAAACATGTAGCTTACTTATTCATGGATAACTGAAGAGAGACTACCATAAGCTGATGTAAGTACAATAGTTATCATATTTAAAATTAATCTAAGTATTCTGTATAAAATTAAACTAAAATAGTATGTGAGAGCAACAACTATAGCTACTTATCAGAAAACATCTTCTGTAATACACACATGCATCCAACAACAAGTTTCTAACATCTGCAAGATGTATTGTCTAGATCAGCGTTTCCCAATAGTAACAGTCAATAGTTAGTCTGTGAGAATACACCGCCTCAGCCTGTGACGTCACATTGCAATATTGCCGTCCGCACTGTGGCCAGTTAGTAACGTTGGCCACGGTTTGAGGTACATGTACGGAAACAAAATGAGAGTATACTAACTGGTAACTAGATGGACTAACAAAAATATTTATTTTGCCTTTTTTTATGTTAACAATCCTGAATAAGTTATGAAATCAGAGAAATGTCTAGTCAATCCCTAGTAACAACTGTTATAAGAAGGAAAAGATGGAGATATGTTGGACACACCTTAAGAAGAAATGATCAAAGAACATCAAAGCAGGCATTGAAGTGGGGTGCAAAGGGTTCAAGAAAGAGAGGACGACATAGGGAGACCCTGAAACGAACTTTGCTGAGAGAGAGGCAGGAAATTTCAGTGTCAGTTCTGGAGGAGATTGAGCGAGTTGCCCAGGATAGAGCGGTATGGAGAAATTGCTTTGAGAAATTGTTTGCAGGCCCTGTGTAACATATAACGGTAAGAGAGGAATTATTATTATTATTATAACACTCCTTACACGTGTGACGTTACACACTGAGCGTGTCTGAGCTTGGAGAAAAAAAATAATTGTATTGTTTTTTTTATAAATAATAAATTATTAAATACACGTCCGATTGATTTCGAAAGTTTAAATATAATCAACTTTTATAAATGTTAACAAACTATTTTAAACAGTACACCCACCTGTCCAAAGTGAAACGCCGATAGGGCAAGTAGAAATACTCCTACTAAAAGCATTATGATCCCATATTTATGTGACAGAAGATCATAAACTCTCTTCTGCAACATCTTCTTCAAAGTTTGGTCCATACTGATGGTCTTTTCTACAAGAAGACCTTCGATCCAGGAATTCTTTCACATGAGTTGTCATTAAATTACACACTATAAAGCATCGTTATAGTCTTGGTCTACCTGACTCACAATCAATACACAAAAGGTCACAAGATAAAAAAGAATGAATTGGTAGTTTTAGTTGAAATTACGAAAGTCGACATCTTGATGTTAACACCGGAAGCATGTAAATTAACTTTCGTTTTGACGATCAACGGAGACCAAAGTTTGTGGTGAACACAGAACCAGTAGATCATTTGTGCTGGTAAAATTAATAAACCATGTATATCATTTGGATATCGTATTATCCATTCATATTATTATAGAGGATGTCCCCCGATGTGTCTTCTCAAGTATCTGATAATATTTTTTTAATATTTATAAGTGATTCATAGACATGCAGTTTGACTAGTTGACTTGAGTCGGCTGACTCGGCTACGCACAGCCGGAGAGCAGAGTGTGTGTGTACACAGTACAGTACAGTAATTTGAGTAAACAGACACAAAATGTTTTGAAAGCATTTGTATCGTGCAGTTATTCTTTAACTCTCGTGCTCATTTATTTTCCTACTCCTGGCTTATACTACTAATAGTGTTATGTTACTGTCTGCTTAGTCTTTTTAATACTACAGATTACTGATTACTTTTAATTACTACTACTGACTACTCAGTGACTACTACTGCATTGTGATTGTTAGTTGTGATTGATTCGATGTTTCATGAACAGAACAGTTGAATTACTTTAACATGTAATCAATTTACCTTAATTTATGGTTAAAGTCTTATTCTTAAAACTTAAGGCACCTTGGTGAGCCTGAATATACTATAGTATTGATAACTGGAAAAGATAAATGATATATTGACTTGACCAGTTTAACTAAAGCTAAAGCAAAGATGTAAGAAAAATCAACAGAACTGATAATACTGATATATTATTGTATTTGTCAACTGAACTGAATCCCACTAGTTTATTCTGATGTCCATACTTTGTTGATGTATCTCTTCTCCATGTGATCCTTTATTTTACCTTCACCCTCATTCCTTGTATATTATATTTGAGAACCTTGTTAGTTACACTAGAGGTCAGTTTCCTCAGTGTATGCCTACTCCATCTCCATTAACATATAATTTCTGTTGTTTAATTGTATCTACCTTTGTTCTGAATCTATGTAGAATATCTTGAGTTTATGACTGACTCTCCTATTATGAAGTTTTCATGATTATCTGCTATCATCTATATGTCAGTGTCTGTCACTCACCAATGTCACCAGATTATTATTGTTCTCATCTTTCTTTGAACACTCCATATCGACCACTTGTTAACCACTCTTTGTGATTTGTATGTGATCTGAGTCTTAGATTGATTGTACATTGTTCCAGTTATGCGCCTACAAGTAGGACAGCACATCCAATTTCTGTGACGCTTTTATTTACTAGGGTAGCGTCCCTACCTCAGTCGCCTCTTACGACATGCCTCATAGTTTTCAGTGTTACTATTCTTTGCTCCCCTTGAGAGCCCCAGCAACACACAGGCCGCAGCTCTCTTAATTTCCATATTCCACAGTGTGAAAATAAAATGTTCTTACAATTCCAGTTTTAACATTTGCATCAACTGGGAACTTGTTAAAATCAATGTCTCACAGCACTTAGGTGATCAATTTAAATTCGCTGAAAGAGTTAACCTGAAAACACTTACAAAGTAGCACCAGTCTTAATGAGTACTGCAGTAGCTTAGTTGTTCGTGCACTTGCTTCATAGGCATATGGCGCCAGGATAAAATTCCCCAATTGTAGTGGCATTTTTTCCCAATAAATACAACTCTCGGATTGACCCAGCTAAATTGTGTACCAGAAAAACACTGAGAAGTAAATGCGACTATCATGATGTTGACCACATCACCCATCGCTGACCATTGGTTTAAAAAAAAATGTTGTATCGCCCCATTCCCAATATTTCTCATGGTATGAAAACAGGTTCATTACTCTCTTTTTTAACCAGCCACAATGAGGAATTTTTCTCAACTCTTGTGTATCCATTTTCAGTTAGGAGGAGTCCCTGTATGGAATTTTTCCTATATGTTGGTTATTTAATCCAATACTCTGCCGAATCCCAATATTTATGTGTACATCTATGTAAAATTTAACATCTATTAATAGTGCTGAGTAAGTAACAACCTCATCTGATGGAGTTCTATTAAGTTGAATATGGTTGCTAATTTTAGTCACTTTAGTTTTTATAGTTCTTATTTTATATGCAAATTATATTTATTTTTATAAGTAAACGTCTTCATTCCCACTGAAAAGAGATTTGTTACAATGTATCATAATTTACAGTAATATCTGCGACATCAACTTGACACATTCGTTTTCAGTATGTCATCTCTGTGACTGGGTTGCAATCCTTTTTAGTTTTTACCGTCTCTGCTCACTTAGCCAGGTTGCATCCAGGTAGCAATCACATCTCAAGAAAATGACTTGGCTGTATACACCTGGACATGCTGGGGTGCAGGGTAACGAGTATGCTCACTTTCTTTCAAACAATGCCCAGACTCAAGTGGGCAGAAGTATGGACAGAGCTGATGTCATCAATGTGGTATGCTCTCATTTATGGGATATGGGCAAGTCTCAGACACTGGAACGAGTGCGAGAATTAGGAGTTAAGTTCGACATGCCAGACAGTGTCATCTTCGTGGTAGAGAGCGAAGGTATACTAATCAAATTCTCATGGGCACGGTGAGCAAATGGACTTTAGGATGGCTGCTGCAGCGGAGGACAGGGCACGAATGGGAATGCCCAATGTGCCATGACGTCGATCACATAACATATCGTAGCCAGGTTGCAGACAATTCCAGGACCACCACTTGGACATAGAGTAGGATCTGGATCAGTTCTAGTTTGTTGACATCTGTCATCTCATTGACTGTCTTAGACCCTACAACTACAAACCTTAGCCTCTGGCCACTGGCAAGTTCTCAAACAACTTCAGGGCTGAGTTAGAGGCCCTCAGTGCAGCTGCAAAAATGACACTGCAACATATGAACCAAATATATGAAAAAATAGTGCTTTTGACCGACGCATTGTCTGCTATCTCAGCACTGAAATCTGAAAGGAACACATAACTAAGTCATCTCAGGTCAACCTTAGCCCAGTTGTCCCATGATTCTGAGAGAGTATTAATCCAGTGGATACCCTCACACTGCAAGATCAAGGGGAATGCAGATGCTGACAGACTGACTAAAGAGGGAGCAGGAATGCCCCAAGATGACAACCTGGTTAGCTATGAAAAGCAAAAACCATCGCCAAAGGGCACTACAAAGCAAAATGGGATAAAGAACACCCAAAACACAAGAGCGATGGATATTACGAACTGTCCAGAAAGGACCAGACAGCCATACTTCGCCTCCGGACAGGTCACAACAGAATAAGACACCACCTGTACACTAAATTCAAAATAGGCACCAACGACCTGTGGCTTGGCGAGTATGACAACAGAACACATCCTACAGAACTGCCCCCAGTATGCAGACCTGAGAAGAAAGAGGTGGCCTACTTATACCAGTGTCCAAGACAAACTGTATGGTGTGGCTGATAATCTGAGGCAGACGGCTGCCTTTATTAGAGAATCCGAACTCCTAATCTAGTGAGAATGCAGAAGAAGAAGACCCTACAACTAAACTCTTTAACCATGTCCTCAGAAAACCATCAACTTTCAGAATGAGTGACAGAACACCGATTATCAAACCCTCAGCTCCACCACCTACATATGTGCAGACAGCTACCACTGCCACTACTTCTCTAAACAATCAAGCTCCGGCTGACTTTGACTCAACTGATGCACCACCACCACCATATACACCTAGTTCAACATACTCATATGACCATGTTATTCCAAATTCAGGACAGACTTATCAGAGATTTGGTTTGTATAAAATTGAAGTTTATGTTTAGTTAATTGTAACGAATTTTCCCTGTGGACATATCAAAAGTTATTTCTGTTTACATACCGCCTGTGTGTTGCCGGGGCTCACAAGGGGAGTAAAGAATTATAACACTGTGACCTACAAGGCATGTTGTAAGAGGCGACTAATGTAGGGGCCTAGGAAAGCTACCCTAGTAAATATTCTTTGCGTCGTTCTTTATGACCAATTTTAATCATTCTTTGGGATAGGTTTGATCTTTTCCAAAAACGTGTATACGTTGCACATTGGTTTGGTAGGCTCCTAAACGCATAGACTTCTACACGTTTAGGACACATGCATCCGATTTCAGCCAAACCTCCTAAGTTGCCTCTTACAACATGCATGGCAGGTAACAGTGATTCTATTCTTTTCACCCCAAATTTGGGCCCCTGTAACCACTCAGGCGACCATAGGAAATAAAAAGCAACGCAGAAATCGGATGTGCTGGCCTACTTGTAGGCGCATAACTGGCACAACATACAATCGTTCTTAGACTCAGATCGCATACAAATCAAACAGAGTGGTTAACAAGTGGTCGATATGGAGCATTTGAAGAAGAAGTTTACATACTTTCCAAATATTGATCAGAATTGTTGGAGTCTTAATCACAATTTGTTGCTGTTATTATTCCTAACTCAGATCTAAATTATCTGTATGCATCTCCTTGAGTATTTAGAACACTTAGACTTTGCATTTAATGTTTTTTCTTTTCTCTAATCCTGTTTTGCCTCCCAGCGTCAGGGTAAGAAGAGATTTATAGAATGGGCTTATGTGTGCGTTTCAGAAATAGTGTTTTTCACTGTCTCGTTATTTTTGTGATCCACCTTGTACGTGGATTACCTTTTGCTTTGTATCCACTGTATCAGAGTTAGCATTGCTCTTTGAAGCACACTGTCTGTTGGTAATCTGCTTATGTGGCAGAACCATTTAGTTTGTATTTTCTTGATGAAGTTTAGTACAGATGTTGTACCCACTTTTTTAATGATGTCTTCATTTCTAAACTTATCTCTTCTTGGTACTCCAGCAATCTGCCTAGCCACTTCATCTCTGTTGTGACTAGTTTTCTTCTTTCATTTGATGTCAGCATCCAGGTTTGGCACTGATAGCATAATGTTGAAAGACTGTTGTATAATGCATTTAATGTATGTGCCATTAGCTAAAACAAAGAAAATCTGCATCAAAAGATAGACTGAATCAATAAAATAGCAAAGCAGATTGGACTACGGATCAACACAAATAAAACCAATGTAATAGGGATAAATCTGAATACTGGAGAACATGTACAAATAGATGATACTGATCTAGAGATTTTTAATATATGGGCTCTACTATTTCTTCAGATGAGAACATTATTGTCAAAATTAAATAAATCAGGCTGTCTGGTCTATGATCTGGTGGTGATAACCATGCTGCTTTATGTGTTCATTAAAAAAAAAGAGTTGCATTAGCTTTTTATTCTATATTTATACCTTTTCTGTTTATGATGTCCGCCTGAGAGTTTTAAAATAATCATTTATCAAACATCACAAATGTAGATGCTGTTATATTTTTACAGACGTTGATTCAGGTAGTCAGGTGGATGTCATAACTCTTTGTCAATTGGGTCCAAACCCCTGCCAGATCCAGTGTCCAAGTTGTGGCCAATTTGTCGTAACAATAACCTACCATAGAGCAGGAACACTCACATTTATATCTGCTACCCTCTGCTTCTTGTTCTGGTATGTATGTGGCTCTTCAACTGATTTTATTTGTATTCACGTTTCTAGAAATGATAAGCTTCTTATTCAGTTAAACACAATATATGACTACCATTGTCTCTCTTTTTCCCATGTGTGTGGTCTAGCTACCCATGTTGAGGAAAAAATACTATCACTACCAAGCTTGTTTAAAGCAACTATAGAAAATTGATAGATGAAGCAACTAAACGCTCCGACCCAGTCAGCCTTATGATAGCATCTCAAAGAACCATTGATGCCTATCCCCAAGAATGGGTACATGTCTATACTAATGGATCTGCATTTAAAGCCACCATCAAAGCAGGTTACAGAGCATATATACAATACCCAGACAGATCATCCGAAGAGCTGTTTGGTGCATGGGGAGATATGCTCCAATTATGAGGCTGAAATTCATGCGATAGAAGCAGCTTTGTACCACCTGAAGACTGTTTTCGATGCCTTTCTATCAAAGGCACAAAACATAATTATTTTCACAGACTCAATGACTGCCCTTCAAGCTCTAGAAGATGGTGGGCATTGTAAATCTGAACTATCCCATATAGCCCTAGATATTGACAGACTTATTACATCACATGACATCAAAATAACCATACAGTGGATCCCTGGACATTCAAACACACCTGGAAATGACAAAGCAGATAGGCTAGCCAAGAAAGGGTCAACACAGGAACAACCAATCACAGCAACAACTCTCCATACAGCAAAGCAAATCCTAATGACAACAAATAAAGAAATTTGGCTGAACAGATGGGTCATGGGAAACACAGGAAGAGAGGTGTACAGCCATATGGCCAGCCCTAACCTTAATGACAACATCAACCACCTTACAAGAAGAGATCAGAGCACCATTTTTAGACTCGAACCCAACACATAATAATCACTTGAACAGAATTCATCCACAACACACTCCAGAGTGCCAACTGTGCGCACATCATCATGAAACCGGTCACCACCACCTTTTCAAGTGTCAAGCACTAGATGACATCAGAAAGACCCTCCTTCCTCCAAGGCCAGATAAATGGAACACATTATACGGAACAAAAGAACAACTTACAAACACATGCAGATACCACTACATAGCATTGGGCGAAGGGCAAAAGCTCAAGTGCCGCTGGATCATTGAAGAAGAAGTAGAAGAAAGCAACTATAGAGAGCTGTGTAGCCAAAGGATTAAATCTTGGAGATCATCATTAAAAGACAAAGATTACAGTGGATTTGGCATGTGTGTTGTATGGCAGTATGGGTATTGGCTAGGACAGCAGATGGGAAAAAGAAAGTCTGGACATCCAAAGGAAACATGAAGAAGAACAGTGGAAAAAGAACTGAAAGATTGTTGCCTGATGTGGGAAACAATAGAAAGCTGACAGAATGGCAACAATCCATTTCTTATGGAAGTCTTACATGTAAAACATAAAATTAAGATGAAATAGATAGAACCTCTGAAGTCGGAGAAGGTCCCCCTGAATGGTGAGGAAACCAATAAAACAGTAAGCAGGCTTTCACTCAAAAATCAGTCAGAAGCTCCACACCAGGCTCATGGCCACGCCTGAATTCATAGCGGGTGAACACAGAAGAAAAAGATGGATAGAGAGTTGTGTATATCGTTATCTGTTACAAAAGTGTTCAATTTATGAGAAGTAGAAAACACTGATATGTCTGTCATTGGTATCATTACATGGCAAGCTCCTTTAAGATGTCACGGTACCTAAGACACAATGCGTAAGATGTCAGTAAACCAAAGTAAGAGGCTAGCACTATTGTCAGTTCAGTTACTTCTTGCGTTAGCCACTATGAATTCAAACGTAGTCTGGGTGCCTGGTATAGCGCTTCTGACTGATTTTTTTAATGAAAGCCTGCTTTCCTTATTATCAGTGTCCCCCACCATGCATGCATGCCTACTCCAACTTCATAGGTAAGATAAGTTACTAAGAAAACCACTATTAAATGAGCATTTTCACACAAGCTTCCTGTAAGAAAAGTTACAGTGGTAACTCACTTCTCCAAAAGAAATATGATGGCAATGATTCTTTTTGTTGCAGAGTTTGTCTTTTGCAACACATGTAATACTCATAAATTTTTTTTATTAGTACTTTTGAAAAATTTTATTGCAGCATAATTTGCACCTTTCTGCCATTTTGTGTGGACGAACTTCAGGATGTTGATCATCGTTGTCCAAACTGCAAATACTATTTTGGCACCTTCACCAGGATTTAAGGATCAGGAAATGGAAACATATGTGTTTATACATAAATTTGGAGTTTAACATGAACTGATATATTTTTGCATGAACTTTTGAGTATACAGGCTGTTTTTCCTCCTAATAAGTTGTTTATTAACAATGGTATACACTTAACACTGTTGACAACCAAAGCATTTGTCTTCCATTTCCAAGGACAGATTTAATTTTAAAAATCACTGCTTGTTTTGAAAATTAATTAAACATTGAAAAAATGACATTTTCAGAGCATAATAATGAGTAGTTGTCAGTCTAACCCCCACATGTCCAATTTCCTTCTCTCGATCGTTCTTTTCGGCATTTTTATCATTCTAATGTGATATATAAACGACCAAACACCAAGAACGGGTGTACGTGCACAAAACCTTCAGTACCAATTGGAGCTCAGGTGGTGTGTTCGGTGGTATGTTCGGTTTCAACCAGCTGTTTATTTACTAGGGTAGCTAGCGCTAGGGTACGATCCATTCTGCCGTATGTTTTCCCAATCTACGCCTTTTCTATCAACTTTTTGCCGTAGCATTTAGCTGATCTGAGTCATGGTGCCTTGAACATCATCTACTCTGTGTAGGGTGGTCGGTGTCCGAAAAGTATTGCCCTTAGTCAATGTTTGGTCAAGCCTTTGCATTCATTATCAGCTTTACTTTTCTATCCACGGTGAGTTTATCCTGAGTAGGAGTATTTTCAGCCATTTCGGGGCGCGTGTTGGCACTTGGTAATTTTCAAGTGTTTACTCGCATTTTCCTGTCCCGGAAACACTAGACTGGGACTGCGCACAGATATTCTAGAAGGTAGTTTCATTCAGCACTATCAACGCAAATGAAATTTTGCGCTCACCAATATCACTCACCTCAGTTCTCCCGGGGATGATAGTCGTTGATGCAACAGTACCTTGCCGGTTGCCCAGGAGGGCAGTTTTGTTAGATACTGAAACGCAGCTTTAGAATTTGCGCTCTAGCCAACTTTACCCAATAGATTTCTCTGCGCTTATCCTCATGTACGGAGTTTACCGCAATCTTCCCATGTATCAACACAATGCGTTACAGTGTGTTCCAGAAACACTTACCAAGACCATTGTTTTGTACTGGGTTCAAACCTCTGCTGTGCTTTCCAGTTTTCATCTGCTCATCTGGGTGGTCCGCTCACTCTTACGCTTTCCACGCCTTCCCGTCGCCCCATCAAGAGCACCTTGTGTGTCTACCCTGTCTTTGGACTTTTGATTTGTTACTCTTCGTTCTTATTGATTCTTGCCCCACAGCTGGCAATTTGCTTGTGACCCTTTACTCCGGGGAGTTGGGATTCCTTCACTGGTGACTACTGTTTCTTTTGTTTCTCACCGTGCACATCTTCACAATGCCTCTAGCTTGTCCGGACACAGAGCCTAATTCGGGCCCCCTCCTCAGAGTTTTGCCTTATGTGGGCCCACATGCAACTCGACCCAGGGCCCGGCATATATTGACTGTAGGGGGATGAGAGAGAGATAGAGCTATACGGGCTCCGAGTATCGCCCCACGTGAGTCCACATCTCTTCGCTGAATGCACCTCTCATCCCTTCAATTTTGGTGCAGTCATTTACTCTGAGAGAGTTTGCATTCCTTCGCAGACAACTTGTACACTGCTGTTTCTTACTTTTCGGCACCTGGGCAAATTTTATCGAACATCGGCCAGGAGATGCGAGCATTGTTTGTAGATTTGTGGCTTGTATTGCTTTTCCGTGCTTGCACTACTACCACTACCTGTAGCTCTCCGTCGATCTCTGCCCCCTTAGCCAGACCAGAACCAATGTCTGTTACCAGGGTCACCGCGTGGAGGTGGGGCACAGGGTCTTGATTAGTGCCGGCCCACTAATCCTGGCACAGCCCCCATGCGCCTTTGACCCCTTGTTCAATTTTATTCAGTTTCCTCCATTCCTAAGGAATGTTATGCTGTGCAGTATTATGACAATCATCTGACAACTGCTGTTTCAAGTCTCTCTACATCTTTGCTTAACCTAGACATATAGCTTTTAGCTCTTGGTGTACCATCAGAGTTAGAATAATTTTGGTTATTCGTCTCAGTTTTATCGTCACACATTTTTTAGGCATAAAATGTGACCTTCACACAAAATTATTGAAATTTTAGCAACATTTTACAGCACCGCCATACTTTTGCAAATCGTGGGGAGAGTCATTTATTGATTTACTTAATAGAAAATATTAAATCATTTAGATAATACTATTGGCATGGCTGCCTTATTGTTTTCACAATACTATAAATTTAACAGCCCTCAAATTTAGCCAGAAAAAGCTATGTGCCAAAAACTTATGATCGTCACATTTTTAAAATTAACTTGGTGTTAATCATCATTGTTGCTGCATCCTCATCTTGTCGTTTTGCTTTCCTTGACACTATACTGACCAACATTTGTTATATGTAACACTATGCTGACCACCAATCCAAGGCAATTTTGTCTCCAGTTACCAAGTGTTCCCTGATTTAATTAGAAACAACTATATCTTTTTTTGTTACTGAATTATAAATTGAAAAATGACATAGTGCCCTGGAACTTTTAGTTCTCTATGATGAATGATCGCGCTGTCTAAAAACATTCTGCTATTACAATTTAGACAAAAATTATACATCAATAGTTATTTTGATGTTCAGTACTACAATTCCTAATTTTGATTTAATTAAGGTTTCCCTTTAACATCTCAAATGCATTATTTATATTTACCTTTTTTTTCCGATCCAGAAGCACTTGAGCTGAAAGCTCTTGGGCTCGGTGCCATGGACATAGTAACCCTTCGGTTCGGTGCCACGAATACCGTAAATCTGGAGAACCTGTGGCTTTTCTGCCAGTCTGCGGAATTGAACCCGCACTCACAGAGGACTTGTCACCCATAGTCCAACACGCTACGAACACGCTGGGCTGGCGTGCATTTAACTTTCTTTGCAGAAGTTCTCTAGATTTCCACCAGGAAAAAATTTCTCACCAGAAATAAAAATGCTTGCAGTGGCCTTATAAATGTTTTTACTTAGTGATCTGATAGAGAACAAATAGTCTTTCTTCATCGATGCTCCATATCGACCACTCTGTGTGATTTGTATGTGATCTGAGCCAAAGAGTGTTTGTACATTGTGCCAGTTATGCACCTACAACTAGGCCAGCACAACCGATTTCTGCGGTGCTTTGTATTTACTAGGTAGCTTCCTAGTTCCTACATCTGTCGCCTCCTACGGCATGCCTTGTAGGTTGCAGTCGTACTATTCTTTGCTTCCCTTGTGGGTCCCAGCACCACACAGGCGAGAACGAATATTACATTGTACATATTCTATTCTAGATCATGATATACTTTTAAAATTTGATCAAAATAGCAGAAACATAAAATCATAAAATGAAAATCGTAGCATATCCTTTACAGGACATTGCCTTCAACCACAGTAAATGAGTCGTTGATTTTTTTAAGACACCACTTATACATTCTGTAGTCTACTATTGCTTTCTGAATCGTGGGGTCTATTTTTACCGTTTGTAAAAATCCTCGTGAACAAATTTGCTTCCATACTGCAGGCTGTGGAGTTAGAACCAGGTACTCTTGGGTTGTGATCGAGCTCCCCACATGAAATTATATATTGTGCCTTAATATATTAAACACATATGAATGCATGCATCTCTCATTTCAGTACAAGTGCCTTATTTATTATTTGAAATCATTCTACAATTGACAGTATTATTTCTACCATATACAATTGCTTACCCTTTCTTACAATACACATTGGTGAGGGCATTTTGGTTTTAGAATGCATGTATTATATTTTGGTGTGTTGTATACGTTACGTTTCACTTCATTAATCTATTAATTCTTCTTCCCGTCCATATCAAAAGTATATCGCTCTTTGTGATTTGTATGTGATCTGAGCCTAAGAGCGATTGTATCGTTCTGCCAGTTAGCGCCTACAAGTAGGCAAGCACATCCGATCTCTGCAACGCTTTTTATTTACTAGGTAGCTTTCCTAGGCCCCTACCATAGTCGCCTCTTACACCATGCCTTGGTAGGTCAAAGTGTTACTATTCTTTGCGGGGCCCAGCAATATACGGGCGAATCTATTAATCATTTATTATTCTCAATCGGATTTATTTTTGTCTCTATCTAATTTACTTAGTTGGTTAAATGCATTTTTGCTATTATTTTTTATAAATTTTTCATAATAAAACTTCTTTTTTTTATTTTTCAAATAATTTATTTATTTATGATGAGTAATGCATTTTTATCTATGAAACTTTTGTTTACCATCTGAGTTATTTATTGATTGTGTTTAAGCATCATTACACAATGATTATTAATCTTTTCAAGGCCCAAACTGGTGTTGTTATGTTACCAGCTGATCTTTATTCCATTTGTATCTGTGATCATTTACGTGCCTTTTTCTATACAAAATATGTATATATATATATATATACATAACACCTAGTCAGTTTTCAAAATTATGAGAGCCTGCATGTATCTCTGAAGTCAAAGAAGCTTGAATGGGCAAGGGATGCTGATAAGAAAAGCAGACCGTCACGCAAAAATCTATCAGAAGTGCCCTGACTTCATAGCAGGCGAACGCATGAAGAAAAAGAGCCTGCAGGTTTGATTCTTGTATATAAAACTGCATTTTATCAGTCCAATTGTAACATGACAAAATACCAGTTGAGCATGTTAAAAATGTGTTGGAACTTATAGGGACCAACAGAAGTTCACTTCTTTGAACACTCCATATCGACCACTTGTTAACCACTCTTTTTTATTTGTATGTGATCCGAGCCTAAGAGCGATTGTACTTTGTGCCAGTTATGCGCCTACAAGTAGGCCAGCACATGTGATTTCTGCAATGTGTTTTATTTACTAGGGTAGTTTCCCTAGGCCCCTACCTTAGTTGCCTTGTAGAAGGTCACTAATGTCACCAGTACTGTTCCAAGAGATAAGCTCTAAGGACAACCTTAGAGAGGATAGATAGAGTCGATGTTAATACACTCAACAACCTTATTAATGCCAGGTCTATTTTAGCTATCCTAGCGCTTGTTGTAAGTGTCTGCATCAGAGCACTTACAAAGTAGCACCAGCAGCGAAAATCGAAGGTACTATACTGTGCTATAAAAACAAGTGCTTGCTTCAAAAATATTCCAGTAGTCATCTGAAAGTGTGGGGCACCTATAGTGAAGTCAGTAACACTCTTTGCTAGTAATCAAATGCCGTGCAAATTCTGTCGTTCGCGACCAACAGATTATCAGCATGCACGCTGTGTGCGGTTGAACTACAGGTTCCCTAATCCCTTACATGGGAATCTAAATTACAAGTCGAGTATCTCTAAAGTCAAAGTAAGGCTTGCCTGAATGACGAGAAACACTGGTGATAAGGAAAACAAGCCTTCACGCAAAAATCAGTCAGAGGTGCCATATTAGGCGCCCTGACTACATCTGAACTCATAGCGGGCGGACACAAAAAAAAATCGGAATATGACAGTGAAGATATTATTTTTTTCTTTCTCGTTTCCTGTGTGAGTAATCATTTTGGGAATGAAGGAGCCTTGAGCAAAAATGATATCTTATTATTCAGCGTGTAATGTTGATGGGTTTTCCCTCTTGAATTTAAAGTTTAATATTTATTACTCCACAATAGACATTAATACTTTTACATACATATTGCATTTGTTCTAGCCTTTTACTCTTGTGACATCTCAAAAGTACTCACTATGTACCTATGAGAAGTGGGAGACTTTCATGATTTACAAAATAAAAGTGATAAAATGTTTATGGTTTGTTGGGTTCAGTGTTTTACATTAACCTTTATTTAACTCGGTTGTTTGATTGATAGGACCATCATCATTGCACTTCGGTGAGTAACCATGTGTACTCCGATCTCTTTCTTACACAGGAAGATCTCTCGATCATTCTTTTCGCCATATTGATCATTCTTATTGTGATATATAAGCAGCCTTTGCCAAGAACGTATTTTAACGTCACGTCGTTCAGCGTCGTTTGGAGCTCTAGTGCTTATCCTTCGGAGACGTGTCCAGTTTCAGCCAGCGTTTACTGGGTTCGCTCTCCGTTAGTCTTTGACTGGCCTGCATGGCAGCAGGTTACACAGGAAGATCTCAGATGCAGTGCACAAACTCTGTAGCACCGGCAAGGGTCCCCAATGTAATTTTGAAGATGGTGCAGATATTTTTGTATAAATTTTCTTTTTTAAACCTTTCTAATGAATTCTGCCTGGGCAGCAGCTTTCCAGCCTGCTCATCTTGATTTTGAACCACTAAGGGTTCTTTTACATGCTCAAATTGAACACGGGACCTACGTTTTCTCGTCAGTCTCAGACAGGAACTCAAATCTCACCTACACTGATACAAGAGAGGAGGAGCATCTGGCCAAATGGATTAGAGCGCGGCTCCCATGCAGGAGACCTGTGTTGAATCTACAGTAAGGCAGATGATTTTTTTCTGTCTGAGGCATAAAGAAAAATCACAACCTGAACAGTTTCGCTGTGACTGTACTAGCCATACAGTCAGTCATTAAATTGCTCAAGTCCTACACTGCCCTAGAAAGCAGTATTACAGGCAGTGCCCAGTGTGTTCGTAGCGAGTTGGACTACAGGTGACTAGTCCTCTGCAAGTGCGGGTTCAACTCCGCGAACTGACAGAAAAGCTACAGGTTCCCCAGATTTAGTGTTCGTGGCACCGAGCCGAAGAGCTGGAAAGCTCAAGTGCTTCTGGATCGGGAAAAAAATTAAACAAATTAAAGGCAGTAACGACAGTATACAATAGAATTATTCAGTTAATACATGTGAATCTGCATCCTTATCCAGAGTGAAGGAGATGAGACAAACTAGGAACTGTCAGACATGAACATGGTGCTGGTGGTGCAAGACGTTTGATTAATAAATACAGAACCGCCCGAGTGGTAACCGGGCCCAAATTTGGGGTGTAAAGAATAGAACCACTGTTACCTGCCACGCATGTCGTAAGAGGCGACTAAGGAGGTTTGGCTGAAATCGGATGCATGTGTCCTAAACGTGTAGAAGTCTTATGCGTTAGGGGCCTACCAAACCAATGTGCAACGTATACACGTTCTTGGCAAAGATCAAACATATCACAAAGAGTGATTAAAATTGGTCGTAAAGAACGAACGCAAAGAAGAAGGAAGAAATACAGAACTGGAGGGATCAGTCACCCTACGCTGGTGGAAATGTGGAAACTGTGCACCTATGAATCTGTCCAGAGTGCAATCACAATGATCATCACTTATCCAGTTACTATTAATAGTTGTGATTTTCTATGGGTGAGGTGATTAATTATACATAATTTTTCTTACGAACTAAAAAAAAAGGTTCCAACGGCGACGGATTTACTTCATTGCTCTGGGTTTCCCCATATGGCTCCATCCCTCGGCAGAGATGGCATGACATCTACCGAGCACATTGCACAAACTCCGTTACTCTAGCAACAATCCTAGGGATCTCATGAAAAAATTGCTTGTGTCCAGATTCGTACCCAAAACCTTCAGTACGACAGGCAAACGACTTCACCATTGATATCCCAAAACCTCTTGTGAATTATGCTATAGCAGTGTACTGTTGCCTTCTGACCGAGCCTTGAAAGAAAAGCTGACAGGTTCAACTGAGTGCAAATAAACCTATCCAGAAAGTAATCAAAATCAAAGAAAAACTGACTGATGCTACAGGTAAGAATGAGAAAATTGAAATATTTTCAGCATATGGCATATAAAAAGACGCTACGTGTTGGAGAAGACCATTATGGAAGAAGGCATCCTGCAAAAGTAGAAGGGAAGAAGTATTCAGGATGTAACTGATGATTTGAGTATGAAGGCAACAGATACGAACATCTGGCTTATGAGAGCGAAATTTCGACATTACTGTTTTCTTCTCTTCCCCATTTACTTCTTTATAGAAGTGTTGGGGGTGTTTCGTAGTGATCTTGTTGTGCTTGTTTTAAGGCACTTTGTAAGCTGATATTCATTTACGTAAGGCTGCTCTTGATGCCATCGCTCTATCTTTTGCGTGGTCTTCCTCTTGCTTTGTACTCTTATACTTTTTTGTGTGGCTCTCTGTGGTACATTACTGTTAGACTGGCAAAAGCTCTGTTCAGGGCAAGCTATTTGATGACGAAACAACACATGAACGAGTGAGAAGATGCATGGGACAGAACATTTTAAAGTACTGTACTTTCAAAATAGATCCAACATCTTGGAAGTTGGAAAAATAATAAACTGAAAGAATACAAGTGATGAACTAATAAAATTAGTAGTTAACCCTTTCATTTCGTAATTGTTTTTATTCCGTATGCATTTATATTGCATTGTATACTCTATTAGTCAGTGTACTGGCTTTGCGTCATCTGAAAAAATACCGCGATCCAGTATATTGAAGACGTAGTCAATTAATATCCGAATCCATGAGACTAAAATCCACTAGCAGAAGGATGGCCCCAGACCAGTGGCGGCTCGTGCTAAGTTTTGTTGGTGGGGCCAGACATTTTTTGTGTGGAAAATCATGGTATTGAGTTAGGTTATATTTTAATTTATACACGTTACACCTTATTTTTGGTGGGGCTCGGCCCCACTGGCCCTTAATGACGAGCCGCCACTGCCCAAACACTGAAAGACGGATCGTCAGCATGGGACTAATTGTCTATAGAACAAACTGAAAAAAATGTCCGCCAAACACCATAGCTGGAAGGTCTACATTAAAAGATTAACATACAGGTCTTACCATCAAACCTATATAAAATTAGATGAGCACAGCTCCATATTCACATTAAAATCAGTTTCAGAAGGCAACGTACTACTGCCGTCCCCATTGATTTTCTTGGGTCTATATTATATTGCCTTTCATCTTCTACATACCTTTAAGATGTAATACGCAGTGTCACCAGTTGCGGCTCGCGATCATTTTTTCTGTTGCGGCCAGACAAATTATCGGAAAAATCATGGTTTTTGGTTGTTTTAATTTATAAAATAAATACGTTACACATGGTGGGGCGTGGCCCCTAATGACGAGCCGCCACGGAGTGTTACTATATAATATACGAATTACAACTACAGGGCGTTCAACATAAAAGTAGCCTTGCGAACGCAAGATTTAGAAGACTTAAAATATATAGGAAAAGGGAACGTCAGCACAAGAAATTTACAGAGAAACACCACGACAAATGTAAGGAAGAAACTTGGTCGAAACGTTGCTGTAGTCATTGTTTTTGTAATTTGTAAAACTACAGTACTTTGTACGTGTTTTGACAAAGTTTTACTGCAGTCTCATCTATTAAGAAACTTCCAAAGTCGATAATTATGAAAATTTCATAATAGAAGGAGTTAGAATACTAGACAACGTAGAAGTAATGGACGACCAAGAGACACCCGATGGCGGAAGTTGATGGAAACGGGAAGTAAGAAAATAGATCTCATGAGAGATCTGGAAAAGATGGCATTAAAGATGTTGCGGACCTAGGGCGAAGAAGAATATACAAATGTAGTTTTCTGCTAAAGGAAAAAGATAATTTAAGAAAATGCTACTTGCCAGTCAAAATTCCAATGGCAGTGAAAAGTGAGAAAGTGATACCATAAAAAACTTACATGGAGATCACTTTGAAAATAAGTATGTAGAAAATCATGTCAAAAGGAAAAGATAGATAACAGAAAAGCCAGAAAATGGGAGTCCAGAAAACCGTTGCGTGGAAAAAAATTAAAGAACGATAGTTGATAAAAATGGTTTTAAACAAAAATGGTTTTCAGTTCTGTGATCAATCTTCTGGTAGTTTGGGTGGTCCTGAAAAGGACCTATTGTGTGTAGAAAAGGTACTGAAAACTTGCAGATCTACTTGGCAGCTGCCTTCTTTGGGGTCTTGACTTTCTTGGCTGCGGGTTTCTTGGCAACCTTGGGCTTGGCGGCTTTAGGCTTTGCTGCTGCTGGCTTCTTTGGAGACTTTGCCTTCTTTGCTGGCTTGGCGGCTTTAGGAGACTTGGGCTTCTTTGCAGCGGCAGGTTTCTTGGCAGCAGCTTTCTTTGGTGATTTGGGTTTCTTTGCAGCTGCGGCTTTCTTTGGTTTGGCTACCTTCTTTGGAGATTTAGGCTTGGTAGCTTTCTTCACCTTTGGTTTCTTCTCAGCTTTCTCTCCCAGGCGGAAAGAACCTGCAGCGCCAGTTCCCTTGGACTGTTTCAGACCTCCGGCTTTAACTCCAGCTTTCAATGCTGCCTTGAGACGGGCATTGATGGCAGTTGGGTTATTTCCGACTTTGTAGTTGGCCAGAATGTACTTTAGGATAGCCTGGCGAGATGAGCCACCCCTTTCCTTCAGAGCTGCAATTGCTGCATTCACCATAACTTTGTACTGAGGATGAGCAGATGGTGCCTTGGCCTTTGGTGCAGTTTTCTTCTTGGGTGCTTTGGCTGGAGCAGGAGCTGCGGGCGCAGCGGTGGTAGCGGCGGCATCAGACATGATTAGATGATTAGAACGTTATTACTCGCTGGTTAACTGACAAAATTTTATCGCTTTGGATTCGAATGATAACGAACGAGAGAAAATCATGGCTTAAGTAAGCCGAGCGCGGACGTCTCGGAGAGCATTGACGTCACAGCCAGCGAACAACTCCTGGCTAGACCCGCTCTGCATCTGGTTATGGCTACTCTGTGCGATATGACATTTTTATAATTATAATAACTATTTACCTATAATCAAAATCAATATCGCATGATATGTATTAGTAGTAATAGTTAATGAAGTTTTGATTAATAACAATAGTAATGCAAGTTAGAATTTGTTAATGTTTTTAATTTTAGTTTTTCGTGCGAGTTGTGACACACAACTGTTAGCATGACATATTAGAAAATTACATTTCAAAATAAAAACAACGTTTTTTAATACAATTTTTATAATTGAAAAATAGAAAATTAAATTTACTTTCATATTCCTATGTTTGTATGTTGGTTTATTACTGACTTCATCTTTAAACTTTTGTTTTTCATGTGGGTCTATTGCACATTTCGCCATGGCGGTTCGCATTCCTTATAGCATTTAAACTTCAAAAACTTTATAAGCCCTCTATTTTAGCAAAATATCTTCGCGCATTTCACACAATACATTCACTTTTTGTCACCACATAATATAATAAACACAATTAAATATTTTAGTATATTAGGGTTGAAGTTTTCAGACATCGAACATACAGACGCAGACATCGAAATACTTTCTCATGGGACTTGACCTTTGTATGTTTACATCTATTATACATTTGGCATCAGCGCTTGTGTGGACGATGTCATTTTACCATGTTGTGGGAATTTCTGTATTATAATGTTCATATACAACTAAGTTTGTAAAAATCAGTTTACACGAATTAACTCTCATCATTTATTACAGCTTCAAACTTCAAAAGACGTCCGTAACCGTGTATTACAACTATTTCCGCCATTTTCCTATCATTCTTTATTCTTGAATCTGGGTTGTAAACACATATTTGTTTCTGTTTTGATCTAATTATTGATACAGGAAAGTTAATGGTATAATATCTGTGCAACTAAGTTTTGTAGTTAATACCTGTAATTTTAAACATTGATTTCTTTGTTTCACCGTTAGTAAAAACGTATATTGTTATATCTGGACTCAGTAAGTCTATTATAATATCTAGTAAACTGAGGAGCTGTGGAATACATGTACACCCGCGTATTGTATTATATATATGCAACAAATAAGAAACGTGAACCCTTTTTTCAACCCTACTGTGTACAAATGTGTAAACCTATGTGTCAGTGTTTTATTTATAAATTTGTATTAACAAAATGAAAAGTGCAGCAGAGTTCTTAAGTTAATGCTAAGCAAGCCACTTCGGATGTTGCAGAGAGGGGCAGGGAGGAAAGTATGTGCGGTTGTTGAATTACCGTAACAAAAAGTTAAATGTTAATAATATGAGCAAACTTCTATACAAATTAAACTCAGACAAAAATAATAAATAAAACACGTCATTAAGCCTGTGCAGTTGAAATCGTATTCTGTATCACAATAGCAAGTCATAATTACAGTTAATCGACTACATATCATAGTAATGTAACATGTTCGTTTAATGTGTGTATCAGAAAACGCGCATTGAGACGACGACATTCTAAGTCAAACATATTTCAACTTTCTAACTGTCTGGTCTAACTGTTCTTCTTAATTCTCCATTTCATGTTAGTAAATAGTAGCCTTCAAACACACATACAGATACATATATATATATATATATATATATATATATATATATATATATATATATATATATATATATATATAGTTTCTCTCTATCTCTAGCATGTGATTCACTTGACTCTTAGAACAAGTGTCCACCACTCTTCTCAGTAGTCCGTTTTCTGTATTGTGTTCCAGCTGTGATTAATTTATTCTCAGTTCCTGTTCTACTGTTCTCCTCCGGATCGTTTTGGGTCTTCCGCGTTTTCGTTTACCCTCTGGTGTTCATCACAGTGCATTTTTGTGACAGTCTCCATGGGCATTGTATGTCGATTCATTTACACCTGCTTTTTGGGGATGGATGATGGTGTTCATTCATATTATCTTTCTGGCAATATATATATAAATATATATATATATATATACCCTTTCTCTGCGTCCTATTTTGAGCATATCTTAATCTTATAACTTGGTGATGAGGAACTTAAATTGATATTTTATTGTACTCCCCAAGTCACTGTCTGGATTATCCAACTTTAACAGCATACGATACTGCTGGGCGGACAGTTACAGAACATTGTATAACTACATACGGGCGTTACATAAGCCAACACGTTACACTGAAAAGACAAACTAAAATGGACCCGTATATGTTGAATATTGATACACAATTGATACATATATACACGTACGACATATTTATATATTATTAATGCCCATCAAGAAACGTCCATATTTATTTGCGTAGAAGAAACAAATGAAAGACCACGAATATTTATCTATTGCTTGATTTACCACGGATAAGTTGCATGTAGAACTACAAATTGCGTAGTTATTTTCTTCTTCTTCTTTGCGTGCGTTCTTTGGGGTCTCTGTGGCTGAGTGGTTAAGCCCTTTGCCTTGCGAGTCGAAGGTCGTGGGTTCGAATCCGGGCCGCGGCCTTCTGTTCACGAGTGCAACTTTTTCCAGAGACCTCTAGGATTGTTGTCGGAGCTACGGAGTTCGTGCTTTGTGCAATACTCTCGTCAGGTGGCGTGCCATTTCTGAGGAGAGGGACATGTGGGGTAAAACCCGGTGCAATGAAGTCAACCCTTTTGGGTTAAAACTCTTTAAAACTCTTTAACCAATTTTAATCACTCTTTGTAATATGTTTGATTTTTGCCAAGAACGTGTATACGTTGCACATTGGTTTGCACATAGACTTATACACGTTTAGGACACGTGCATTCGATTTCATCCAAACATCCTTAGTCGCCTCTTACGACATGCGTGGCAGGTAACAGTGGTTCTATTCTTTACACCCCAAATGTGTGCCCCGGTAACCACTCGGGCTCGGATCACATATAAATCACAAAGAGTGGTTAACAAGTGGTCGATATAGAGCGTTTAAAGAAGATAAGGGACTACAAATAGAAATGTCCCGTAGCCTTTGCAGGCTGTAATGGTTTACCATGTGTGTTCTGCGTCTGGTTCTGCATCCAGGAGAGTTGGGGTCAGCCAGTCTTTATTAGGAAGACCTAAAAGTGAAAATTAGCAGCCTGCCGATGACCTGCAAAACACACAAGACAGTTTCGCCTCCTAGTTCTGTAGACCAGAAAACACGATGTCAAAGACTAATGGGTCATTGGCTCGCGTAGGGGATAGACTCCTTAGATCAATTTTAACATATTTTGGGGTCTTAAGAGGGAGGCGAACCCGAATAAGAAAGCATGTAGAAACCGGGTGTACTGGTTTACAGTTCTGTATGTGCATAACTGGCACAACGAACTCACACTCTATGCATTATACGCAAGTCACATACATGTATCAAAACACAACGAGCAGTCTCACTATGGAAATCATGGCGGTTACCAAAGCGATGATTTGGCTAGATTCACAGACTTTCATCCATACATGTTTTCTCAGTGACTCAATGAGTATGCTCAGGAAGATTGAAACAGTGTGGGCTAGGAGACATTGGATGGAGTCGCTGGGGAGGTCTAAGCTGACAAAGATCAGTTTTATTTTTGTGCCAGGGCATGCAGGTGTAAGGGGGAATGAACGTGCGGATATGCTTGCAGGTATGGCTGCTGTACAAAGCAGGGAGCAATGGACCAGGCTGATATTATAACTTCCTTAAGGCAGAGAGGGCGTGAACATGATTCACGTAATAGCGGTGAATCTACAACACTAACCAGACTGCAAGAACTCAAAGTTAGGTGTGGTGTAGCTCGACAAGAACGTTATGCTGGCAGACAAAGAAGAATTGTAAACCAACAAAGAACCGGTGTCGTTAGGCGCCACACGCTGATGGACATACTGAGGGAGAGATCGGAGCACTTATGGACTAATTTGTTCGACGTGCAGTGATGGTGATCCGACGACTAAACTAAACTAAACAAGCAGTGGTTGGTGCAGAGTGAACCAAGTAGAAGGAAAAGCAGATTGTATGATATGAAGTGTCTATCACTTTATCTTTCTGTCATCATGAGTCAGCTCGAACAGCCTCACTATGATCAATAAGTTCTGCTACTATTCTACAGCATTACTCCAGGTGGTACTTTATAGTGAGATTGTTCAGCATGTAAAATCTTAAGTTACCTGTCTGAACAAATGTGTGTCCGGTTCGATAATATACATGTACTTAGGAGATTTTCACCTGAAATAAAAGGGTCGTATGGTCTCCTTCTTCTTCTTCTTTGCGTTCGTTCTTTACGACCAATTTTAATCACTTTGTGATATATTTGATCTTTGCCAAGAACGTGTATACGTTGCACATTGGTTTGTAGGCCCCTAAACGCACAGACTTCTACACGCTTAGGACAGATGTATCCGATTTCATGCAAACCTCTTTAGTCGCCTCTTACGACATGCGTGGGAGGTAACAGTGGTTCTCTTCTTTACACCCCAAATTTGGGCCCGGTAACCACTCGGACGAGTCGTATGGTCTAATGGGTGCGTAACGTACTGGCGTTCTTTACGTAAACCACATAGATCACAAAAAGTGGTTAACTTGTTTGATAAGAACTAACGCAAACACTTAACATTTCTATGTACTAGTATGCAGGAGGAAAGGTGAGACAATTCCTTTTCTCTTATTTTTTAATTTACAATTGGCTATGCTAAAAATACATATGATACAACTGCAGTCTAGCTTAACCCAGAAGTAATTTATTTGTTTTAAACGTTGAAAAATAATATTTGCGGGAAAGAGTTTCGAGTGTACAAAAAAATGATGTTATAGTCTGTCCATTAATTCGTGAGCACGTTTGAAATTGATTTTCTCGAAAACTACCTGTTGGATCTCAGTGATTTTTGCATGCAGCCTTAGAATATCCATGACGCTAAAATAAAGCTAACCAGTAGTCCATAGATGCTACGGATTTTGCACATCGGCGAATTCCTTTGATCTTTTATGACAATTGCAAATACGGGGCTCAAATTTTAGATTTTACAGTAATCCTTAGAATTTGTCCATGTCAATTATATTCATAGGTGTATCCCATATTAACTTGATAGGTCAAGTAATTAAGTGTGTTGCCCTTTATGTGCAATCGTGAACTTGGATACAATATGCAACAGTTAGTCCTCCCTTCGGTCACCATTAGACCCCAGGGTGTCTTAACTTCACCACAAATTGTATGATGGTAGACGCATTTGGATATGGAAATGTATACGTTGCTATTTCTCAGTCTGTAATCAAAATATGATTTGTATCATCCCGAATCTGACGATTCCATGAGGTTGATAATTGTTACTGGCTGGACAAATTGTAATCCATCTCGGTGCCAGTACTCGTCTTCCTCTCGGAGCACATGTTCAACACACTTCTTCCAGAACTGCATGTCTATCATTGAGAGGTACTCACGTGTCAGAACTTCAACATCACACATTTTAAACGTCCTGTTCTGTTCGGCAACTTGCCCTTTTACTTTAGCCCAGACAAGCTCTATCGGATTGAGGTGAGCATGATATGGAGGTAGTCGCAAAGACGCATGGTCGTATTCCGCAATGATTTTGTCAATATGAAACACCTTTGTCTTATTTGTCATCCTCACCAGGTGCAACAACTCGGGTTTCAAATATGTATCATCGAAGCTGACATTTTCCTTAGCAAGCCAAGTCCTAATTTGATCTTTTGTATTTGATGCAGTTGGTACTTTGTCTTCCGCTGATACTGCGTTGTGATAGGATGCATTATCCATTACCAAGCATCATGGTCTGTTTAGAATTGGAAGTAGATCTTTCTCCATCCAGTGCCTGAAAATATGTCCATTCATTTCTGTGTGGTAGTCCCTACCGTCGGTACTTTTGATTGGAAAATAAGTCCAGCGTCATGGACAAGACCTTCTTCACTGCTTCCTGCATGTGTTAGTATAATACGCTGGCCTTTGCTGCTTGGTATTTTCTTTTCTGTTCACCGTCTACTGATTGCCATTCTTTAGCATTGGTGTGGTGAGCATTGACCCAGGATTCGTCCAAATATACAATATCATAGCCTTGCCTCCGCCGCTCACGGATCTGCCTCAGGTATTTACTTCGGGCAGCAATTAAATATGGCTTTTCACAAATAATATTCCTGCCGCCTATAGTTTTTCTGAAGGTGAAGCCGGTGGCTCTTACAATTTTCCATAGAGTACTTTTAGAAATGTCTATGCTGCAATCTGATTGCAGTTTTAATTTCAGTTTCCTGAGAGTAACAAGTTGATTTGTCGCAAACATTTTCAAGAGCTCCCGTCTTATGACATCTATGTCAAAGTCGTTAATTGTTCTTTTCCTTCCTTGCTTGACATTAGTGCATTTTGTGCCCTGTTTAATCCATCGGGAAAAGGATTCTCTATTCAGACCAAGCGCCAGTTGCGTTCGTTTCTCAGGGTTATGAATATCGCAATATAGATGACCTCTTAGATTCCCTACGGAAGTGTTGGTATAGTAAAACTGTAACCTTCTGCATTGTTATAAATATGCACTTCAGACTAATTATGAATGTGATATCAATGTCAGTTTTGATAAACCAACAAATATGATACAATAGCTTCATACAAATAGCGAGATACACCTATAACTATACAACGGTATCCCAATTATAACGCCATATGCTTTCCGCTTTCAAAGTCGACTGGGTTAGGTGCACGGGAATTCGTGAAATTGTTGTTTACTCACGATATTTCAATGTTACCATAATGTATTTTTAGAACAACGCGTCTGTGTACCGTAGATCTGTTACTATTGTGTACAATCCGGTGAGGTTGATTTTAATATAACCTGAAGAAGAAATATTTCAAACTACATCAAATTTTCTTGAAAAAAAAAATATTTCTCTAGCGTCATGGATATTCTAAGGCTGCTTGCAAAAATCACTGAGATCCAACAGGTAGTTTTCGAGAAAATCAATTTCAAACGTGCTCACGAATTAATGGACAGACTATAACATCATTTTTTCGTACACTCGAAACTCTTTCCCGCAAATATTATTTTTCAACGTTTAAAACAAATAAATTACTTCTGGGTTAAGCTAGACTGCAGTTGTATCATATGTATTTGTAGTGTTCCTCGAAATTCGTCATTCTTGTTGTATTGTTTGCTTGATAAAGGCCTTTTGGTCGAAACGTTGCTGTTTATCGTCACTGTTTATGTATTTTGTAAAACTGTAGTACTTTGTTTTTACGTGTTTACCTATTTTTCCAAGTTTTACTGCAGTCTCCACCCTTTTTCGAATTAATGGACAGACTATAGCAAAAAAATTTAATTTACAGGGACGTAATTCAAACATGACTGTTGATGTCGAGAATTTACTATTTATTATAGTTATCTACCCTTAGTATTGCGTTTTATTTCAAAGATGACACGATATCGTGTTGTTGTTTCCAGAGACATCGGGAATTTTATATCTGCTTCTCTCGCGATCGTTTTTCTGCTTCATTCATGCACGTTTAATGTCAGCAGGTTGTTTAGTCTAGCTTCACCAGTACTCAAACTATCATCAGATCTGTCTATGGCGAGCTCCCCAGTCTTGTGTATTGATATCGAGCGTATTCAAGTGTAACAAAGGAAGGTTCGCTCCACTGTTCATTTTTCAGAAGAGCACAAGGAGTTTTTTCAAGAACCCAGAGGAAGCAACGAGTATGATCAACAAATAAACAGGGTACAGGTATTAAGAGCTTCCGAAAAACAAATAGACAAACACGGGACTCGACCACTTACCCTGGTCCTTACGACACCAATCGCCTAGCCTAGCAATACGAACGTTTTTACGAACACAACCAATGAGCCATTCTAAAAAAATGACACGGGGAAGTGTCTTTCTCAAACGCTCGTTATAACTAGACACAGAACGATCAAGTAGGGTTCGTTCGAACAGTGTCTGCACAAACACATGCTATAGTTATTGTACTTGTATATATTTGAGATGAGACAATGTCATACATACAAACATGTATACATCATTCAAAGTAGCTTCAAATTTATTATAAGATGAGCACAAGGAGTTTTTTCAAGAACCCCAGAGGAAGCAACGAAAGTAACGAATATGATCAACAAATAAACAGGGTACGTGTATTAAGAGCTTCCGAAAAAACAAATAGACAAACACGAGACTCACGATAGTCCACGCCGTTATCTTTTGCGATATCTTCTGTATGGCGATGATTGTGTATTTTGAGGTTGCAAGTAGCTATGTAGCCAGCTTGCAGATACCAAGATATGCATGCGTTTTAAGTTTTTCCGTTTAATGCAGTGGCGGCTCGTTCGGTTTTTGGTGGGGTCGGGCCCCACTGGCCCTTAATGACGAGCCGCCCTGATTTAATGTGTTCCATTTGTCTGGCCTTGGGAGAAGGGTCTTCTTGACATTTATCGCTTGGCACCTGAAGATGTGGTGGGGAACGGTTTGATGATGATGTACACACAGCTGACACTCTGAAGTGTATTGTGGTTCAATTCTGTTCATTTGATTATTAAGTGTTGCGTTTGGTTTCTATATTGTTCCTCTGTTTGATCGCTCCTTTTTCATTCCAACTTTTAAGAAACTATTATCTGCAAATGTCACGCGGTGAGCTTTAGGTCAGTATGCAGTCATTTTGAGAGCTCGTAGTAGTTGTTATGAACTCATCGCAAGGCTGGTGGTCTGTAGCTCGCAATGTGCGAATTTCCTGACCGCGACGGTTAGCGACCCAGCCTCACTGGGTACCAGACATGCTCGGGAAAGCGGCGGTGATGCTGACCACATACCCATCGGCCGACGGTCAATGAAATCAGCCTAAACTGATTGACTAATACAGATGAAGGGTTCTACCTTACTTATGAGTCATTTGCGCGACTTAAGTAATGGCATATCAGAGCCATATTGACTTGGTGTGTATTAGAATAGGCCCTGGTGTGTAATAAACAGGTAGTAGCGTGATATGTGAGAGTCATGAGAGCGACGGTCAATCTGAAGATAATTTGAATAAATAAGGGACTAGGCATCAGAAGCAATCTTACTCATGCAAAGACAAACAAACATTGTATGTACTCTGGACTACGTATAATGGGGCAGTTTTACTGATAAAGACAAGATAAATATAGTATAATGGGGTAGATTTACTTAGATAAAGAAATTAGGCGATCAACAAAACCGACGTATCGACAAAAACAGGCCTCTATCAACCAAGACACAGCGTGATTTCCGATAACATATGTGGCCACGGACACAGAGTAACAGATAAAATCTAAAACGGCGATGGGAAAAGCGACAAATGTACTGTTTGAGTGTTATGTATCATTACTCAGAGTAGTCCAGCACACCCGATTTCTGCGACGTTTTTTATTTACTAGGATAGCTTCCCTAGGCCCCTACCTCAATTGTCTCTTACGACATGCCTTGTAGGTCGCAGTGGTACTATTCTTTGTTTCCTTATGGGCCCCGGTACCACATGGGCGAGGGTGGATACAATATAATGAAAGTTAAAAATAAACCACATCAAACATAAAGAAGAGGGTGGGTATTATCATTTGTGTTGGTATACGTCAACTCTGACGGCCTCCATATGTATTATTAGAGTAATCTTCTTCTTTGTGTTCGTTCTTTACAACCAATTTTAATAACTCTGTGATATATTTGATATTTGCCAAGGGGGTAGTTGACATTCGGTTTGGTGGCCTCAACGCATAGATTCTCACACGTTTAGGACATGCATCCGATTTCGCCAAATCCACCTCTTAGTACAGCCATGTAACAGTGGTTAACATGTTCCCCCAAATTTGGCCCCGGAAATTCAGGGCCGATTAGAGCACTCCTCTCTCTCTTCTCTCTCAAGACTTCTTTACACTGATCTTATTACTAAATTTTAGTGATATAAACGCCTAACAGCGAATGTCATCTTCAGTACCATTTGGAGCTGTATCCTGGATGTCGGTTACCAGTTTGTGCTCTAGCCTGACGCCCCACAAACCAAGCAGCAGTTCCATTTTGACCAAGATCTCTCCGTGCTGTTGAACGTCATCGCCCAGAACTGTCTTTTGATACGATTCTGCCGTCAGTTATGTCGGTTCGTTGCCTATTTCCCACAACTACAAGAGCAGTAGTCCGCAGGGTACCGGCCATTTGGTATAGAATAAACACGTTACGCCGTCGTAAGAGACTAAGGTTGAGAATGATGAGTCCTAAACATAAGTCATGCCTAACAATGTGCAACATAAGTTCTCAAAGATCAAACATATCAAAAGAGGATTAAAATTGTCAAAGAACGAACAAGAAAAGAAGACATGAGCGAGGCACTGGTTTTAACCTGCGGGTTTCGTCTGGGTGACCCTCACTCGCTCCTGCCCCTTTGACATCAGCGTCGTTCCGTGCCGTGCATCTCGTGTCCTCGCTCTTCATGCCGCCTCCCATCTCCATTAGTTCTCACCGTCACATTACTCAGTTGTCCGACCGGCTGTTCAGGGTATCGCCTTGGGGCCCAGCAACCTTATTCAGGGATCTTCCAACGTTATGCACACGCTAGGCCCAACGCCATTCTCTGAATGCACACCTCATCCTTTGTGGTTAACTGTTACTTTCACCATGGACTCGGGGAGACACATTAATGTCACTGCTGGATTCCCTCGACCGTGTTGCGAGCGGATCCTATCCAACATGACTACGTCTGCAACACTACTCATAAAAAGTAGCCTCCTCGATCCCTACCGTATTAGCCAGAAAATATTGGTTGTCTGTTACCATGGTCACCACATGGAGTGGGGTAGGATCTTGATTAGTGCCAGCTCACTAGTCCTGGCGCGACGTTGTCCCCATTCGCCTTTGACCCCAACCAGTACTTTAATTAACATGTCTTTTGTTGGAGGATGTTTGTTACGTGATATCTGGAGTTATACTGTAGCGTGGTATCCGATCTCATTGGTCAGAGACGCCGTCAGAGTTGCCATATGCCAACACAAATGATAATACCCACCCTATTCTTTATGTTTGATGTCGTTTATTTTTAACTTTTCATTATATTGTATCCACTCTCGGCCATGTGGTACCGGGGCCCACAAGGGAAGCAAAGAATAGTACCACTGCGACCTACAAGGCATGTCAAGAGGCGACCTAGGTAGAGGCCTAGGTAAGCTATCATAGTAAATAAAAAACTTCACAGAAATCGGGTGTGCTGGCCTACTTGTATGCGCATAACTGGCACAACATACAATCGCTCTAAAGCTCAGATCACATACAAATCACAAAGACTGTTTTAACAAGTGGTCGATATGGAGCGTTCGAAGAAGACGAAAAGAAGAAGAACCGACGTCATAGTACCCCGCGCAAACCCATAGGTTCCCAGTCTTCCCCAACATATGCTGGCACTAATCAAGACCCTACCCAACCCCCACGTGGTGACCCCGGAAACAGACACAGTATCCTGTCTGGCTAAGCGGGTAGGGATCGAGGGAGAGCTACTCTAGTATAAGTAGTGATGCAAGCAGTTATGTTATACGAGATCTACTCGCAAGATAGACGAGAAGAATCCTCGAGTCACTGTCTCTGCACGTCTCTCCCGGCCGACGGCAAAAGCGAAATAAATTTCAAAAACGAACCGTATAAAACTGACAAGGTACGAGTCGTCAGGAGGAAAATATTCACGTCCCTTCGAAGTAATGGTGGCAACGCCTTTGCCAGCTCTCGGCAAGGATCGTCGGAAAAGATGCAATGAGAAGTTACGACACAAGGGAAGATTGCGATTAACTCCGTACAAGAGGCCAAGCGCAGATATATCTATTGGGTAAAGTTGGTCGAGCGCAAATCCTAAAGTTGCGTTTTAGCGCCTAACGAAACTGCATTCCCTGAAACAACCGGGCACGGTACTATTGTTCTTACAACTAACACCCCCGGAGAAACTTGGGTGGGTGATGCTTGGCGAGCGCAAAAACTAAGTTGAATTGTTAGCGCCTAATGAAACGACCTTCTACATTATTTGTGCGCAGCCCCAGTCCAGTGCTTGCCGGGGCCAGGGAAAATGCAGAGTACAAACTGTAAATTGCCAAGTGCCGACACGCGTCTCGAAAAGGCTGAGAATGTTCCTATTCCGGAATAAACTTAACGTGGTCAGAAAAGTAAGGCCGACATTGTATAGATTTGTCAGGCTGTCCAACCCCGAACAATGTCGAAGGCCGACACTTTTCACGGTGTGTTGCACGAGTAAGATGCCGTCCCAGAACAAGTTTATGTGCCCCAAAACAAACTGAGAAATGTTCCTAATCCGGAACATAGCCAAAAAGGCTGCACACCTCTTTAGCATTGATCATAAAGCCCAAATATACGGGGAAAGATGATCGTAAAAGAGCAGATACTAGGGCAAGCTACCCTAGTAAATAAAAGGCTGGCTCTAAATCGGATGTGCTGTCCTAGTCACCATAGGCCAGTGGCGGCTCGTGTTCATTTTTGGTGGTGGGGCCAGACAAACATTTCGGAAAAATCATGGTTTTTGGGCTCGGTTTATATTTTAGTATTTAATATTATTTGTCTATTCCGCGAAGTTATTCCCCTTTACTATAATGATTTGGCGCCGCATGCGCAAATAACAAACGGGACAATGTCGCGCCAGGGTAAGTGAGCTGGCACTGATCAAGACCCTACTCCACCTCCTCGTGGTGACCCTGGAAATGGACAAAAGATCATGTCTGGCTAAATGGGTAAGGATCGAGAGAGAGAGCTACTCTGGTATAGGTAATAAAGCAAAAGCAGACACGCCTCTTGGGTCCTAAATACTAGTGAATGCACGCATCTTCTGCTGATGTCTAATGAAAAAGTTGCATAAATGCAAAGCAAATGTAAGAAGTAACAACGTACGAGTCGCGTGTAAGCGTATACTCTCCTCCTGAATCAATGGTCAACCATAATTGCCAGCTCTCATTGCAAGAAAGCCGGGCACTCTTCCCCACGCACTATAGGCAAAATGGTGAAAACTCATAATTCCTGGGGTTCAACAACAACTAAAATATATACCATATAACTAAGGTACAAAAGAGATCCCTACAACCTACTGTTGACCAGTCCTTCACCATGAAATAGTAAACAATAAAAACAAAAAAAAACTTTGCTTTTCTTCACTGACAGTTAACCACGATTTTTTTTTACTAAACCACTTATTATTGAAAGTCCTATTTTTCTTGCCATCTTGTTGCACATATACAAAGCTATTAGGCTGATGTGCATCTAGCCGTTTAATTTCAAGCTTTTCTTCTATCTTTAACGAAGGAAACGGATTTCGTAATAAATAATCCACTTGATTCATTTTGAATTTCGAGTAAGCCACAACTTCAAAAGTAGGTCACAGCTTGTCAATCGCAAACGAGTGTGCGTTGTAGAAGACATATGTATATTGAATACGAAACGAACGATTACCGTTAACGATTATAATAATAGTTAGTTACATATTTCTATTAATGCATATCCTTTTCTACTATTTTATATATAATTTGTGATTCAATCGATAATTATACAAAGTACTATTTAATCAAGAGTCGTCGTTTAACTGTTAATTGGTTGATTGCGTAGGAACTTAGCTTCCGGTGTATAAAATGACATAAATTGTTTTGGCAATTGTTATTAAAGGTAGCGGTCAAAGGTCATATGTCGCAATGTTACATCGTCAGTAGAGAATTTTAAAACGAACCGATAAAACATAGTGCGCTGATATATATGTCAAGCGTTATATAGAGAAGCTGAATTGGAGACCGCATATAATAGTTTTTAAAATAATAATGTTTATATATTATTATGATTGTTATATTATTATGATATAACATTTATATTTTAGTGTTAAATATTCAACTTTCAAAGCTAATCAGTGTCAAGTTAACTATAATAATTACGAACAAAAATTTTTTAAAATAATAAGTACACGTTAATTATTTTTGGTTTAGCTAGGTCTGTTCTTACTGGCCCCTAATCTTCTTCTTCTTCTTTGCGTTCGTTCTTTACAACCAATTTTAATCACTCTGTGATATATTTGATCTTTGCCAAGATGGGGGATACGTTGTACATTGGTTTGATAGGCCCCTAAACGCATAGACTTCTACACGCTTAGGACACATGCATCCGATTTCAGCCAAACCTCCTTAGTCGCCTCTTACGACATGCATGGCAGGTAACAGTGGTTCTATTCTTTACACCCCAACCTTGGGCCTCGGTAACCACTCGGGTGACTGGCCCCTAATGACCATGGGTGTATACTAATTGAAGGAAAAATGTTTTTTAAATTTAGATTTCAGAATGTGTGTGATATTTTAGCGCTATATATCAACTTTCAAAGCTAATCAGTATCCTGTTAAAAGTAATAATTATAAACAAATAATGTCTGAAATAATAAGTACACTTTACTCAATATTTTTGGTGTGGCCTGGCCCCACTGGCCCTTAATGACGAGCCACCCCTGCCATATGCGCATAATTAGGCACAACGTAGAAAACGTTCTTGTCAAAGATCAATTATATATCACAATAAGAATGATAAAATTGACCGCGAAGAACGAACGCAAAGAAGAAGAAGTTTCACATAAGATCAAAGTGAATACTTTCCCACTCCTTTCCTTTTCCATTTATTTAAGCAGCTGTAAAACAAACAAAAGCACAAACCAAAAAATGTGAAGAACCAAAAATAAATCTTTTAAAAATTAACACTGACTAACAATAAAGTTCAAATGAAGAACATAAAAAATAAAGATGAAAATTCAGATAGATGTCTTATCTATGTATGCATGATGATGTCAACAACACAGATGACTGGACATTCAGACGGACATCGTCTCCAACAGGTAAGAATCAAACCGTCGAAGAATCAAAGTCAATTGTGTCATGCATGATTCCCTTGGAAATATAAACATAAACGTCACAGTAACGTGAGAATGTGACGTCTACACAATAACGCGTCATGAAAGAAGTAAAGGAACACATTTAGATAGCGACAAAAATGACGAAATAATACAACTACAAAAACTTGGAGGTTTCGGTTCTATCTAAAAGTCAACGCAAACAAAGAACATCACGGCCATGAAGAACTTATTAAGGAGAAAGGGTGTAAACTCAAGAGAAGCAGATCATGGCTGAACCAGGCGGATGATATTACTTGGAAAATATCTGAATTAAGCCAGAAGAGGAATGAAAATGAATTGCTGTGCGATCTCAATTTCAGACTGTTTTCTCAGTTAGTATATCCATTAGGAAAAACTGTGAACAAAGGGATCCAGTACTAATTAGCGCGTAGATTGTGGCTCTCTTGAATGACAACGTCAACGACACAGACCACTCGAGTGGTTACCGGGGCCCAAATTTGGGGTGTAAAGAATAGAACCACTCAGTGGCGGCTCGTCATTAAGGGCCATTGGAGCCGGGCCCCACCAAAAATAAAGTGTAACTATTTATTATTTTATACATTAAAATATATCCTAACCGAAACCATGATTTTTCCGAAAATTTATGTCTGGTCCCACCAACAAAAATGATCACGAGCCGCCACTGGAACCGCTGTTACCTGCCACGCATGTCGTAAGATGAGACTAAGGAGGTTTGGCTGAAATCGGATGCACATGTCCTAAACGTGTAGAAATCTATGCGTTTAGAGGCCTACTAAACCAATGTGCAACGTATACACGTTCTTGGCAAAGATCACACATATCACAAAGAGTGATTAAAATTGGTCGTAAAGAACGAACGCATTTAAAAAAAAAAAAAAAAAACCGAAACAGACGTATAGGCCAGTGGGGCATGTGCAACAAGCCCATGTAGTTTTCCCATGGAGGTGCGGGCGGTTACAGAGACGTTGACTTGGTTGGTCTCTCATAACTACTTTCGTGTTTTCGCTCAGTGACTTCACGAGTAAGACGAAGCTGGGTGGAGAAACTGGCACAACTGGAATCGGAGACCATCTTCATTTTCTCCATGGACACGGCGGAATCAAGGATAATGAGAGAGCTGATAGATTGGCTGACACAGCTGCGATATAAAAGGGCACTGCAATGGCCCGAAATGACATTCTTAACGCATTGAGAGAGTTTTTCTGAACAGAGGAGTTTTATGGTTGTGACTCCCTCGCGCTGACCAGATTGAGAGAGATGGGTTCATCAAGGGTACAGCCCTCAAAAGACATACCAAATATGCAAAAAGATTATCAACATCGAACTGGCGTGTTGGGTGGTTGAGCGTAGCTGGATTTGTTGAGACGGGGATCGGAACACCTACGGACATATACGGAGTTCTATAAAGATATTCCAAACCGAAATCTGGCAGAGTAAAAGTCAGAACAAAACTTGGAGAACTATTACAACAAAACATCGATGTGGAGACGGCACAACATTGCTTGGCCGAGTTTTACGTTATCTGTCAATTAATTCATCTAAGTTTGCTTACATTGATTCAGTATATATATATGGAACTGCAGTAAAACTATTTGATTGGCAAAACACGTAATTACAAAGTACTGTAGTTTTACAAAGTCTTAAGGATATGTTGGTACACAGTCGCCTTAAATCCAATATCCAGACTCATTTTGGCACTGTCCAGTGTGGTCGTCGGCGTTGCAACACGTGTGCTTATGTGATACAGACGCGTACTGTATCTTTTCCTTTAGGCACGTTTCTTATTGACGATGGGTTCACATGCGAGTCCCGTAATCTTATCTATGCTATTATCTGTAAGCGGTGTAACAAGGCTTATATCGGCGAGACAGGCAAGAGGCTCAGTGACCGATTCGCCCAACACTTACGCGACATACGCCAATGCTCTGTGACCCTGTAGCCACCCATTTCAATGACACTGGCCATTTAGGTGCTCACGATGTCCAGGTCACAGCCATCCGATCATGTTCCTCGGATGATCGCAGTCGATTTGCTCTGGAGAATCGGTTGATTTCTTTGTATGGTACCTTGCGACCACGCGGGCTCAACGTATTACATTCTTATGCTTCTTAGTACTTTCTCTTCCCATGCTTTGTAATCTATATGGGTATATGTTGCATGTATTCATGTTATATTCCATTCTTATGCTTCTTAGTACTTTCTCTTCCCCTGCTTTGTAATCTATATGGGTATATGTTGCATGTATTCAAGTTATATATTTACTAGATGTTTCATTGTTTCTTTTCCTTTCTATTTCTAGTTTTTATGTGTGTTTTTGTGTTACATTTATTTCGTTATTCGTTTTTATTCCAGATTTTCCTTAGATACGTTTGTATTTGGTCGTCCATTTGTGTTTCATTTTAATTTGTCACTCCTGTTTGTTCGTTTGCTTGATAAAGGCCTTGTTGGTCGAAACGTTGCTGTATTTTGTCATTGTTTTTGTAATTTGTAAAACTACAGTACTTTGTAATTACGTGTCTTACATTGATTCGGGGTTTTACATTTAGCCTTTGCCTATCATATTGAGTATATAACGTTACGAAAGTTTTGGAGAGGTTGTGACTACTTTACCCAACATACATTGTACCTTAGTGCTCGATCGTCTGATTCAAAATTGTCCTAATAAAATAAATGCAATGAAACAAACATGGTGCATGTTGCACAATAGTGAAACGCAACCATAATTAGAATGGGGTTTCAGTTATTTATACAACACGCACACAGTTTAACAATAGTGTAGATGTCAGGTGTGCTCAGTGTTACAGAACTAACCGTCCGCATGAAAACGTAGTACGTAGCTTAAATGAGAACCGTTAACGTGTTAAACACTACAACTTTAAGTTTCCCAATTTCTTTTCTATAAGATACAAATATTGTAATATTTAGTATAAATGTACATCACATTATTTGATTTACCAGAAAGTAATTCTTATCGCGGCGGAATATAATTCTTCTAAAGTAGTACTTCGTTTACTTTTTAAAATATTTTTTAACTCTCGTTCACTTGAGGCCGAAGTTGCGATCTGTATTGTTGCTAAAGATGTGTTGTATGTGATAGCAGTTTGGAGTTAAATGATTAATATACTAATGTTGAAGTTAATAAATGTTTGTGACAGTGCAATACCACAGCCCAGCCCTTGAAATCAGAGGTGATGGCACAGGGCACTGTTACCTGTGCCCTCGTGTACGTTGGTTGGATTTTATTTGTCTGTAACGGTAGGTTCTACTACCATTATTTTATGCTCAGCTAATAATAGTTGTACTGTTTACTTAAATTTATTGTTCTTTCACAATTGATTTTACGAAATATCTCGTATGTTTATGATTATGTTCACAATATTGTATTTGTCACGTAGGTAGTACTATTAGATGGGTGTGTTTACGAGTCCTAGTAGTGAATTTATTCCCCTGGGAGCACAGTTTTAACGGGTTCCAGAGCGGACAGCAGACATCAAAGAAGCTGCCGTCGGCCATATTGGTTTGCATGACCGAACGATACGCTGAATTTAATTTCTCCCCTCGTCTCTTTTATTTCACTCGTACCAACAGACACGTTACTTGGGTGCAAACATAATAACATTACACTAATTCATATGTACTGCATATATTGTTAGCGTGCAGTAAATCTATTTTCGGCTAAGGAATGCAGTTCAAGACATCACTTCGAGGTCACGTGACCTAAGAAATGAGATTTGTGACCTCAATTTACGTTCGTAGTTCTAAATGTTTCAATGTTAATCAATTACCGTTGCTTGGGACGCCCTTATAGTATTGTTTCTCAAGTTAAGAATCACAATTTAAGATTGCGAATTATTCTAGTGTAAACAATGTAGTATTTATTCTATTTTCCCGGGAAAACCAATGTATTTTTGTATTTATTTTGCCGATTCTCCTGGTATTGTTGAACCCTTTAGTAGTGTTGGGCAAAAACTAGTTTGTGGTCAGTACTGAGTAGGCCTAGTACTGAGTGTTGATGTCGCACGTACCGTTAGGAATGAGGTAGCTGGTGCTAAAGGCGGGAAAAAATTCTAGAGATCAGAATGCCTGACTTAAATTCCTACCCCTTTTTTCTTATGAAGTGAATGATCAACTTTTCTTGTAGTTAATTCTGAAAGCTGCACGAAATAAAACTTGATCCGCTCTAGCGGTGTTTGTTACTTTTATCACTTTGTTACTTTTAGTAAACAATATACCGCAGATCTTCTTTAAACGCTCCATATCGACCACTTGTTAACCACTCTTTGTGATCTGAGCCCAAGAGCGATTGTACGTTGTGCCAGTTATGCACCTACAAGTGTAGGCCAGCGCATTCGATTTCTGCGACGCTATTTATTTACTAGGGTAGCTTCCCTAGGCCCTACCCTAATTGCCTCTTACCACATAACTTGTACGTCGCAGTGTTACTATTCTTTGCTCCCCATACGAGCCCTGGCAACACACCAGTGATATACTGCAGTTCAGTACACATATTATTTTTACTATTTTTAAAAAACAATATATTGCAGTTCACTAAACATCTTTTCTTCTTTTTTTCAATGACCCAACAGCACTAGGAGTCTCTGTCCTTCAGCACGTCATGTTGTGTTATTTTCATGTATCTATAAGTTGTTGCTTTGTTCGATATAATGTCAATTTTTCTGATCCGGGAGGCATAATGAATCTTTCATACTTCATCTTCTAATCCTTGACATTCAAATAAGTGGTACTTAGTAATTTCATGATGATGTGTACACAGCTGACGCTCTGCATGTGTGATTTGGTTGAATTCTGTTTTGTGATTATTAACTGATTGGCTACCAAATAGAAAAAAACGGGTTGTGGCTGAATTGAATTTATGTCCCATTTTCCCATTGCAGGTGTATGTATAAATTCAGCTGCAGTTTCCTTAATTATTAACCGATTTTTATGAGTAATATATCATTTTGTAGGTAAATGGTTTTTAAAAATAGATCTAAAAGAAATATACAGTGGCGCTCCCAGCGGCTCATGGAAGTCAATCAGTTAAGTGGTATGTGTTGAACTATTGATAAAACAGTTGAAAAGTTGAGTAAATCCTAAGAATGCAAGTGCTACAGAATACAATGGACAGAAAAGGACATATGTTCAGTCTTCAACGGTGGAAGCTCAAGTTTGAAAAGAAGTGATTTAGAAAAATTGAATGTTTTGGAGATTTAAAGCAGCGCGATTTTCTGGAGAGCATGATACTGGATAAACAAACGAGGAGAGGAAGGATTGTCCCCAATCGAACTGCAAGGCAGTAGTGGTTCTCTGTGAGGGGAAACATGGTTATTGTTTTCTGGATGAAGACCCCATCTTCGAGTATCCACCTCATCTCTTTTGGGTGCTCCTTTGCCCATTTCTGCTTGTGTCCTCGTCCACCGACTGGGCCCACCCCTTTCTCTTTGTCACCTGTGCTCGCATTGCTCTACTGGGCGACACTTTACCCATTTCCATCTCACTGTGCACAGTTTATCACCATTCTGTAGGAACGTTTGCACTAAATTCAAGCCTCTGCTGGGTTTTCCAGTTTTTCTGCACATTTGGTGGTTAGCTCAGCATCGTGCATGTCTGCCCCACCGGTGGGCTCATCTGTGTATTGTCCGTATGTGTGTTTGCTCTACTTTTGTGCCTGCTCACAGTGCTTATCAGGTTTCTCACCATGCTCACATTTACTATTCCTCGAGACTGTCAGGACACGCAACTCAACTTGAGCCCCCACCTCAGGGCTCCGAGTTTCGCCCCATGTGGGCCTGCGTCTCTTCTCTGGATGCACTCATCCCTTTATGTTTATTTGTTCAGCTTTTCCCATCTACCAGGAGAGACTTGCATTAATAGTCACTCTGGGATTCCGCTAGTCTGTGTTGCGAGCGGATCTCATCCAACGTAACTGCATCTGCACCACTAGTTATACCAGAGTAGCTCTCCTTCGATCCCTATCCGCTTAGCCAGACAAGAACCGTTGCCTGTTTCCAGGGTCACCACGTGGAGATGGGGTAGGATCTTGGTTAGTGCCAGCTCACTAATCCTGACGTGGCGTCCCTATGCCCTTGACACCAGTTGATGTTTGAAAACATGGTAGAAGAGGAAGACCTCATTGACCTCACTGGGTGTTCCAACATTATTCAGCACTTTGTTTAGGAAGTTTTATATGGGTAATGTTCCGGGTCTGAACATTGGCGAAGGCCGATACTTTACACGGTGTCTTATACGAGTAAGACGCCGTCCGAGGATAAGCTTACAAGCCATGAGAAATATTTCTCAGTCAGAACGGGCATGAACAGCGTAACTCACTGTCCCGGCGTAGATCACAAAGCCCAAAATACGGCAAAGCTGATCGTACCCTAGGGAAAGCTCACCCTAGTAAATCAAAAGCTGGCTGAAACGAACACCCCACCGAAGGATAAGCAACTGGGCTCCAATAGGTGCTGAAGGCTGGTGCACGTACATTACGTTCGGACGCTTGGCTGTTTATATATCACAATGAGAATGATTAAAACAGGCCTAGAACGATCAAAGAAGAAGAAGAAGAATATGGGTAATGTGAATCATTAAAAATGGGATAAATTCAGAAATGATGAAATCAAAGAAATGTTCGGTCAACCACTAGTAACAACTGTTATAAGAAAGAGATGAATATATGTTGGGCATACTCTGAGAAGAAATGATCAAAGAATCACAAAAGCACACATTGAAGTGGGAGAAAAAAGAAGGGACATTCTATAGGGTTCTAAACCCTAAAATTAACTTTACTGAGAGAGGTGAGAAATTTCAGACTCAATTCTGTAGAAGAGATTGAACTTGTTGCCCACGATAGAGTGGTATGGAAAAGTTCTTTGCAGGCCATATGTAACGGTATGAGAGAAATATAATGTGGAGTATATAGTACAATGGCATCTTAGACCTATGGAAGTATTTAGCCAGGTGGTGTCAGAAATTGATGCTAAACTAGCTTATTTTAAAAGAACCAGAAATATTTCGTTTCAAATGCCAATTTCATTATTGTGCCTCATATTTTAACAACCAATGGTCATTTATTGATTGAGTTGGGGTTTCCTTTTTTCTGATGATTTGCTAAGCCAACCTTTTTAGTATGTTTCAGTCGCCGGTTACCGGGCCCAAATTTGGGGTGTAAAGAATAGAACCACTGTTACCTGCCACGCATGTCGTGAGAGGCGACTAAGGAGGTTTGGCTGAAATCGGATGCATGTGTCCTAAATGTGTAGAAGTCTATGCGTTTAGGGGCCTACTAAACCAATGTGCAACGTATACACGTTCTTGGCAAAGATCAAACATATCACAAAGAGTGATTAAAGTTGGTTGTAAAGAACGAACGCAAAGAAGAAGAAGGAAGAGTATGTTTCAGTGCCATTCAGCTTATGTGTATACGGCTTAGTCTCAAGTCACATGCAAAAATGACATGTGAGATATGTATTTGAAATGTTGCAAGTAAAACAAGAAGAAATAGAGTTAGAAAGGAAATAATAAAAAATTGTAGAAACATCGGTCATCAATTTTATAGAACAGCAAAGAATTAAATGCAGTTATTCAGAATGGAATCCGATCAATCTGTAGCACAAGCATACTACATGAGAACATCAGGATGCAACGCTAGAGGTTATCCAAATAAAGGTGGTTAGATGAGATCAACGCCCCAGTGGTTACCAGTGCCCAAATTTAGGGTGTAAAGAATATAACCACTGTTACCTGCCATGCTATCGTAAGGCGACTAAGGAGGTTTGGATGAAATCGGATGCATTGTCCTAAACGTGTAGAAGTCTATGTGTTTAGGGGCCTACCAAACCAATGTGCAACGTATACAAGTTCTTGGCTAAGATCAAACATATCACAAAGAGTGATTAAAATTGGTCATAAAGAACGAACGCAAAGAAGAAGGAGATGAGATCAAGAGACACTAAATAAATTCAGCAGGACTCCAACCTAAGTTACACACCATATGAACGAATGAAAACTGTATCCTCTGCAAGGTTTCACATGAGAATTGGAACAAAAGGAGAGAGAAAATAAAATGAAGATTCATGTTGACAAGACAAAATTAATGACCACCACCAAATATCAGGTTTCAACAGCTATGTGCATGAAAAACTCAAAAGCTAAAGTTGGTGAAAACATTTTCAATGTCTTGGCAGTTATCATCTGGTGATGAATCTAAATCAGAAGTGACAGTAAGAATAGACAAACAACAGATGAACTAACCCGTCTTAATGCCTCTTTGAAAAAATGAAAACACAAAAATCAGACTTCTGAGACCATTGGTAACATCCATATTTACTTATGCATGTAGAACACTGGCAGAAGACCTCAACCTTGACCAGAAAATCTCACCTGTGTGGTGCCAGGGCCGTAAGGGAATCAAAGAATAGCACCAATGCGACGTACAAGACATATCGTAAAAGGTGATTGATGTAGGACCTTGGGAAGCTACCCAAGTAAATAAAAAGTGTCGCAGAAATCGGATGTGCTGGCCTACTTGTAGCTGCATAACTGGCACAACATACAACCGCTCTTAGGCTCAGATCACATACAAATCACACAGTGGTTAACAAGTGGTCGTTGTGGAGCGTTCGAAGAAGACCAGAAAATCATGTAGTGAAAATAAGATATTATTGACCGTGCTTTGATGTATGACCAGTTCATAGTTCATAAGTACGGTTCTATGAACTGGTCATACAAACTAGGTTATATATGGCCCTTTTCATCTTTACAGACGGTCAGTAGGCAAGTGTTTTACTGTGACAACTTCTGAGTTTTCGCTTTCTCTCTTGTCGTTCAGCTCATACATAAGTCTCTTCTCAAAAGACTCTGCGCCTTCCGTAATTTGGCTTTCCACACAACTCTGTCATCAGCTAGTCCCTCCCATGTGCTGGGATCTATAGAAAAGTTTTTCATTGAGGTTTTGCAGACATCTTTATATCTGAGCAGTGGTCTGCCCTGGTGCCTCTTCCTCTCCAAAAGTTCACAGAACAACATTTGTTTTGGTATGCGATAAGTTTCCATTCTTCTCACATGTCCCAACCATCTTAGTCGTCTACTGCTGAGCATGCCCATGATGGAAGGCAGATTTGCACGTTGTAGTACTTCAGAGTTGGTTATCCTGTCGTACCACCTGATGTTCATAATCTTGCGGAGACATCGAAGGTGAAAGATGTTAAGTCTCCTCTCGTGTCTTGAGTAGGCTGTCCATGTTTCTGAGCCATATAGTAAGAACTAATTACACAGGCTCGATATATTTGAGTTTTCGTCTGCAATGTCAATTTTTTTGTTGTCCCACGCTCGCTTTGATAGTATGCCGAATGTAGTAGCCGCACTCCTATACGAGCTTGATTTCTTCATCAAGAGAAAGGCTGGCAGTGACCATGGACCCAAGATAGCAGAATTTTTGAACTGGTGTTAGATGGTTACCATTTAAAGTGATATTTGATGTCTTACCTCCTGACATAATACAACTGTTTTGGAGACACTTATTGTCAGAGAAAAGAGGTTGCATGCCTTTGACAAATTATTAATTAGACATTGCAGTGTAGTCTCACTGTGGCGACTAAGGCAGCATCGTCAGCGAAAAGGAGGTCCTTGAGAAGTATTTCCGTCGTTTTTGTCTTGGCTCTTGCTGAGCCAAGTTAAACAGTGAACCATCAGATCTAGTGCGGATGAAAACATCACCATCAACGTCCCCTAAGGCGTGGTTCAAAAGGACTGCGAAGAAGATACCAAAGAGAGTGGGACACAGCCCTGCTTGACTCCACTCTTAACCTCAAAACTATCAGATGTGCTGCCCATTATGCTGGCTTTCATGCCCTCATGGAAGGAAACAATAATTGGAGCAACTTTGGGGGACAACCAATATACTTTAATATTTTATAAAGACTTGGCCTGCTGACTGTGTCAAATGCCTTAGTCAGATCCACGAAAGCAATACATAGAGGCTTGCTCTGCTCTCTGCACTTCTCTTGTAGCTGTCGAAGGGTAAATATCATGTCAGTTGTTGCCCGTCTAGCTCTGAATCCACATTGTGACTCTGGAAGAACACGCTCCGCCAGTTTCTGTAGTCGTTTTGAAAGGACTAGTGCAAAAGCTTTGCCTGTTACGCTTAGAAGGAGATGCCTCTGTAGTTGTTACAATCCCCTTATCCCCTTTGTTTTTATAGAGTGTCACTATCTTTGCATCCCTCATGTCCTGAGGAAGTGTTCCCTCTCTCCAGCACTGAATAAGGAGATTGTAGAGGTGGGGCAGCAGGACATCCCTATTGTATTTGAGGACTTCTGCAGGAATGTTGTCTAGTCCTGATGCCTTGCCATTTGAAAGTTTGTTGATTGCTTCGGAAAGTTCCTGCTCCGTGGGTTCGGTATCCAGCTCGGTTTGGTCATGATGTTTCGGTATGATCTGATCGAGGACAGGGTGTGCTGGTTTCTCCACAGAGTAAAGATTGGAATAGTGTTCCACCCATCTTTCGAGCTGTTTGGTCATATCTGTTATTGGCTCACCTGTTTCTGATCTTAGTGGTGCAATTTTTTTTATGTTTGGTCCCAGAGCTACTCTGATATTTTGGTACATTGCCTTGGTTTTGCCCATATCTGCAGCATTTTGTATCGCAGAACATAGATTTGACCAGTATTCATTTGCACACCACCTTGACTCTCGTTGCAATACTGATTTTGTGTGCTGAAGATGGTCCTTTGAACTTTGCGAGGGTTTATTTTTGTAATTTATTAGAGCTCTTTTCTTTTCCTCAAGTAGAGGGCTTAGGGTTGTTTCATTTTGTTCTACCCAGTCTTTGTTGGAGAATTTCTTGGTGCCAAATGAGTCAATGGCACAGTCATATATGTTAGATTTTAGAATGTTCCATTTTTCGTCTACGCTACATTCTCCCATTTCATTCTCACACAGAGCAGTAAACGCCTTTCTGAAAGTCTCCTTATTCTCTGTCATCCCCATTTTGGTGACGCTGACTTTGGGTTTGGGTGGTCTTCTTGTTGAATAGGTTTTCATTGGAAGTATTTTGACTTTGCTGATAACTAGTGCATGATCTGTATCACAGTCCGCGCTGTGGAAAGTACGTGTGATTTTCACTGTGTTGAGGTGTTGTCTGCGTGTGAGTACAAAATCAAGCTGGTGCCAGTGACCTGATCTTGGGTGGCACCATGACACCCTGTGTCTGTGTTTGACAGAAAAAACGTATTTGTCACACATATGTTGTTTTGGGAGCAGAATTCAAGCAGTCTTTGACCATTATCGTTGATATTTCCAATGCCATGATGACCCAGGCATACTGGCCATGACTGGTGATCAGATCCTATGAGTGCATTTAAGTCGCCCAATATAAACAGTTGCTCATCTACTGAAAATGAATTAACGACATTCTGTAATGAGTCATAAAACTTGTCTTTATCTTCTGCAGACGCTGCTAGGGTTGGTGCGTAGACACATATGATGTTTAGGAGTCCACTTTTACATTGAGTCGTAGTGATATTACTCGTTCTGATGCAGCTACTGGTGTATGAATAGCTTTCACAAGTCTATTGTGCACGGCAAAGCCGACTCCATACAGTCTAGGTTGATTGGTGCTTAGGCCCTGCCAGAAGAATGTGTAATTCTTTTCTTTTACTGAGCCACAGTCTGGAAGCCTGGTTTCCTGTAGCGCGACTATGTCTACCTGCAGTCTCTCAAGTTCTCTGTCTATGACAGCTGTTTTCCTGATGTCTTTTGTTTTCGTTGGGTCTAGGTTGACAAGTCCGGGACACACGGTCCTTACGTTCCATGTGCCAAATCTAAGAGGTTTATTTGTCTTGTGTCTCTGAACGTTTGCTTTCCGTATTGTGCTCGAGCCGAAAGAAAAGATGAAGTGTCGTCTCTCTTTGTGCCTAGCCTGGGCAGCTGATATGGAGAATGTGCCTTGCCCATTTTGCACAAACCCTCTCTCTACCCTACTGTTTTTCCAAAGGAAAGACAAAGTCTATACGTTTGGAATCCAGCAGGGTTTGCAGGAGATGCCAGAAGATGGCAAGGAATACACACTTAACCATCAACTGCCTTAGGGTCCCTCCTCCGGATTTTTGGTCAAGGTTTACTCCTCTAGCCCTCTGCATTACCGTGCTGACCCACAAGGCAGTGGGGATTTTTGATCAGGGTTTACTCCCTAGCCTTTGGCTCTCCGACCCCTCTCCACAGGCAGTGTGTGCAGCAATTACAAATAGTACATACCGGGTAAATAACACTAAGTTACATATGACCAGTTACAAACCAGGAAGTTCATCATCTTGAAGTCTGGATTATAGTCAAATGTGAAGAAAAAATACTGCAGTTTGAATGAACTCGTGAACAGATTGCCCATGTTCTAAACATATTTGACACCAAAAATAAAAAAAAGAGAAAGAAAAAAGAGCAACAGATAAAATAATGAGTTGACAACACAAAGGAGTGGACGTCTCGGTGTAAACAGCATTCAAAAGAATATTCAAAACAGAACTGAAGGAAGCTGACATGAAGTATAAAATGCTATTAAAGTTTGTTTAGGCTATTCTATGTTTACACTTTATGAAGAGTTAATCTGTAAAGTAATTCACATATGTAAGCTATTGGAAACCTTTACAAATTAAAACTGATGCCTATCATGGTTCCTCGTGGTTATAGACTGCGTGCGACAAACAGAGAAGGGGAAAAAAGAGTACAACGGACATTTTGGAGATATTTTTGAATATTGCAGATGATCATGCCTGCTAGCATACAAACAAAAAAACACTGGGAAAGACACTCATTGCAGTAGTAAGTTAGGACTGCAGATCAATTTGAAATAAACAAAGAAAATAGATTTAGCAACAAACAAAATTAGTCCCGTTGTGGGTGATGACCTGTCTTATGTCGGTGAGACGACCACTTTAGTATCATTTATAATAATTAGCACTGGACTATAATGGTACTTATTCTTCGATCGTTCTTTTCGGCCATTTTGATCATTCTTGTTGTGATATATAAACCAGCCATTGCCAAGAACGTTTTTTTACGTTGTGCCAATTATGCGCCTATGGTGACTAGGCCAGCACATCCGATTTCGCCAGCATTTTATCTGCTAGGGTAGCTTGCCCTAGGAACTATAATGGTACATAACTTGATGAAGAAAGCATTGTGTCCCTTTTAAACTCATTATTTACCGGGTTCTCCCAAGCGTGTAGGTTAGACACAGGTGAGGTCACGCGTCTAGTCCCATTGGAGATGGACGAAAAACCCACGGGAGTGTACATATTGCGCTTATTAAGACTCCATGGCATTTCAACAATTAGGAATAAATAAGAGTAGGCCGAGCACCGCTCTCCATTTGATATATTACACGTGCAATGTAATATTTACCAATAAATCTACCATCACAAAGCAACTGGAGAAAAACCCAGACGCATCCCGAAATCGGATGTGCGGGTCCTAGAGAATCGCAGCTTGTTGTAAATACAGCAAAAGCTGCTACTCACGGTCAAATCCCACACAAATAGCGGATTATAATGGTGGTTATACACGACCTACCGAAGAAGTATGTTGTGTGCCAGATTTGGATTCTTTTTTGTTGTTAACAATTGTTGATTCACGATATGTAACGAAGCTTTTTCTAATCACAAAACGTTTGTCGTACTTTTCACCGCTCTCCTGCTATTTTGGTGTGCTTATCTCTTTCTTATCTAATATCCCACTCCCTCGCGTCCCACATTCTGTAAATGTTGACATTTTAATTACCAGCCTCTCAAGGCAGAACAACGAACGAACCTTTTTCGCCGTGTCAAACTTCACCTATGCTATTCCCGTGACACATGGCAAGGCCAGTGCAAAGTATTAGCGTATAGTTTTTTCCCCTTTCTTAGGCATTGAATGTACGGGTGGCAGACCTCGTTGGAGGGAGTCACACTTCAGTGTTGGGGGATATAGTGATAAGTCGATAAATAATTGCTGACACGTCCCTAGCTATTGGTGTAGTTTGTGGAAGGAAAGCCGTGACAGATGTCAGGAAGATGTCAGGATTGAATGAACAGTTAATGTCATGACACTTTTGTAATACTATTTTCCGGGTTGTATTATATATTTGTCGAAGGATATATTTCTATATGCAATCTTGTGTGTACCAATCTAATTGAAACCAATTAGAAGAGAATATAAACAACCGTATATATTTATTAATCTAAATTAAATATCTAGCAAACTAGTTACATTTGAAAACCGGTTCCCTGCCTAGTCACTAAGTTGAAAATGAGTACCCGAACTTGTTGAGTTTGACGAAAATTGGAAATCGTCGCTTGAGCTTACTAGGCACCTAAACACTGCATGCAGTCTTCTGTTGTTGACTCTTTCAGTTCTGTGAAAGGACCAACCATAAGAGATACCATCTTCTTCGAACGCTCCATATCGACCACGTTTTAAACCACTTTTTGTGATTGTATGTGATCTGAGCCTATGAGCGATGTGCATTGTGCCGGTTATCTGCTATCGAAATAGGGGGAAGACTGCAGTAAAACTTGGTAAATAGTGAAACACGTACAAACAAAGTACTATAGTTTTACAAAATACATAAATAGTGACGATAAACAGCAACGTTTCGACCAACAAGGCCTTTATCAAGCAAACGAACAAACAGGAGTGACAAATTAAAATGAAACACAAATGGACGACCAAATACCAACGTATCTAAGGAAAATCTGGAATAAAAACGAATAACGAAATAAATGTAACACAAAAACACACATAAAAACTAGAAATAGAAAAGAAACAATGAAACATCTAGTAAATATATAACTTGAATACATGCAACATATACCCATATAGATTATAAAGCATGGGAAGAGAAAGTACTAAGAAGCATAAGAATGTAATACATGCAACATATACCCATAGAGATTACAAAGCATGGGAAGAGAAAGTACTAAGAAGCATAAGAATGTAATACGTTGAGCCCGCGTGGTCGCAAGGTACCATACAAAGAAATCAACCGATTCTCCAGAGCAAATCGACTACGATCATCAGAGGAACATGATCGGATGGCTGTGACCTGGACATCGCAAGCTCCTGAATGGCCAGTATCATTGAAATGGGTAGCTACAGGGTCACAGAGCATTGGCGTATATCGCGCAAGTGTTGGGCGAATCGGTCACTGAGTCTCCTGCCGGTTTCCCCAATATAGGCCTTGTTGCACCGCTTGCAGATAATGGCATAGATAATATTACGGGACTCGCACGTGAAACTGTCTTCAACAACGAACGTGGCTTTTGGAAAAGACACCGTGCGGGTCTGTATTACATAAGCACAAGTGTTACAGCGCCGACGGGCACACTGGCGCTTATACCCGGATAAGGTGCTTGCTTCTGCTATGCGGCGCGTTCAGCAAATTTCTCGCCAGGAGGCTCTCTCTAACCAGCATAGAACTTCCAATTCTGACAGGGTGAAACTTGTCTTAACTTTCCACCCTCATAGTTCCCTTGTGAAGAAAGTCTTATTCCGTCATCTCTCCATTCTTCAGTCTGATCCTGATACACGTTCAATCTTCCAACACTATCCTTTGGTGGCGTACAGACGGGACAGAAGCCTTAAGGATATGTTAGTTCACAGTCGCCTCAAGCCTAACATCCAGAGTCATTTTGGCACCATCCAGTGTGGCCGTCGGCGCTGTAACACTTGTGCTTATGTAATACAGACCCGCACGGTGTCTTTTCCAAAAGCCACGTTCGTTGTTGAAGACAGTTTCACGTGCGAGTCCCGTAATATTATCTATGCCATTATCTGCAAGCGGTGCAACAAGGCCTATATTGGGAAACCGGCAGGAGACTCAGTGACCGATTCGCCCAACACTTGCGCGATATACGCCAATGCTCTGTGACCCCTGTAGCTACCCATTTCAATGATACTGGCCATTCAGGAGCTTGCGATGTCAGGTCACAGCCATCCGATCATGTTCCTCTGATGATCGTAGTCGATTTGCTCTGGAGAATCGGTTGATTTCTTTGTATGGTACCTTGCGACCACGCGGGCTCAACGTATTACATTCTTATGCTTCTTAGTACTTTCTCTTCCCATGCTTTGTAATCTCTATGGGTATATGTTGCATGTATTACATTCTTATGCTTCTTAGTACTTTCTCTTCCCATGCTTTATAATCTATATGGGTATATGTTGCATGTATTCAAGTTATATATTTACTAGATGTTTCATTGTTTCTTTTCTATTTCTAGTTTTTATGTGTGTTTTTGTGTTACATTTATTTCGTTATTCGTTTTTATTCCAGATTTTCCTTAGATACGTTGGTATTTGGTCGTCCATTTGTGTTTCATTTTAATTTGTCACTCATGTTTGTTCGTTTGCTTGATAAAGGCCTTGTTGGTCGAAACGTTGCTGTTTATCGTCACTATTTATGTATTTTGTAAAACTATAGTACTTTGTTTGTACGTGTTTCACGGTTATCTGCTACGCTTTTTATTGACTAGGGTAGCTTCCTTAGGCCCCTACCTTAGCCACTCTTACGACATGCCTTGTAGGCCGCATTGTTACTATTTGCACCCCTTGCGAGCCCAGACAACACACGGGCAAGAGAGATATCCGATTATGTAGACTGCCATAGACTACAGACAGTTGTCCTTCCCTTACACACTCTCCCCCTACTTTCCCCATTATGTTTCCACATCCAAGCCATGTCTCGTTTTAGAATCATTAATACCCATGCCATGTTTAATATACATAAACATGCAGTTTGAGATTGAAGGTCCAAAGTTTGACATAATTGACATGTTACTACCAATTGGCAGTTTTGTGTGAACGCACTGAAAAATCGGTATAGCTAATCTCACTTGGCATTTCCTCAATTAGCGTCATGCATGCGACACAAACGACATTGTATTTGTGCTCCTTCTGGTCGTGTCAGATAACCGAGACATGCGCATCCACATGCATGTCTATTACATGTAATTTTATTTCTTGTTTCATGTGTCAGACAGAGATAGACAGGCATATTTATGTGTTTTAGCAGTGGGCTGCTAGGGATGCGAATAGATTACACCTGTCTGACCTCAGGGTTTAGATTATTAACAAATACTACAGCAGTGGTTCCCAAATTTTGCATTACCACGGACCTCCAAAAGTTTCTATATATGAAAATCTTCCAGCAATGGAGTTATTATAACACCACACCAACAGTCAAGCTGGCTCCAATTTCTCAGACTGCGGAAACTTCAAGTGATCTTTCATTTTGTCCTGTTGGTTATTTAGACTCCGGTCTGTCCGTATTGTCTTATTGTGTTCAAGATAGAAAGCATCCCCATTGACAAATCAAAAGTTGCCAGGTACTCATTGCGTTACGTTTATTTACTATTTAAACCGGTTCTGACTAGCTTGTCCTACGTCACATTTGTTCATCGCCCCTTCCCACTCCATAATTACACCATCACAAAAAGTCTCGCTCACTTAACCCATACTACGTCATAATTGAACTTTTTCATTTTCATAAACATATGCCATATTGGTTCCCTTGACCGGGCTACTTTTATCTTGAACACCCTGTATATCTCATGGTTTTAAAAAAAAGGTTTCGCAACGCCAATTTGTGAAGAAAACGACGATGGATAGAACGGACACACCTTTTTAAGAAAATCCTAGGGGAATATAACAAGAAGGACCCTTTCCTGAAATTCGCAGGGAAAACGAGAGGGAAGGCTAAAAACACATGGGGAAAAAATATGGATACGTAGATTAACGATATACAGAAGAGGTTGAAGAAACTGCAAGAGATATCTAAAGATAGGAAGACTTGGCATGAGTTGGTTGAGGATCTCTATCACAATCTGGTGTAAAATTGCAGGATGGAAATGTGGGTGGGGGTGGGTGAGAAACACACAGTGATATCTTATAATTCCCCAGGGAGATGTAACCGATACGTGTCATACGACTTTGTATCCGGAGCTATCTCATCCCTCTGTAAACCATGGCACGGTGTGTTTCGCTCTTTGGCTTAAATTACGTAGAAGTAAAAAAGGGGATAACAAGTGGTGTTACTAGAACGAACACAGAAATTCATGAACATAGCAAACACAGACGTATTTTGCAGCGTAGAGTAACCACCGTGATCAAGCTCACTACCGCTTGAGCTACAGACGCTCACCCTGTTATACTGCAGTTGCCATTATATACCTCACGTGAGTAGGAATTACATGGCCAGACATCCCACGCCGAGAGTGGACGCCCTCTGTGTATGAACAAAATTATATAAACACCTATTCAACCAATGGATAATATTTCCACACACAAGAAACACATACTTAGGACAGTCGTCACCTTCTACACATGAAAACACATTAAATATACCTTCACTGTATTTCCCTTTCTTCTGTCTAGTCTTATCTTATCTTAACCACATTTGTCGTGGGGAGAGTTAGTTTTCTATCTTGTGCCAGGTGTGTTGCGCTTGACATTGTCAGTCCATGCTTTCGCAGAGACTCTGAGATGTTATCTATCCATCGTGTTCTTGGCCTGCCGTGCTCTGCGCCCTGAGTGTCGATTATTGATTGTAGGCACGTGATGGTAGTAAATGTGGTTCCATTCTCATTAGATGGCCGACCACTTGATTCTTTGCTTCTCGATGTACTGTATGCATGGTATAGTACCAACGATGCTTCTGATATTCTCGTTTCGCACTCTATCTCTCCTTGTAATGTTGACAGCTTTTCGTAGACATCTCATTTCACATGTTGTAATCTTTCTTTCTTGTGTCTTAGTCAGGGGCCATGTTTGGCACTGATAGCAGAGAGTTGGAATAAATATGCAGTTTATCAGTTGTCGTTTGACTGCCATGTTAATGCTCTAGTATATGTCTAGTATCTGAAACAAACGCATTTTAACTATATCCCGTTGTGGTTGTACTTGTACTGCTGACACGTTGCTAAGTACTCGGCGTCTGGTTATAACACACATCAAATTCTGGTGGTTTTTTAAAAATAACTGTTCCCGTTTTAAACCACTGATCCATAACTGACACGCTTAACCCATTTGCCCTTCCGATCCTCGATGTATGTTTATACAATGATGCAAATCCAGTATACTGACTAATTCAGTATCATCATCATCAGGTGTCGGCATCATCAGGTGCCGTGCCGGCTGGCGTAGGCGATCATGGATCTCCACAAATCTCTGGCGTTGGTGTTTGCTATCAACTCAGATGTTGACGCTCTACCGTGTCATGAAGTCAGGCTATCCAAAATTTTCTGTCTCTGTCTTCCCCTGTCTCGTCTACCCTCGATTTTACCGGTTGTCACAATGTGTTCTAAACCTCCCTCCTCATCACATGCCCGAAAAAATGATGACTGCCTCTTTCTTATGTTGATGATAAGCTTTCTCTGTGTCATGATCTCATTCAGCACCTCAACATTGGTCATTTTAGCAGTCCATGGGATTCTCATCATTCTTCTATAAAACCACATTTCTGTGGCCTCAGAGATTTTTCGATCTGTGTGTTAATTGTCCATGACTCGCATCCGTATGTCAGTATTGGTTCTATGTAGCTCTGAATAACTCGCATTCTGATCGGGATTGACAAGGACTTGTTGCAGATAATGCTTCTCATTTTCAGGAATGATGTTTTCGCTTGTCCTATTCTGCTCTTTATTTCTGATCGGCATCTGCCATCTGATGTTACCAGGACTCCGAGGTATTTAAATTGCTGCATTTGTCTTAGATCAGTCCCATTTACTGTGATCGTGCATTTTGGCAAAATCTGCTTTTTTGATATAATCATAACTTCTGTCTTCTTAATATTCAAACTGATATTCAGTATACTTTGCTATAAATGCGTCCAGATGTTAAAATTTTTTTTTAAAATTACGAAGTGAATGGGTTAAAACATTAGATTAAAAAGGAACTGCTTGAAAGGAATTACACTTAAAGACAGCGCATTTACTTATACTTAGTCATAAACTGATCAAGCAAAATTTGTTTGTTGGTTATGTAGGGGATGTAAGCCGAGACACTTCGATTCCAACCTAAGGACGAACCTTATTTTGGTTATATCAGATCATACTGGCCAACGAACAGGAAAAGTAAGAATTAACGCCTTTTGGAGAATCCAAGTTATAATTTTGTGTCAGGCCACAGCCAACTCTAGATAACTAGGCCAGACAACTGACTGGGGTTCCTGACCTAGATAAGAAGAGGGGACCGGAAAATATAGATGTTTAATAGAACACTTTTTTTGCAATTTTACTCAATTCTGTTCGTATATGGTTATTTATTGGTGATAAATATTCATAATATTGATATTCCTTATTGTTAAACTTAACTTGTTGCATAATATAGATCGATTTAACATTTTGTGTTGATTTTAAAATGAATTCGTCTATATACACCAATACTGGAATGCGAGGTCACGTGGTGTAGTTGTGGTTGATTTCCCATAATTCTTACCCCAGGCCCATAAGTTTATAGTTGGCTCTGGCCAGCATCACGATTTCTGCAATGCTTTTTATTTACTAGGGTAGCTTCCATAGGCCCCTACCTCAATCACCTCTTACGACACGCGTTGTAGGTCGTAGTGTTGCTATTCTTTGTGGGCCCCGGCAACAATCGGGCGAAGAAAATAAATTCCATTTATTTGTATAGGAAAAAATTAAATACATGACATGAGGGAAGCACAACTTGATAGAAAAGCCAGTGTAACGTTTTTATTTGATTTATTGAAGGAAACAATTTGCAAAGATTCTACTTCTCATCCACCCCTTGCACCGTGATGCACTTTTCCCGTTATCTTCTTTGTCCTTCTGGACTTCGTGCCGCTTTTCTCCCCCATTGTCTACTGATGTCGATAATCCAGGTTATATTTGTGATAAGACTACTCCACCTAAACACTAGACCAGGCTTAGCGTTCATTCCATCCAATGCTCTGTTAGGCTTATCGTTCATTCCATCTAATACTCTGCTAGACTATCGTTCGTTCCACTATCCTTTCCCGTCAGTGTTAACAGTGCCGTCGAGTCACAGCCTAGACTTACTAAACGCACTGCAGCTTAAACTATGGAAAGTGGGTGGGGGAGGAGAAAGAGGGGTTGTTGTTTTAAAAAAATAAGAACAGACCGAACACGTGCCCTTAAAAACGCACCTGGCTTATAGTCACCACCAACCCCTCCCCAAACCCTTTTACAACTCCTTGGAGCGGACTGACAGGTAACATCGTCCCAAACCCGAACTGAACGAAGACCGGGACAGATTTTGGTAGGCGTGTGAGAGGCCAAGTCGGTGCAGGGCAAGAAATCTTTTGTGCGTGTCTATGTGTGTTGGCAGTTGTAGAATTGGCTCTGCTGGCAGGAGTCGGGTGACACGGGGTTGTTAGGATTTGTTTAGTGTCAGAAGAATGAAAGGATTGGGTGAATAAATAAGAGCAGCACAGGGGACGGGAGGTATTTTGTTTAGCAATATAGCAGAATGAAGAAAGAGATGGCATGGACACTAGCAGTAATCTGTAAAGTTAATGTGACAAAGGAACGTGTAAAATGCAGGGAATTTTGACGTATTGAAATGCTGAAATCTTTCTGTAGTTTGGAAAATGAACACTTTCAATAGAATTTTATCTTTTGAAAGACTTACAGTTGGAACTTGTAGAAACACACAGACATAAGTGCGGGAAACTATATGGCGAAGTGGTTAAGGCGTTTGCATGTCGTTCGGAAAGTTGTGATTTCGAGTCCGGACCAAGTCACATGTGCTAACAATGACATTTTAGGATTGTTGCCGTAGCTACGGAGTTGTGCTTTGCGCAACACTCACGGCAGATGGCGTGCCATTTCTGCCGACAGGGGTGGAGCGATATGTGGAAACCCGGTGCAATAAAGTCAGCCATTCGCCTTTAGACACTGTAAACAGAAGTACATCAATACTTGAATTTAAAATGTGTATACATGCATTGTATTTTGTAATGTAAAAAAAACACAGACTATCACAGTAGATATTGTTATTATGTTGCAATATAAATGGGTGAATGAGCAATAAATACAGATAAAAATAGTTTTACAAGTGAACATATACAGATCAGCGATAAAATCTATATCAAGATTAGAACAAACACATAGTAGAGCAGTAATGTATGGGACTAGTTAAGCATTCAGTTTAGAAGAGACACCAATATATATATATATATATAGCTTGTAGTATGCACACTAAGTAAAACATAGGTTACTTATTAGTTACCAAACTGACGTCACATCACTCTGGGCAGACCCACAAGCGCTCAGTCTCCAACATATTTTGAAGGGTATGCATACTGATAGTTCCTGTGGCTTGCTGGATAAACACACTTCTCTCTCCACCCCTCAAGCAACCATCTCTACTTGTATAACATGTAATTCCAAACTCCCTAAATCGCTCTATTGATTTAACATCTATTTTAGTGTCCTCATCCAACAGTAGTTCGCCAAGTGACCGAAGAACTTCCCCCTTATCCACCCTAAGCTCCCAACAATCGATGCTTTCAATTGCATGTCCGCTCTTTCGTTGTCGCTATCATCCGCATGACAGTAGATCCATGTAAGTCTCTGAAGGTTGGAAACCTCTATATGATAACCTGCCATTCTGGATCTTCCGAAGCAACAACTGAGAGTCAGAAAGAACAATGGTCCCAGTAAACGGAATACCAGAGAGCCCATGGAGGGCAGCAGTAATGGCCTCATACTGGAAGTAGTTGTCCTGTATGCTCCATTTTGCTCTGCAACAACCTCACCATGCTGCACAGACCAATATGTATAAACATCACTTCCGAGTTCAGCCTTCATGTTGACCCAATCTCTACATTCTCTACCAAAAGTAATAACGCTGTGGTGGTTGGCTATGCTAACATCTATTGGGATCCATTCTTCCCCTTTTTGGGAGGGTTGCAACTGTGGTCACCTAGCCAATTGTTTTCTCAGCCTGAGCCATCCACGGAATGCCACACTTGATTTTCGTGCCCTTGACGTCATTAATGTTCTTGTGCAGTAGATGTCTCTTATTCACAGTAATCCACATATATGCTTTGGTTTGGCCGATTGCATGAACGGAGTGTAGTGACGGTTAACCATATATCTCATCTTTACAATGGGAGCATCTCTAGTGCAGCCAAGGACTATAATACGATTGCCTTTATTCTGAATAAGTTTGAGTTGTTCGCATTGTGATTTTGATATCGTGAGGGTGCCAAGTCCATAATCTGCATCAGCCATAACCAGTTACTGAAACAGAAGGACAAGTATTCTCTGCTCAATGTGTGCGGCTACCATAACCTTGAGAACTGCAAGACTACTCTTGCAAAGTTGTATCGTTTGTTCCATATGATATTTGAAAGGTAGACTATGAACAAGTGTCACCCGAGTGGTTACCGGGCCTAAATTTGGGGTGTAAAGAATAGAACCACTGTTACCTGCCAAGCATGTCGTAAGAGGAGACTAAGGAGGTTTGACTGAAATCGGATGCACTTGTCCTAAACGTGTAGAAGTCTATGCGTTTAGGGGCCTGCCAAACCAATGTGCAACGTATACATGTTCTTGGCAAAGATCAAACATATCACAAAGAGTGATTAAAATTGGTTGTAAAGAACAAACGCAAAGAAAAAAGAAGAAGAACAAGTGTTATTCCAAGATAATGCAGCCTGTCACAATGGTCCTGTGCATCAAAGGTGACTCCAGGTAGGTCAGCCTTGACTATGGAATTATTCAAAGAGCACACAACATGCATGCCGTCTCAGGGTTGACCTGGGAGCAAAACTTTCTGCACCAAAGCAAGAGGGTATGCAATGTTTCCTGAATGTCTTCAACCATTTCTTGTCTGTCTGATCCAGTCCTATATATTAAGATGTCATCTGCAAAAGCAACAGGATAACAACTTGACAAGGTTAAGAAAAGAAATTTGATACTTGAGGGCTTATAATTGGTATAATACTAGAGAGACAAAAAAAACCTACTTGCAATGGGTTTTGTTACCTGTAGAGATTCTTCTCCCCTGACACAGGCTTACTGTTCTATTGTGAGCACACAAAAATCCCCATGGTCTTTGTTTTATTTATGGAAAGATAATCACTAAAAATAATTGTGTTGTACACTAACTAATGGTGGTTAACAACTAGAACATATACAATATTAAGTAACTATACATGAAACTTTAAATAAAGACTTATATTGTGTACTGGTTTAGTCATGCCATTGTTGATTTACCTCGGAGTAAATATTCTTATTGTACTATTAGTAATTTGATGATTCATATTTATGTAGTGTATACTTTTGTAGTACAGAAGCTAAACACAAAGTGTGTTTCACATTTGCAAGAAAATTTGGAAAAAAATGTCAAGAGTCAATAAAGTTTAAAATTAAAGCTTGATAATTATGCCCGTCCCCTAAGTGTGGACTATAAGAGAGACACCCCCGTGTAGGTAAAGAACCCCTAACCAGTCTCTTTCTGAATATGACAAAGAGTATCTTCTGTAGCTTACTAGTTATACTCCTCTCATCCGTCTTTGCATGGATCCCTGCAAATTTATGGTACACTTGATGCTAAATCCCCCAGTTTAATGGATGGCATTCTCATCGATGCTCAAGTCACCATCATGTTAAAGGCGTTCATGGAGAATTTGCATGTCCCCCAAATCAAATGTGTACACTGTAGGTGCTTATCATGGGGAGAGCTAACCAGGCACTTACACAATTTATTGGTAGTGCCATGGAGTATCAAAAATGGTGATGCTTTCCCAGCAGGTTGGGATGAAGCAATATATGACACTGGTGTTCTCATCAAAATAACTCATGTCTAATGACACAAGCTGTAAGTGCAGTTGAAAATGGTATAGGATTTGTCCCATGGAATTTGTCCAATATATGACCTTATCTTACCCCAGCATTATTCATGACTCTTTTCTATAAATTGTGCTTTTATTTTTCCTAATTATCTGTGTCTTTGTTTATTGTTAACAAAACTAAATCAACTAATTCATTGTTTGAAACATAACTTTCTGCTGTGTATGTTGTATGTGAGGTTTCCCCTTGTGGTTTTTAGGGTAACAAAGAATAGAATCACTGTCTCTTGCATGCTGTTAAGGGTTATTAAAAGAGGTGGAGCCGACAACTGCACAGAATAAAAAAGCATAAAGCTACAGACAGAAAAAACTCAATCTGCCCATATATGAGAATACATTTTTTGGGTCTCTGCCTTATGTCCCCTTGGATGTGACGAGGACTGATGTTTGATTGCCTTTATTCAATATACTTTTTTAAACTACTTTTAATCTAGGTAAATTTAGCATTTGTTATATTATGATTCTGTTTTGTTTTCTAGCTGATCCACTTCTGCTGTTTGCAAATCACAAAGATGTCCAAATCATTGATGTTACAAATACAAGATCTAACTCAACAATCATCATCTCAGACCTGGAGGATGCTGCAGCTGTGGATTACATATTTGCTGATGGCAGTGTCTTCTGGTCAGATGTTACTACAGAGGTTATCAAATGCTTGTTTCTTAATGACACGAAAAATCCCAAAACAGTTGTCTCAACAGGTCTGGTATCCCCAGACGGACTAGCATGTGATTGGCTGGGGCGCAAATTGTACTGGGTTGATTCTGAAACCAATCGCATTGAAGTTAGTAACTTGGATGGGGAACATAGAAAAGTTTTGTATTGGCAGAGGTTGGATCAACCAAGAGCAATTGCACTAGATCCAGAGAATGGGTATGTATTCATTCATGTTTATGTCCATAGTTAAAGTTTCTTACTCTTATTAATTGACTCGACGATTTATGGGGGTCAAGGGCTTCTTCTTCTTCTTTTGTTGTCACACTGCTACCGGGTTGTTGCCCAGTGTCGTGGTTTTCTGTTTTTGTCTTGCCTTGTTCTGGTGGCTTGTGTGATTGTTATCTTTGCTCTTTCACATGATTCTGCTACGCCATCTAATCATCTTTTCCATGGTCTTCCTCTTGCCTTCTTTCCCGATGTTCTGTTGTAGAAGACTCTGTATACTGTGGAGTTTGGATGCATTCTTATTAAGTGGCCAAACCACTTCATTCTTTGTTTATCTATGTAATTCAAGCACGGTTTTGTGCCAACTTTCTTTCTTATGCTGATGTTGGTGATTCTGTCTTTTCTTGTGTTATTGGTAACTTTTCGCAGGCAACGCATTTCACATGTAATTTTTGTGACTGCGCTTTGCTCAATGTCCATGTTTGGCTCTGGTAACACAAAGTAGGTATAAAAATGCTGTTGATCATCTGTTGCTTAGCTGCCTGTGAAATTTTGGGTGCCTTAACAATGGGGCTAGCTGGTAGGTTACAGCATTTGCTTTTGGTCAAGGGCTTATACAACTTAAATTGATGCACTCAGCAAAGAAGCAATGTATTTTGTGACATTTTAATACATTATGTTGTCAATATTTCTTACTTACAATTTTCGAATGTCCTAATTGTGGCTATAAGTTGACGAGGCCATCAACAACATATCCAAAATCTGAACTGGTTCAGATCTGCTGTTCACAGTTGCAAAGTCGACCTCTTTCATGTGTGTATGTGTTTCTGACATATTTTGTCTAACTCTAAAGATAGGCCTGAAGTTTCTTCTTAGAACGCTCCACATCGACCACTTGTTAACCACTCTTTGTGACTTGTATGCAATCCGAGCCTAATAACGATTGTACGCTGTGTCAGTTATGCACCTACAAGTAGCCAGCACATTCGATTTCTGCGAAGCTTTTTATATACTAGGGCAGCTTCCCTAGGCCCCTATCAGTTGCCTCGTATAACATGCCTTGTAGGTCGCATTGTTGCTATTCTTTGCTCCCCTTGAGGACCCATGCTTGTAGGTGCATAACTGGCACAATGTACAATCACTCTTAGGCTCAGATCACATACAGATCAAACAGAGTAGTTAACAAGTGGTTGATATGGAATGCTCAAAGAAAAAGAAGACTAGTTTATATATTTTATCATAATTTTTAATACACTTTTTCAATTCTGATATAATATCACAGGTATATTTTTGCCAAACGAACAGATTTGAACGAACAAACAAAATATTCAGATTTAATATATGTATATTAATTTCAGATACATGTATTGGACTGACTGGGGTGAGACGCCCAAGATTGAGAAAGCAGGAATGGATGGCAATGAAGAAACTCGGTCAGTGATCATAGACGAAAATATTCATTGGCCTAATGGGCTGACTTTGGACTATGAGGAATCAAAAATATATTGGGCTGATGCAAAACTGAATTTGATCCATAGGTTTGTTTTCATACATATTAACACATTTAACTACTCTTCATAGAAAATTATTTTATAATACAAATATTAAGTGATATAGTTGGGGGTGGTAAATCTGTTCTTTTTAATTAATATACCGCCTGCGTGGTTATTGGGGCCCAAATGTGGGGTGTAAAGAATAGAACCATTGTTACCTGCCACGCATGTCGTAAGAGGTGACTAAGGAGGTTTGGCTGAAATCGGATGCACATGTCCTAAACGTGTAGAAGTCTGCGTTTAGAGGCCTACCAAACCAATGTGCAACGTATACACGTTCTTGGCAGAGATCAAACATATCGCAAAGAGTGTTTAAAATTGGTCGTAAAGAACGAACGCAAAGAAGAAGAAGAAGAATTAATATACATTGAAAATATCATAAGGAATGTTAGAGGGTTGTGGAAAAGAACAGTTTGATTCATTTGTAATTGAGGAAAAGAAATACAAGAATTCAGATATACTGATTATACAGTGCTATTATCATCACAAATTGGAATGGAGAAATTGATATTGGCAGTTCAAGAGAAAAGTGGAAAGCAGAATTTATAATTCAATGTAACAAAAATATTGTCATCTGATACACTAAACGTCAACAATTTATAAATGAAGAGAAATTATTTAAAAAGTGAATAGTTTTTGAATTATTGAGAACAGAAAATGATGTTATTAAAGAAATTAAAAGATTAGTCATTGCCCTACAAAAGCTTTAACGAATTTAATCTTTATGTAGTGGAACAGATAGGACAGCACAAATCAGAACACTAAAAGCATACATATTTCCAGTGGCAACATGAATACAACTTAAAAACACACTTTATTGACTATAAGTGTTATTGAATATAAATGTTGTAGAACTCTCAAAATTTCATGGATAGAGAAAAGAACAGATTTATCTAACAAACAGATTTAAAGAAAATTGACTAATGAGATAAGATAATGAAGGCATGGTTCCTGGAGCACGACGCATGGGACGACCAATACAAAGATGACGGCAGGACATCAAAGAAACCTTGAACATGGCGCTAGAAGAGGCAGGAGAACTTGCAAGAGATAAAGAGCTCTTCAGGCGGACTGTGATGAATGTGACATTCCACAAGGGACATGCTACTACTTGAACTTGACTAATGAGAAAATGGACATTGAAAAAAGTGAAGTACATGAACAAAAGAGGCATGGAGGTTTCGAAAAGACAATTATTGAGGAAGGAATTTCAAGAAAGCAGAGATGATGAAGACCAAGGCAAGTATGAATACAGGATATAAATGATGTCTTAAACACGACAGCACCAACTGCAAGATATCTGTTGTGTGGATATATGGAAATTCAGAAGGATGGCAAATTTAAGCAGATGACAAGCTACTAAATGAGGTTGTAAGAGGGTCATGGCGAAGTCCCCTATGAAGTAGAAGACAGCCAAACTAGTGGCATTGCACCCACCGACATTTGAAGTTATGCAGTACTCTGGTATTTTAAGGAAAGCTCTGGAAACCTACCCTATCAGAAGAGTTGTCAGAAGATTCACCAATCCAGAGTCAAAGTACAAATTTAATGACATGCTCTGAGAGAATGAAACTCATAGTTCTTTGGGATCAAAACAGTAACAGTATATTCTATATGAGAGAAGGCTATAATTAGATATTGATGAAAAGTTACATAATAAGTGTGTTGTAAAATTTTACGATATCAATAAACTATCTTATCATGGCATATCCTTTACAGGACGTAGCCATCAACCACAGTAAACGAGTCATTGATTTTTCTAGGCACCACTTATACGTTCAGTATTTTGCCATTGCTTTCTGAATGGTGAGGTCTATTTTTACCTTTTGTAAAATCCCACGGAAACTAATTTGCTTCCAAATTTGCCTACGTGTGGCTTGAACCAGGTACGCTTAGGTTTGGGATCAAGATCGAGCTCACTACCACTTGAGCTACAGGCGCTCACATAAACTATATGGGATCTATAATGAGAATCATCATCAAGGTGCGTATCCTTTATAGGATGTTGCTCTCTTTGCAGCACATCTGAAATTCACTCTGTCTCTTGCCAGTTCACCCACTTCATCGATGGTCATATTCATGGTTTCTTTAATATCTTGTAGCCATCTTCTTCTTGGTCTGCCTCTGCGTCCTGGGACCCTGCCTTCTAGTATTGTTCTTTCCACACCATCGTGACGCTTGATGTGACCAAAGTATGTAATTTTTCTTAATAGTATGTTGTTTATCAGCCAATTCTCTTTAACATTTAGTTCTTTCAGGACATCAGTGTTCTTTCTTTTTTCTGTCCATGGTATTCGTAGGATGTTTCTGTAGCATTTAGTTTCGAAGGACTGGATTTTCATTCTTAATTTCTGTATAATAGTCCATGATTCACAACCATAAGTAGCAACTGGGAAAATGCATGCTCTCAATATTTTTAATTTTAGTATTTTGCAGGTGCTGTGCCACATGATAATGAGAATATTTACCTAAATTAATTTTTAAAGCATATTTTAATTTACTTTGTTTCTAATGCACAAGATTTCAGTTGTTTCTAATGTACGAGATTCCAGAAGTAAGCAACTCTAATATATCCTTTATATACATTGCTTCTAGTTGTGATTTTGATGGCAAGAACCGTCGTGCTGTTGTAGAAGGATCATTGTCTCATCCCTTTGCTTTGACTTTGTATGGAGACTTCCTTTACTGGACAGACTGGCACACACATTCTATTCATGGATGCAACAAAATTACTGGAACAAACTGTTTTGTAGTGTTGGAGAAAATTTATGCACCCATGGATATTCATGCCTTTATGAGTAATAGACAACCTAAAGGTGAGCCAACATACTATGTCTATATTTTCTGTAGTAAAAGTGCATGAGATTGAGTATTTTTGAGTCCTGTTTAGTAGTTTTTTTTAGCTGTTAGAGAATCTTTGCAAAGAGTTGAACAGATGCATAATTAATTAAAATTTTACATCATTTCTGAATATATTATTGTTATGTGGTTTACTTCCCTACATATACACATACATTTTAAGAAAGAACATTTTTCCAAGGAGTCTGTACCTCAAATTGGTTTAGACTCTATTGTAATGCATACTTCAATATTACATTATATGAATGTTGTTGTTGAAGTTATTTTTGAAGGTGGCCAAAATGAGTGAGTGGTTTGTAACTGCTTTAATTTTATTTTGTAGATAAGACACTTGAGTCTTGAGCACAGGAAACACTCTTAATTACTGTTTACTTACTTATTGTATAAGAGACTTCATATTATATCAGCAAAGCAGGACTTTTTTAAAAGTCATCAAAATATTTAAACCACCAAATAAACTTTATAGATATTTCTAAAAGTGCATCTTCCTGAACAAATCCAAGTCAGTTAAAGTATATGAATATTTCTAGCAAGAGAATGAAAATTATATGTGAAAATTATTTAGGGTTAACTTGCATACAATTAAGAAATTAAAAAGGGAAAATAAACCAGTCCTTTTTAATCTCAAAACAAGCATGGCATGAACTGCAAAAATTATTGTGTTTAGTGTTTGGTAAGTGGGAATTTTTAAGTCACAAGATCAGCCTCTTGACCATGGTAATGCATATTTAAGTTGATGCAGTCAGCAAAGAAACAATGTATTTTGATATTGTAATGTACCAGTATAGTTGTTAATTATAGTCTTAGAATTTTCACCATCTTCAAAATTACATGAAAGAACCCTTGCGATACAACAGATTCCATACACTTCCATTGAGATCTTACTATATAAAGAAGAGATTGGAGCATATATGGATATTTACTTAAGTGCATTGATGGTGGTCCAATAAATCAATCACTATGCAGGCTTAGCAAGAGAATTAGTCATACTAAAAATACAAAATACCTCAAATGAAATTATGCACCCATAATAGTTTGAAGGAATATATACTTGTCTTTAATTAATATATCTATAACAGCATAATCTATTGAAGGTAATTACAATTTGTGATATGCATTCATACACTTAAAACTTAATAACAGTGTATAGAAAAAAAAGAAAGAGACAAACTCACTGACAAAAAATTGCACTCTGTAATATTGCTTTCTATTTTTGCAATAACAGCTCTGCAAAGTGAATGGAGTTACTGAAACATATTAGTCTTTTTAATTAGGAAAATATAGTTTTAGTGACCCCAGGAAAGTCCCAATGTGGATTTTAGCATTTGAAAAGCTATCTGTACGCTAGTATTACCTAAAAGCATGTTTTCTTCAAGTTCGTCACGGATAATTGCAATGACAGTTAGTTCTCTCTTGATGTTTTTAACTCTTGAGTACCGTTTTGTATCATAGCCAATCATTGTTTCTTAGTAACAATAAACATACAGACATGTACATGTACTATTGACCAATAATAGGCATTTGAACAACTTTCTTGGTTTGTTTTATTTTTGCTTTTTTGTGCATCATGGATACAGATTTTACAAATGTTGGAGGTAACGTGTGTCAAAAATATGGATTGTTCTATATTAGACATTGCTTATTTTGTCTACTTTCTGCCAACAGCCATGTTTCTTTTGTGTCTTTATTTGCTTTTTCACTTTTGTTTTTAAAAAACTGTTTAATATATTGTGCTAGACAACTATACACAAACAAAACGGAGTCATACATATTTTGTTTTAACTAAGTATATTCTTGTCCACTAAACACAAAACTGTTCTAAAGCTGACGCAAAAGTTTTATATAAGTGTATTCTTATCCGGATCCACTAAAAAGAAATGCTTTAATGTTGACAAGCAATCTGAGAACAAGGATGTCCTGTGTGCACAACTCATACATCATTTCTATTGTTTTACCATAACATAGGCTGCTACAAGTAGTATGTGAATCAATGATTTATCAGTGGCTAGTTTCTAGCCTATTTTGATGCTTTTTAGCAACACCAAATAGAATGTGAAGAGTAAAGAATTTTAAGTGAAAACTATTGCACACCATAATTAGATAATTCTCCATTTCACTTGGGTATTCTCATTGTCTTTTCACTATCTCCTTTCACTCTCATACAGCTACATTCATTTCTGTCATAAATTGTGGTGACATATCTCATACTCATATCATCTCCATAATATCTCTCTCAGAACCGTTTGAGATGACTACATCCTCACATCGTTTTTCTTTGGAAGTTGATAATCTTGGAGGATGTTTTCTACTGTTTCTTTGTACGACCGTTTGGACACATGTCTTGTCTCTTATTTTTAATATTCCTAGCACTCTTTGATAGGGATTTTCTCAAAGTTATTTTGTGTTATTGCTGTTGTCTCCATATTTTACTTTATCTTCAATTTTAGCTTTATATAACTTTTATTTTGCTTTATTTGTTGGCTGCTGCTAAATCGGTCTAGTAAAAAATATATATAAGATATAGAATTACAGCTTAAACATTACATAGGTAAAGAAAGGAAGTAAAAGAAATATACTATAATAAATTAGGCGATGAAAACAACCGTATAAGGGAAAATAACTTTAGTCCAGCGGACATGATGTACACAACTGAAGGATCTCGGCTTTGCAAATGACCTGGTGCTATTGGCATTCAGCCACCAGCAAATGCTAGCAATGACATCAGAGAGAGTGGGCGTAGAAAAATGGAGGAGAAACCAATATCACAGCAAAATAATACAGTAAACCATTCAGGTTGCAAGGAAAAGCAAGCTATAACATGGAGTCATTCACCTACTAGGTAGTATATTGGATATGCAAGGAGGCACAGAGGCATATGTTAAAGAAACTGTAAGAAGGTTAATTACAAATGGTGACTGTAATATTGTTCAAAATAATGAGCAACCTAGATATGATAGAATAAACAAGGCAAATTGGCTATTAACTCTCTGCAATTTTCAGAGATGTTATTCATACTGTGTATCAAGTGTTCAGAAACAATAACAAATACTGACTACATTTAAAAGAAAAAAATAACAAATGGAGAGAAATAGAGCAGTATAGTATATAACAATACAACTAAACAATCCCTGGACTGGAACTGACTTAACAAGTAAAAAGTGGGTAATTTGAGGGAAAAGCAGTAAGCTCGTCATAGTAAAACTAAAGAAAACAATCAGAGAAGGAAATTGTTGGTGTTGAAGAATTCCATCTCTATCCTTTAACTCTTAACCATTGGCAGGTTTTTTAGATTTTTTTGATATTTTTGATGTCCTGCTCTATATTTAGCAACCATACAAATTCTTTGCATTGAAAATAGGAATGTTATATATGGTTGGAAAGCTAATTGAATGGGCCATCAGGATATGTGGTTTTAACATAAGTGTGATGTAATATATGATATCCGTGACCTACTTATGAAAAGTCTAAAAATAGATTATTCTACAAATGACGAATTTTTTTACAGTTACAAAGAAGGAAAAAATAAGTATGACGAATATAATGGAATCTTTTATTACAGTCTTATAAAGTCGTTCATATTTGCAAAACATATATGAATTTAAACATGTTTGGAAAATATGAAAGGCAGTAATCATGAAATTTATAATATTCAATATTTTCATATTTTAAAATAAAAAGTCAATAAATATGGTCTTCAAGAGAAAATGACGCCGAATTGGTCCAGTAATCAGCCTATAAAGAACTAACACTTATAGTATCATAAATAAACATGAAATAGGTATATAATTTCTAAACATTTCAAATAATAGAAAATAAGATTACGCAATGATATTTGATAGACAAAATAATCAGGAAAAAGTTATCGGGCATCTTGCAAACAGAGTCAAAGTGACACAGGCATAGAATGTTCATCTGACCCAAGCATAGATATTTGAAGAATCACTGGTGTCTTCATCAGGACAGTAATCTGAGTTATTAGAATTCATTTTATCATATATTTAATGGATTTTTGGATGGAGCAATTTGGGCGTTTCTACAAAATGGAAAAGTGGAAAATGAGGTGTGCTCCAGTCAACGAGATTAGACATCTAAAAATATATAATTAATTTTTTAATAATTTTTTATTAGATTATCATACGTTCTGCATTAGTTAACATAACTTTTACTAACTTAAATGCAAAATGGATACAAAATTATGGCTACTTAAATAGGCATGTTGCATCGATCATATATGATCGAAATTCCATTATCCCAATGGTTAAGGGTTAAGTAAGGATGAATGATGATGAACTGAGATGTGTACTTTGTAAACAAAATTACTTCAGAACATCTGTTGTACAAGTACTCTAGATATGAGGAACTGAGCATGTTGAACTGGATATGTTGGACCAAAAGACACAAGATATGACTCCTTAACCACTGTAAATGACAGCACAGTGTAACAGCACAGATTGGCTCACATTATAAAGCAGGGTTTATAAGTGGTTAATTTGAAAGCAAATGAATAAGAAGAATAAAAAGAACACTTTCATGATCCTCACCAATATGTTTATTGAACAAATTCTTTGAAAATGTTAATAACCTCAGGATGACTACTACTTTCTTTGATTGAACATATTCAAGTTGTGATCTGATAATGTATGCAAAAGATTATATTTCTGTAATAGTACAAGGTACCAGCACATCCACTTTGCAAGTTATTAAAGGAAACCACATATACCCTATTATGTAACCACATGTCATTATGATGAATTCCTTTCAATTCTATTTTGTATTGATCTTACTCTATACTGTTTTATATATTTTGTTGTTTTGTGCTGAAACTGCACACAATATCACATAGGAACATCAATCAGATATTGTATTTCGACACCAGCTATACAAAGTTATATACTATATGTTATGTTAATAAATATTGTTACTCATATATATCCAATTGTCTGTCCTTACTAAGCAAATTAAAAAAAATAATGAAATTAAAACCTTGCTGATTGAAAATAAATATGCCACGGGTAGACTGGGTATCATTTTAAATTTGTTTGTACTGCGACTTACATATCAAGTTTTCTTTTGTAATCTACTTATCACATTAACTACGAAATTGAAAAATGTGTGACAAAACTAGTTTTTGTCAACTTTCCACTCTGCAGGTGTATATACAAATTAAGCTATAATGTTAGTTTTCAGTGGATTTGGATGAATGATATGTCATTTTGTAGATAATGAATGTACTAGTACCATATGCTAAAAGAATGGAATATTTGAATGTTGGAAGTAAATATTACAAATCGTTTAATGTGATTTACAGAAAAATAATAGTAACAAAATTCAACATATAAAATGTTGATTTTTTAAGGCATTTAATGCATTTCTTCTTATGATTATCGGATAGTTTATCCAATGACAAATGAAAAAAAAACACCAACTGACCTGTATTTAGAATATTAGTACGCCTTTCGAACAAGTACTTCATTTCGAACAAGTACTTCATTTAGTAAACCTTTCGAACAAGTACTTCATTTAGTAAGCCTTTCGAACAAGTACTTCATTTAGGAAGCCTTTCGAACAAGTACTTCATTTAGTAAGCCTTTCGAACAAGTACTTCATTTAGTAAGCCTTTCGAACAAGTACTTCATTTAGTAAGCCTTTTGAACAAGTACTTCATTTTTTATAAATATATTTTAAAATCTGAATCATTTGATAATTTGACCGTGTATTTTATCAGGAGTAAATGAATATTATTTGTTTCACACTTTGTCTTTTGATACAAATGTTCTATCTCCTTGAAGTTCATGTATTTGTTGCAAGAGTTGTAATATTAATTATCTCCACCATTATCAGTATCTCTATCATCACTACTTTTGTTTGTAAGTAAAGAACCCATTTCATACTATGTGTTATATTGGAAAATATGGCCTAGGCCCATATTTTAGTACTTTCAAAATCACATATTCAAATCACTGTCCATGTTTTCCTGTGCCTAGTTATCAATAGATCTATCAAATGCTGTTGGAACAATTTTTGTAGTCTGTTTAACAGACTAAATCTGGTGTACAAATGCTGTTTGTGTCATTATCACTGGTAGCCATGATAAATGATTTTCTACCACTTGGTAACTAGCTTTGAAAATATATAAATCTGATACGAACAAATTGTTACCAAACTCTTGTTTGGTTACTGCAGAAATAGGTAATCTTGTGGTACATTAAAAACCAGTGGTTAAACAGAGATGTATTAATGTAAATTTAGAACACAATTTGGGTTGAAAAAATTATGATCGCAATACACAGATCACTATAAAAACACACTGCCTGTTACTATGCTGTGCAAAATGAGTTAATGTTCTTGTAGTCTTGTTTTATATATTTATTTTAATAGTTGAATTTAACTATTATAGTAGTTCTGTGTAATCAAATTACTTAACTGAAAATATATAAAAATTCTTGTTTTACTTTTGCAATTAAAATTTTCAATTCATCATTCTAGGTCGTAATATGTGTGGGGAAAATAATGGAGGTTGTTCACACCTGTGCCTTATGTCACCAATCTCACCTTACTTCACCTGTGCCTGCCCTACAGGAGTGCAGCTTCTAAGTGATAATAGAACTTGTGCTAAAGGTAAACTGGTGGTGGTTGAAGTGATAGATTGTATTATGTGAGGGGATAAGACATTTGGAGCAAATGTAACTGTAAATACAGACACTTATAGAAAAGGATGGTATCGAAGAGAATATAGGATAGACAACAATAACACTGATTACAAATGGTGAAATATGTACAAAACATAAAGCACAGCAGGAAAGTTTATTTTTAACTAAAATATTCTTGTGTTGATTTGTTGTCTATATAACTCCTTTGTAAAACTTCTTTTAGTTTCTTTTAACATGAGAGAATGTATAGCTAAATCTTAGGGATGTGAAAGTGCATTGAAGAAGAGAGTTTGCTAGATGGAAAAGTAATAATACAAATGTGTAAGGAAATGTGATGGAAGGATTCACACAAAAAATTAGTTATCATCCAAATATAACAATAGATATTTTCATTCAGGTGCAGAAAAAATCCTGTTCTTGGCAAGACGACAAGATATTCGTCAGATTTCCCTGGATACTCCTGACTACACAGATGTTGTCCTCCCACTTACAGACTTTCAACATGCCATTGCCTTAGACTATGACAGTAGTACAGGATTTATCTATTGGACAGATGATGAAGTTAAAAAAATACAAAGAGCCCGATTGGATGGCACAGGTGAACATTAAGATTAAATTGATTCTACTAATTCAAACTACAAGATTAAAGGGATTCTGTTAATTCAAACTAATTGGTGTCACTACTTCTTTAAGTTATGTGATGTTCGGATTAAGCAGTTTTTATGTAAACATTGAATAGTACATTGTAGGTGATAGTTAAATTCCTCATCCATTCTAAACTATGAGTAAAAAATATATAGATTTGTATCTATCATTTTAATATTGTGTTGCGAGTGAATAACAAGTTGCAAACAAATAGTATTACTTACTGTCATTATAAATGGTTTTAAAAACAAGTTTCACTATGATTCATCTTTGTTGTACTTAAAACTGAATTAAATTTATTATTATTTTGAAGAACAAGAGACGCTTGTAGACACAGAAGTTGATCACCCTGATGGTGTTGCCATAGATTGGATAGCACAAAACCTGTACTGGACAGACACTGGTACTGACCGGATTGAAGTGTCTCGTTTAAATGGGACATCTCGTAAAGTTCTGATATCTGATAGACTGGATCAACCAAGAGCAATCTGCATAAATCCTGTTGCTGGGTAGGGTATTTGTTCATGAATTTTTGTGATAAGTTGAATCTGCCAAAAAATAAGATGCAGATCAGATTATTTATTTTGTGGTAGAGTTATTGACATTTGTTTTGAATTTTTAAATGTTATATAAGAGAACAACAAAGACAATGTGAAACAAAGTACACATTTCTGTAGTCAGTTACTAATAAATATTGAATTACTTAAAAGTCGGAAAGACATACACCCATTATAAGATCATAGTTAGAAACAGTAGCATTTTGCAGATTTCCTGTAGGAAGTGCGAAAAAGAGAAGACTATTGAAAACATGAACAATATACACTAACTGAACAAAAGAATTAAGGACAAATGTGTGTATTAAAGTTTCCAGAGATGGCAAATTATTCTCATAGATGTTAAAATGGTTATTGTTATTTACAGTCAACTCTTAATCATAATAGAGTTGGTTAACCAATTCTTAACCAGACCATGGCTTCCTCTTGTTACTATTTATTCTACACACATACACCATTCTGCTGGATAATTTTAGATCTTACTACATAATTGTCTCTAACATTTACATATGCTTACGCTAATAGTATTTTTTATAATTACTTACAGGTACATGTACTGGACAGACTGGGGTAAAGAGCCCCTAATAGAGAGAGCTTTTCTGGATGGAACAAACAGATCTGTTATCATTCGAAGCAATCTCGGCTGGCCCAATGGTTTGGCTCTAGATCTTGTAGATAAGCGATTGTACTGGGGTGATGCCAATACTGATCGTATAGAGGTGGCTGATCTGGATGGCAGAAATAGAAAAGTCATAGTGTCTGAGGGATTGCCACATATTTTTGGGTTCAGTTTACTAGGTACGTTGCTGTTGAACATGTAGTGTGTTGTGTTAAATTGGTAGCTGAAACGGCAGTGGGAGTTAGTATATCAATCTGACGTTTTAAAAAATGAAAACCAGTAATTATGAAGAGGCAGGGCTCAATTTATGCTGAGGTAATGTTACATCTAGGCCAGCTTCGAGACAAAATTATGTGTGTACACACAGTACATGGTTGGACTAAAGACTCTCTGATCCTTTACTTGGGAATCTAAATTATAAGTACCTATGAAGTCAGAGTAAATAAAGTTTGTCTGAATGGCGAGGGGCACTGGAGATACGGAACGCCAACCTTTACGCTAAAATAAGTGTTAGAGGCCATAACACTTTGAATTCATTGCAGGGAATAGGAAAAAAGGCTACGAGAATCAAATGTAGCATGTCATGGATGGCCCAAACTGAAAGAAGAATTGACATGATGACCACAGTTGCAACTCTACCAAAATGTAAATAACACTGATTGCAGATAACGCAGGTGATGCTGCTGTTGTATATACAGATGAGTCTGCATCTTGGGAGAAAATCAAGCTGTGGTTTCATAACTAGCTTGAATGGTAGGGTTGTTGCAGAATGGAATGGAGCATGCAGAACAACTACCTCTAGTATGAGAATGAAGGTTGAGGCCATTGCTGCTGTCCTCCCATGACTCTCTGGGACTTCATGTACTGGAGTCATTATTGTGTTTGACTTTAAGTTAATGCTTCTGAAGTTCTAAAATGGCCGGTTGCACTATGAGTAGATGTCATCTATTGTGGTTTCCAATCTCCAGAGTATTTGATGGATCAGTTGCCCTGAAAATGCAGGTGTTTGCTGCAGAATGAGAAGTGTGTTTAATCAGCAAGCCCTGGGAACCATCAGTATGCATACTATTTGACATCTGCTGAGGGAGACTAATCACCTATGGTCTGTCCTGAGAGCTATGATGTCAGTTAAGCAACCAGTACTGCTTGTATTGCAGAAATCTTATTTAGGTATATATCATCTACCTGCAGCACTAAGCCCTTCTCCATTATCTCCAGAAATTTGTTCTAGACACATTACCAATTCCTATATGTGACTGACCGCTTAATCTTCTCAGCGCTATCCATAATGATTGTAACAATAGATGGTGCTCAGGTAAATCCCATAAACCCATCCGGATACCACTCATCAAGTTCAGTTTGATGATTAATGTTCACTTTCATTTCATTTGTTAAGAGATCTACAACATTTTAAATATGTGCAATCATAAACTGAGTACTACATTTAAAAGACATGGCTGGACTGGACTCTTCATTAAAATTTCAAAATTCTTTTCATGCATCTGGATATAAACTGTTACAAAATACCCTTGAATTAATTTTGGTTAAAGTGATTGATATTTGAATATCTACAATTTGTAATAAAATGAAAAGAGTTCAGAGTGTAAATGATTTTTGTCACGTAAAAGGCAAAAAAATGCACAATGTAAGTAATTTTAGATTGAACATTTTCAGATGACTATATCTATTGGACGGATTGGCAAGCCAGATCTATTGAAAGGGTAAACAAGTACACTGGTTTGAATAGATCTTCCATAATTGACCAACTTCCAGATTTGATGGGTCTTAAAGCTGTCAATATCAACAGACTAAGTGGTGAGCACATAAATACAAGATAGGCTATATATAGTAACCATGTTTATCTTTCTTTGAAGATGAGATGCTGAGTGTTACATTAGTTTCATTTTCTAACAAATCTGAAATATTTGTGAAATATGTCTTTCTTTTCTCCAATCCTGTGTTGCCTCACAGCGTCAGGTCAATAAGAGATTTCTAAAACGGGCCTTTGTGTGCGCTTCGTAGTGTCTTTCGTCGCTTCTGTTATCTCTGAGGTCTATCTTTTGCATGGCCTGCCTTTTGCTTTGTAGCCACTGTTTTGGAGCAGCATTGCTCTTTGAGGTGTACTGTCTGTTGGTAATCTGTTTATGCGGTCGAACCATTTAATTTGTTGTTTCTTGATGAAGTTCAGTACTGATGTTGTACCCACTTTTTCCTGATGTCTTCATTTCTCAACCGGTCGCTTCTTGTTACACCCAGCATTCTGCGTAGACACTTCATCTCTGTTGTGACTAGTTTTCTTCTATCATTTCTTCTATCATGTGAAATATGTTCATCAATTAGCTTGTCTTGAGCAGAACTTTGCCACCCTAACTGCCCTTTGGAATTGCTTTCATTGGCCAGAGGTCCCACCTCTAGAGCCATCATGCTCAAATCATTTTCTCTTATAACAGTTTATGCTAGTGGTTGAGCAGACATTTTTCTGATTTCATCACTTCTCCTGTATTCATCCCATATTATGCTCATTATTTTACACAGCCATCTATTTTCAAATGCATTCTTCAACTTACTTTCTATACCTTTAGTTATTTACCAACAATTGCTGGCATATGTTAATATTGAGACAACATTGGAATTTAAAATTCTTAATTTAGTTTTCAAACTGTATATCTTGGGAGTTCCATATTTTATTTACGCTTTTAAAAAACTGATGTTACTTTTACAATCCGTAGGATCATTTCTTTTTTTGTGTGCATCTATCTGTGCAGTCATAATTGCTGCCCAAATAGGTTAACTATTGTTATTTTCATCAATTTGGATTCCAGCTTGATATCTACATTACTTGTCATGGCTGTCTTCCTTGTCTTTTTATAACTTATCTGCAGTTCAACTTTTGACACTATGGATGACATGCCATAAGATGTATTTGTTTTTTTTCATATCTTGTTTGTTTTTACATAATAAGGCAATATCATCTGCAAAATTCAAATCTTCCAGCTGTCTGTTTTCCATCCAATTGATGATACTTTTGCCATGCCATATTTTATTATCACTGCATATTCACATACCAATATAGGTAAATAGATCCAAGCTTTGTAAGGATGTCTTTGTTTTGCCATGTTGAAGCTAATTTCATCAGTAATGTTGATAATGTTTTCTATTCTAGGTACAAATACTTGTGCAGAAAATAATGGAAACTGCAGCCACCTCTGCTTGTTTAGACCCTTACCTTTAAAGCATGTGTGTGCTTGTCCTATGGGGCTGGAGCTGCGAGCTGATGGTAGCACATGCATAGTGCCTGAAGCTTTCCTTTTATTTTCAAGTCGATCAGATATTCGTAGAGTTTCATTGGAGACTAACCAGAACAACCAAGCTATCCCCATACAAGGCATTCAAAAGGCTATGGCTATTGATTTTGATATTTTGGACAACAGAATTTACTGGACTGATGTGGAATTACAGGTAATAAATGCTAATTTTCGCCGTCTTTAATAGCCAGAAATTTGAAATATCCGCAGCTTAAATTGTCTCACTATTTCAGAATTTTGTTGAATATCTTGTTTGAAATCATATTTTAATATGTGCTTGTTGTTACATGTGGAACCTGAATATTGATGTCCGTGGCTTTCATGGGAGTGGGTTTATTTAGTAATTTAGCTTATTGTCTGAGTGACTTTCCCTCCACTATCTCATAAAAAATGCTCATCAATATTCATCTGTAAGAAAGAATATTAACCACAAATCTGACCAAGACTACTAAGGATACCAGACCACAGTGTCTTACAAAAGATGCGGTAGCTCTTTGATGCCACATCATGATTTTGAGACATATAGGTCCTAATAACTACCACCAGAAGCAAACTCAGGGGATAGCATGGTGCAAAGACTATTGCTACAGAGAAAAACCATAGGTACTACTGTGCATTATATAGTCTGGAGACTTCCATGAATAAAGCTCATGTCAAAATCAGATGTATTCGGCTGTAAGGTGCAAATATCCTAGCTTCATTGTAAACTAAATAATGTACTTATGCTCAATGGCTAACATGATTATTCTATAGTGAAAGCAGTAGAGAAAAAATATCAACAGAATGCTGTATGAGTAAAACCATTTTTTTTTCACATTATCATATTTAAAATTTTATCTACAGCATATCAGTCGAGCCTTTATGAATGGTAGCTCACTACAGCACATCATACAGTTTGGACTGGACTTTCCTGAGGGCATGGCAGTGGACTGGGTGGCTCACAACATCTACTGGGCAGACACTGGCAAGAATAGAATTGAGGTTGCTAGACTAGATGGATCATCACGCAAGGTTTTAGTCTGGAGAAGTTTGAATGAGCCAAGAGCTTTAGCTTTGGATCCTCCAAATGGGTAAGCATTTTAACACCCATGTAGCTCACATTGTCTCATCAACTTTGGAAGTTCACAATATAATTTGAGAGGAAGCCGTCACAATTTTATTTATGCAGTCTTCTTGTTTGCTGAAAAATGTTTCAGGTACACATACGTTACATTTGTGGAAAATATCATAATTTATAGCTGTCATATATGAGTTAGGGTGGTCTGTCTCGCTTTTATTTTTTTGCTCTCTCTCTCTACATTTGTTCTCATTTTAAAAATAATTTTGTTCTTTTGTAAAATACCTCATTATATCTACAGCATGTATTTCTTAGCAAAAAATGCTTAGATTCAATTAGCTGTATTTCTGTTCTCACATGATACCACATAGTAGATAGGTACAATCTGTGGTCAGTGTTGGAAGACTACGAAATACATAGAAGTTATTGGATGGCATAATGTCCTTTTACCAGTCTTACCAAAGTGTAGTAAGAACACCTGATGGATTGACAAAAGAAGTGAGACATGGATGTGTTATGTCACCACTGCTATGTAACATATATAAATGGATACAATAACATCTGAGACAAGCCTTGCGGTAAATCCAGAAGATATAGTAACACCCATTAAATAAAACTGATTTAGAAAGTGACACTATGAATAAGCTACTTTTTGCTGACAATCAAATTTTAATGTATGAAAATGGGAACAGATTGCAAGATCACACAAATGCATTCCATTCTTCATGCAAGCACAAATAAGCACATCCAAGACAGAAACTATGAGGCTCACAAGTTTGCCAGTTTCACATAACATTTATTTCTTCTTCAAACGCTCCGTGTCAACCACTTGTTAAACCACTCTATGATCTGTATGTGATCTGATCCTAAGAGCGATTGTACATTGTGCCAGTTATGCGCCTACAAGTTGGCTAGCACCTCCAATTTCTGTGGCACGTTTTATTTACTAAAGTAGCTTCTCTATGCCCCTACCTCAGTGGCCTCTTATAACATGCCTTGTAGGACGCAGTATTACTATTCTCTGCTCCCCTTGTGGGCCCAGACAACTCAAAGGCACTGTTCATGTCAATATATGTATGGGCTTTTTCATCTTTACAGGCGGTCATTTCCTCTTTATTTATGCCTGCCTATCCAGGACATCTAATATGGGAATGTGCCTTGTCCATTTTGCACAAACCCATCTCATCCCTACTGTTTTTATCTAATGCAAAGACAAAGTTCATAAATTTTATATCGTCTGCCATTGGAAAACTCTATACAGTTATGACACATGTAACAAATTAATATAAATACTAACAGTAGCATGTCATTCCAATATTAAGTGAACAGTTTATTGTGTGAGTTGAAGTTTTAGCATGTCAAGTCTATGCTTATTTGGGATTACATATGTTTATGTGAATTATTAAAACCTGAAGCAAGGTAGTTGTACAAAGTACAATAATGGACTAAACATTTTGATCAAAAGACTTTTTTCAAGCAAAGTATACAATAAAAGACTGCATAGAAATAGTATTTGGCAATCTGAAATCTTCATGAGTACATACAAATGGAGCTGTAAGCTTAGGTTAGAGCAGTGGTTTTCAAATATTTTAGGTCCAAGGCTCCCTTAGTTTCAAGAAAATGCCTGTGGCTTCCCTATAGTATCAAAATTCATACTCAGAAACTCATATAAGAAACTAAAAAAAAATAAACAAGACTGAAAATGAAACTGATTTTAAATGAGCTAGCAGAATATTTTGGTATATTTAGAAACCATCGCTACTTTTGCTTGGGGTAACAGTGCATGCATGCGTCATTAACACGGTGCAATATTTTGTTTTTTTTCAAAACCTTGAAATGTCTCTTGCTGAACACTAAAGCAAAGTTTGAAAACATCTGAGTTAGAACATTATTGTGTATAGATATATATACTTTGTTTGCTTTTGTTACTTACTGACTTGAATGTTTCAGTTACATGTACTGGACTGTGTGGGGAGATAACCCTACACTAGAGAGAGCTCACTTGGATGGGACGAATCGTAAAGTTCTGATTGCACACATTGGCCATGCCCAGGATCTAACTATTGACTACCTTGAGAGGCGTCTGTATTGGACAGATGTGAACAACCACAGTATTATGTCAGCTGATATGAATGGTTAGTTATATATTATTTTTACATTGTTACAAAGTGAGTAAATATTATTAAGCAGTAGATACTTATTCTAATGCTGACCAAGCCATTTTTGGCCTTCACCATTAACACTCATTACTGGCTGTGAGGAAATGTTGTCCTTGTGAAATCATATGTACACATTTTTTTTCCTAAAAGCTTTCTCAACTTCAATACTTTCTATTAAAATGAAACAATGTGCCATAGGATTTCTTTATTTTTATATTATAGGACATTGAAAGTGTAAAATGAGTTTAATGCTGTAAGAATGGGAAGTTCTTTAGACTTGACAATACTAGTCTGTTCACTTCTTAGCTAAGTTCTCTGTCCTAACTTGGTGAGTCTGGTACCCAACTACAATATATGTGTGTGCAGCAGGAATCTGTCTGTTTTGGTTGAATTTGTTGAGCTAGGTCTGGTCTACAAGATGTGTTCTGGCTCTGCATCCAGCCTAGTAGAATGTATTCCTAGGTCCGTTTAAAAAAAGTTTATTTGTTTATTATATTTTGTATCCTATGTCTGGAGGCAACTCTACATAAAAAATCATACAGAAACCGGATGTGTTGGCCTACAGACATATCAACCACAAAGAGTGGTTGGTGTAGAGTGAATGAAGGAGAAGAACTAGGACTGCTGCTGAACTTGTTACTCTTTCAGTCAATACTAAGCTTAAAAAATTGCATTTATTTTGTAACTGTTCAGCAGTGCTGTATTGGGTCTTTGCTTCTGGTAATAGTTTCCTTTTTTATGTGGTAAGTCTTGGGTATGTGAACAGTGCATGTTTTACTATGTCATTTACAAGTACAGTTGCTACAGTGTGTCCAGTGTGATGATGGGTTTTCTGGTTGAGTATTTGTTGAATTTGATTTGTTCTTTTCTTATTTGAAAGATTGTCTCTTTTAGTTGTGAAAGCACTGTAGCCCCCCTGAGTATGCCAGTGCTCATAAAAAGTGTTAACTGCTAAATATGAATAGCCAGCCGATGAGATTTGAGCTGGAATTCTCTAAAAATAACATGTCTCTGTCACTCGATAATTCATCAACTTTAATAATTTGGATTCTAATACATAACCTTGTTTAACCACAGGAGCTGACATGAGATTGGTTGTCCAATCAGATATAGAACAACCAATGGGTTTAAGCCAGTACCAGGACTTTGTGTACTGACAGATTTAAGCATAAGTCAATAGAAAGAGCTAACAAAACAACTGGGCTAAACAGAACTATGATTCAAGGTGATATTGACCTGGTCATGGACATCTTGGTATTTCATGCTTCTAGACAGTCAGGTGAATGGAAATGCTATTTATCTGTAAAATATAGTATATGAAATTCATAAACCTCATATTTTTAGTTAATTTTTCTTGTTTTCACTCTAGTATAACCATATATAATCATTTTTGTTATTTTAGCCAATTTAAGTTCATGTTGCATATAATTGTGGTGATATGTATTTCATATTTTATGAAAAAATCACTAGATGAAGCCAAAAGATCTCTATATGAAATTATAGACGGGTAGAAGATTTCAGGCTGTTTTCACTCTAGTATAACCATATATAATCATTTTTGTTATTTAGCCAATTTAAGTTCATGTTGCATATAATTGTGGTGATATGTATTTCATATTTTATGAAAAAATCACTAGATGAAGCCAAAAGATCTCTATATGAAATTATAGACGGGTAGAAGATTTCAGGCTGTTTTCTACTGGAACGTGTGTACAAGAGGGATAAGCATGATAATGACATTGAAGTTAGTTCCTGGGAGCCGAAACCTACGGATTGCTGTGCATGTATGGGGAAAATCGAGAGTGGAATTTGGAGTAACTTATTGCAGAGAGATTGAGCTGAATGCTTGAAGAGACACATCAGAGGATTCTTCTACGTTCACTCTGATAGTTTAAATATTGACTTGTTCATTTTCTTGTACACATGACATTGTCCTCAAGACATTGGAGAAGAGCGTTCTTTGTGGATTATTTTTTCTAGCTGGTGTGCTCCCAGGGAAAATCATGATGGTGGTTGGGATATGCCCTCAAGCTGGTAAAGTATTGGCTGCATTCTATTGGATGACTTGCTCTGCCAGAAGTTATTATAGGGTTACTTCACCCATAGTCTAGAACTTAGCCCTAGTAGAGTTTGAGGGGTGGGGGTGTGTGTGTCTGGTTTCTTGGCACCAAATGCCTGTCATAGTAGAAAGAGGGAGTACTGGATTTAATATTTGCAACCTCCTGCTTCCCATACCTAGGTACTTCAGATCTATTTAGGTGGAGAGTATTGCAGTCCTTGGAGTAAGAACAGTTACTCTTTTTTTTAGTTTTGACTTTCTTGATTTTGAATTATGAAGTTTAGTTACTTCAGATGTGCTGCAAAGAGAGCAACGTCCTATAAAGGATACACACCTTGATGATGATGAGTTACTTCTAATATTTGTTTTCATTCAATGTTTGTTTTGTATGCACTTTCATGTATCATAACTTGTATGTTTCATTTTTAAGCTATGTAAATTGTGATTGTACTTGAATACTGACATTTGGTTGTTTGTTCATTTATGATTAAAGGCACTAATGCGTGTGGAGAACAATGGTGGATGCTCCCATTTGTGTTTGGCGCATCCTACTGACTTTCCCAACAATATTACTCACCACTGTGCATGTCCAACTCACTACACACTCAATGATGATCAACGCACTTGTTCAGGTTTGTTTAGAGCTTTATCTGAAACTTATTGTTATTTTTGTTAATATATGGCAAGAATTTCATGCCTAGGGCTATTCATAGAATCATATGGGAAATGCATTTTTGGTATAAAGAATACAATAGAACATCTGGCAGAATTGACTACTGATCACAACCAGCCACATTCAACAGTGATGGACAGCGAAACCACCTTCAGACCTGAAGTGTCAGCTGCAAAATAAACCTGCTTCATGTCTGACTAATAAGAAGTCATTGAGTCAAATAGTGATGCTTTTCAAGCAGAATGAGTTATGGTAGCTAGAGTTACTATAATCTCCAGCTGTTTAAAAGAAAATACTGAAAATAAGGAAAGCAGGCCTTCACATAAAAATCAGTATCGCCATACCAGGTGCCCTGACTACATCTGAAATCATAGCAGGCGGACGCAGAAGTAAAGAAAGAACTTGTTTGGTTCAATTCAAAGCAACCAATGATTGTTTTTTTCCTTTCAAGTGATAACCTTTCAAATGAGGAATATTTCTATGCAAAGACCTGACTAATAAAACTACTTTGTGCTGTTAAAAAAATATATTGTGACATGTCAGTTGATGAAAAGTGTGTGACAATAGAATTCAACCGAATCTTATATATATTCATGTAATTTTTCCTTGCAGCTCCTAAACATTACCTCTTGATGTCAACCAGAAATGCAACCATCCGGCTAGTTATTGAATCTGACAATGCTGTTGACAATCCTGAGGTTGTGTTACCTATCAATGGCATGAAGAACATTAAGTCTTTAGCTTATGACCCAGTAGGAGAGTTCATTTACTGGGTTGAGGGAAGACAGAAAATCATCAAAAGAGCACATGACAATGGAACCATGGTATGATAGCACTAATATAAATGTTGCTTTCATTGCTAAATCGTATGTTTTGAGATTTTTTTTATTTTGAAACACTACTCACACTGTTATTGATTAGCTTGGATAGCTCAGTCTACTGTTAAATTGTGACAGTGAAACTGCAATGTTTTAAGAGTTCAACACAAACAGCATTCTGGAAAATAAAGGGTTACCTCTACCACAGATCTATAAAAATAAGATAAAGATATCTTAGTGTTTATATAGAGTATATTTTGTCATATGGCACTGAATCTTGGGCAGTAAAAGGATTTCTTCTTTGCGTCGTTCTTACTACGGCCAATTTTAATCACTCTTTGTAATATGTTTGATCTTTGCCAAGAACGTGTATACGTTGCACATTTGTTTTTTAGGCCCCTAAATGCATAGACTTTGACACGTTTAGGACATGTACATTCGATTTCAGCCTAACCTCCTTTGTCTCCTCTTACAACATGCGGGCAGGTAACAGTGGTTCTATTCTTTGCACCCCAAATTTGGGCCCTGGTAACCACTTGGGCGAGTAAAAGGATATGAAAGAGATGTAATTTTCCAGGAGAAACTTAAAAATGCCATGAACAGCTGAAAAGCAAATGGAAATGCTCAGCAGATAGTCAATGCATGGATATTACAGTGGTCATTTATTTGTTGTTAAACGAACTATTGTATGTTCCCCCTTTTTCATCGCTGACACCCCTACTTCTAGGTGCTTTAGCCAACATGTCATATTTTGCATGCAGGTTCAAGATCCACAAATAACAATGAAGGTTGGGGACATTTCTATACGCCATCCATGTATAACAGCTAATTTTTTTAACATTTAGAAGCATGTATGGTTGGACACAATAACTGCACTAATAAATGGGGTCTCATGAAATGAGCAACTTTTTATAAGGAGAAAAAATGTACAGTGTCAATAGGTAATATTTTCTGAAAAGGGAGATTAGAAACGGAAAAGAAACTGACATGGCACCCAAAAAAAAGAAGTCTGTAGCATGGTTTATAAACGTAATTCATAAAGAGAACTGTAGAGAAAATCGTAAACAAAAACCATTGTGATCTCAAACACAAAAAAAGCACTAGATTACATTGGGAGAACAGGTTCTGGGGCAAATGATAGTTTAAATCGCCCGAGTGGTTACCGGGGCCCAACTGTGGGGTGTAAAGAATAGAACCACTGTTACCTGCCATGCATGTCGTAAGAGGCGACTAAGGTGGTTTGGCTGAAATCGGATGCATGTGCCCTAAACGTGTAGAAGTATATGCGTTTAGGGACCTACTAAGCCAATGTGCAACGTATACACGTTCTTGGCAAAGATTAAACATATCACAAAGAGTGATTAAAATTGGTTGTAAAGAACGAACGCAAAGAAGAAGACAGTTTAAATATATTGGAGCTACCATTGGTGAGACGATTCAGGCCATTAATCATGGATTTATCAATGAAAGAGAATTTACCAAAAAGATAAAATGAACTATACACCAATCCTTCATGATGTCAGTCTAGACTTTTGAGTATTTCGGGGACTAAGACAGCGGCTACCAAATGTCATCGTTAAACTACTGTAATGTGATATTTGAGGACGACTACTCAAGTAAAATAGAATAGAATAGTAACATGAATAGTAGACTATTTAAGTAACACAAAAATTAAGAACGAAAATCCAGTCCCTCGAAACTAAATGCTAAAGAAAGATCCTACGAATACCATGGACAGAAAAAAGAAAGAACACTGATGTTCTGAAAGAACTAAATGTTAAAGAGAATTGCTGATAAACAACATACTATACAGAAAAATTACATACTTTGGTCACATCAAGCGTCACGATGGCTTGGAAAGAACAATACTAGAGGGCAGGGTCCCAGGACGCAGAGGCAGACCAAGAAGAAGATGGCTACAAGATATTAAAGAAATCATGAATATGACCATTGACGAAGTGGGTGAACTGGCTAGAGACAGAGTGAATTTCAGATGTGCTGCAAAGAGAGCAACGTCCTGTAAAGGATACGCACCTTAATGATGATGATTCAAGTAACACGAAGAGACAATGTTTGCAAGTAATAATACGCCAAAGACTTGCAAGTTCACTCACTACAAACCAAATTAAAACAGTCTCATTTGCCCCGGTTACCTCCCCATAATGTCAGAGGACCAACGGCTGGGACATGCATTGGATGTCATGAGTCAGGGATCTAGACCTCCAGGAAGACACAGAGCACAATAGGAGGACAACATTGAACAGTACATAAGGTAGCCAATAGCGAATTTGATAACACTGCACTAGTGAACATGTTCCGTGGAAATTCCAGGGTTCGAGATAAAATTTTAGCAGAAATTGTCGGGCAAAGTATACCTTAATTAAGTATCTCTCACCTAATATCCTTTCTATCTTTCAATTTTGTCCTAATTTATAATCTACCTTTCACCTTCTGTGCCACTGTCTAATGCCTGGAGAGATATTGCCAGACAGGAATTGTCCTCCACTTTGATGTCTTTTTTATTGATGTGTAAATTTCATAGTGATCTGTATTCTTACTAACTTTGTGCAAAATGCTGTGTTTTATTACAGATTAGTACAGTTGTAAATGATCCTGAACATGCCTTCCAGCCATATGACATTGCAGTAGATCCTTATGCTCGCACTTTGTATTGGACTTGTTCTTCTAAGAATGCCATAAATATTGCACGAATAGATGTGGTACGTTCTCCTATTGGTGTCATCTTAGCATCAACCAGTGGTTTTAAGCCAAGATCTATAGTTCTGTACCCAGAAAAAGGGTGAGTTGCTGTAATATATATATTTGTGAGTTAAGTTTCTTCTATCTCAACTTCTACTTTGCTTTGAATATGAGATGTTTATGTCTACATAAATTGCAGTTAAATAGATATTGCAAGACTTAGAGTATTAATGCAGTTAATTTTCACATGATTAACACTTACGCTGCAACCCATTTTCAACCAAGTCTGGCTCACTGCCACGCTATTTTTTTTAGCATTAGTTTTCATGGTGATAATTGTATCCTGCTTGGTCTCTGATACAGAGTTTGCTGCAATCTTCCTTATGTCGTCACGACACATTACATCTTTTTTGACGATTCTTGCAGAGAGCTGGCAAATTTGGTGCGACCATTGTTTCAAGGGAATGTGCCTCTTAACGACTCATATCTTGTCAATTCTTACGATTTGTTTTTATTTATTCAGCTTTTCCCATCGGCCGGGAGAGACATATAGAAACAGTCACTCTGGGATTCTGCTCATCTGTGTTGCGAGCAGATCTCATCAAGCGTAACTGCGCCTGCACCACCACTTATACCAGAGTAGCTCTCCCTCGATCCCTACCCACTTAGCCAGACAGTATCCTCTGTCTGTTTCCATGGTCACCAGGTAGAGGTGGGTAGGATCTTGATTAGTGCCAGCTCACTAAACCTGGTGCGATGTCCCTATGACTGTGCCTTTGACCCCAATACACTTTTGTGAATCTCAGGGCTGTACTACTAATCAAAACCCTCAAATACCTACATGTGGCTGGTGTATCTTGGAAATGGGGAACTTTGATGTTGCATTTAGCCTTCTTGACACAGGGATTGAAGAACTGTATCAGAGAGATTCAGTTCTACGATTTATCTTTTGCTGCAACATGCTGATAACTCAGCTCTGCACACTAGATGGAAGAGAATAGCCTGCACTTCAGACTTAATACTAATTTCTGTCTGGCAGGCTGTACACAGGATCCAAATGTGAATTTAGGACATGTAGGTGAACTTGAGAGGCGTGGGACAGGACGATTCTTTGAGCGAATCCAGAGACAGTGCATATACTTTTTTGCCTAGTATATATCTGTAGAGCTCACAATGATGATGGAGACTGCATGGTATTGCGCTGTCCTTCCCTTTCTCTGTCTGAGAACCAGATGTGAAAGTCTTCTCTATACACAGCTGAGTTGAAATACCAGGAAATGTATCTGATGCCTACAAATGCCATATCGATATGCAATAAAATATCCGAAAAACCATTAAAAATATCCTAGATCTGCTCTGTGTCAAGTACAGGACATGGCATTGGCTGTGACCAACTCAGCAGCTCTAGATCTCAATACAACATCACTTATGTTTTTCATAACATTGTAAATATTCACTGTTTTCTGTGTCAATTGTATGAGATATTCATGTCTACTGCTGTAAAATTGAAATATTTGTTACTGTGCATTTATTTTCTGCAGGAAAATGTATTTTACAAATATGGTCAACTCACCTAAGATTGAGACGGCGCTCATGGATGGATCAGAGAAAACTACCTTGTTCAAGAATATGTTAGTTCATCCACAGTCTCTCACAATTGATACAAAAGATGACAACCTCTATTGGGCAGATTCACGACTGAACCGAATTGAAATGTCAGATTTGATGGGAGGAAATAGGCGTGTTCTGGTAGATGGGCAGGTATGTTGTTCTGGGTTATAAGATTAGTTTCAAAGTTGTAAGTAGTCTTGTGTACACATTGTATGTAGTTGAATATAAGGATTGTTTTGAAACTTTCAATAAATGTGCTCATTCTTGTGTCACTTGAGCCTAGAATGGAGACAAAGAATAGTAAAACTGTAACCTGCCATCCACTCTGCAGTAGGTGACTAAGGAGGACTAGCTGGATCTGGTTACTACATTCTGTAGACAAATGTAAAACAGAAAGGGGTCAAAGGCTCATGAGGTCATGGTGGTAACATGAGCCAGGGTTAGCGAGGGGCGCGCTAACCAAGACCATGCCCCCAACCTCCACGCGGTGACCCTGGAAACAGACTATGGTTCCGGTCTGGCTAAGAGGGGCAGGGATCGGGAGAGAAAACTACTGGTAGGGGTAGCAGTGCAAGTACGGAAACACGATAAAGATACATACAAAGAAAATGCACAAATTTCCTGACCGATGTCCAACAAGATATTGCCCAAGTCCCTGAACGCAAAGAAACAGCAACGAAACGCTTCAGACATGGATGAGAGGTGCATCCAGTGACCAAACGTATGCCCACGTAAGGAGAAGCTCGAAGCCCTGAGGAGAGGGCAAACATTGCCAGCCCGTCGGCAAGAATAAATAAGACAGGACCGTAACGAATAAAAGTCTACCCTCGTGTTGGTGCGAGAGAAGACTGCAGCTGACCCCGCATTGGTAGCCCGGTGCAGATACATGTACTGGGCAAGGTTTGCAGAGCGCAAAAGAACAAGTTGCGTTTAGTGCATAACGAAACTACCGCCCTGGGAAACCGTGCAAGGTACTGTGCGATTAAAATTAACATCCCCGAAAGAACTGAGGTTGGCGACGCCTAACGGAACTGCCAGCCTTGGGGCAACCGGGCAAGGTTCGATTGCAGTCGACTAACATCCCCGGAATAACTGGGGCGGGTGATGGCGCGAGCGCAAAATCCTCAGTTACGCTTATAGTGCCCACTGAAACGACTCTACATTGTTTGTACTCGCCCCATGCCAGTGCTTTGAGGTTAATTGCAAATTGCCACGATCAACACGCGTCTAGAAGAGGCTGAGAATGTTCCTTCCCCGGATCAAACTCAAAAAATGTACGGTAAAGCAAGGCCGACAATGTACGGATCAAACAGGAAGTTTGGGTCTGAACATTGGCGAAGGCCGATACTTTACACGGTGTCTTATACGAGTAAGACGCCGTCCGAGGATAAGCTTACAAGCCCGAGAAATATTTCTCAGTCAGAACGGGCATAAACAGCGTAACTCACTGTCCCGGCGAAGATCACAAAGCCCAAAAATACGGCAAAGCTGATCGCACTTAGGGAAAGCTCACCCTAGTAAATCAAAAGCTGGCTGAAAACGAACACCCCACCGAAGGATAAGCAACTGGGCTCCAATAGGTGCTGAAGGCTGGTGCACGACATTACGTTCGATGTTTGGCTGTTTATATATCACAATGAGAATGATTAAAACAGGCCTAGAACGATCAAAGAAGAAGAAGAAGTAAAACAGAAAACCAACTATTGAAAGTAACAATAAAAAGAGAGAAAAGCTGTAGTGATCCGAGTCAGGCAGGAGGAGACACATTATAAAACTCAGGGGTTTAAAATGTTGAAAGGAGTCAGTTACTGACTTTGTAATAGGAAAACCATAGTTAGAGACCTGTAATGTTTACAATGACTAACTAAACAATGGAAGGTTGTACAAGTGACAATCAAAGCAGGAGCAACGATATAGACATCTTGGTAATCTATGAAACAAAATGAAAATGATGCAGATCTCATGGCTTGAGGAAGAAAGTATGTATAACCTAGGAATAGCTGTATACAATAGAGTGCAAAGAACTTGTAGTATTGGATGCAGTAGGCCCAAGAGTAATGTCTGCAACTTTCAAAATGAAAATTTTCTATTGTCCTCTATTGGACAATATTACACCTCTATTGTCATGCACCAAACAAATTACAATCAATCAATCAAATTACAAAATAAGAATAGATTTTAAAAATAGTTTTATTTCACAATTTGGATAAAAAGAGAGGAAAGAGCATAATAATTATGATGGAGATATAATACAAATATAGAACCAAATATAGAAATAAATAAACCTTGAAGGAGTTTGGGAAAATAAGGATATAAATGATAATGATGAGCTATTTGTAGATTGATGCTCTCAAAAGAACTGATTGTAGGAAGAAGCATGCTTTCAGAAATAAATTTGCCAGGCAGCAAGGATATCACCCCCCTTTTAGAATAGAAAATTGCCCGAGTGGTTACCGGGCCCAAATTTGGGGTGTAAAGAATAGAGCCACTGTTACCTGCCATGCATGTCGAAGAGACGACCAAGGAGGTTTGCTAAAATCGGATGCACATGTGTAGAAGTCTATGCGTTTAGGGACCTACCAAACGAATGTGCAACATATACACGTTCTTGGCAAAGATAAAACATATCACAGTTTTTTTTTCTTTTTTTTTTTTTTTTTTTTTTCTTTCGTCCGCTTTCAACTCAGACGAAGTTTCATCTCTGAAACTGATTTTTGCGTGAAAATCTGTTTTTCCAATTTCTTAAATGGCAGAAGCATGCTCAGAAATTACTTTACACTGGCAGCAGGTTCCAATGTACTGTAATTAGTATTCCCGATGTTACGGCAGATTTTCTCCGATAGAGGACCACTGTTATCTGCCTGAGTAAGACCAGGAGGACTAAAAATGCCACAGTGGTTCGAACCCGAGCTATAGGGCTCCAAGCTAGCAGGCGACTACTATCAACTACTCTGGCAGTAACCATCACAAAGAGTGATTAAAATTGGTTGTAAAGAACGAACGCAGAAGAAGAAGAAGAATAGAAAATCAGATTTGCCTGACCATATATGTATAATATACAAAGAGATTTAGATAAAATATCCGATCACTATATGAGTAAAATCAAGATGAAACTAGAAAGATAATCAACAACACAAAACTACAGACAATAATTTAGTGTGACATATCATAGAAATCAGAGATATAAATAAAATCACAAACCTCCAATACAACACAGCTAACAACAGTTACACAATATATGGAAGGTGTAGTGTTTATAACAAGCATCATGATGGCCTGGAGAGAACAATATTAGAGGACAGGGTCCCAGGACGTAGAGGCAAGACAAGAAGTAGATGGCTACAAGATATTAAAGAAACCATGAATACGACCATCGGCGAAGTGGGTGAACTGACTAGAAACAGTGAATTTCAGATGCGCTGCAAAGAGAGCAACGTCCTAGAAAGAATATGCACCTTGATGATGATGAGTGTTTATAAGAAAGCAACATCAGAAACTATAAATCTGAAGAAACTATAAATCTTATATCTGAAGAAAAAATAATAACAGACTTTAACAAAAGGACTCAGATGTTCTAGCGCAAAGTCATGTAGTACCTCTTCACCTTCTTTGTGATTGGTTTTATATGCTCAGTCATAAACTAGGAGATGGGTTGCCTGTATGAAGCTGCACATAAGTTGGAGTTTCTTGAGGGTTCCCCATAACATTCTTGAGACCATGTTTCATTGTTGTAGGTATGATGGACAGGACCATAGGATGTGCCCTGGAGTCTGTTTCAGTCTGGTATACACACTGTGCAGTCTGAACATGCTTTATTCTGTGCATGTGGTGGTGGAGCCTGTAGTGTACTGTTCTAAGATGAAAGATTGTTATATGCATATGTTTTCATGTAGCATATGTAAAAGGTATGAAGCATGGACATTTAATAAGGCAGTGGAAAAACATATATGTGCTTTTGAAATATAAGTGTTGCAGAAGAGTCCGTTGTATATCATGGACAGAAGAGAACAAATAAACCTATACAGAAAGAACTTATCAAAGAAAACTGGCTGATGCTATAAATAAAGAAAGAAAATTGAGATATTTAAGACATAAAAAGACATGAAGGAGGCATACTGGCAAAGAGAAGAAGAGGAAGACCACAAAGAAGATGGATTCATGATGTAACATAGTTTGAACATGACGGGTGCAGAGGCAGGACAGGACATCTGGCCTATGATAGAGAGAAATTCCGAGGACTGTTGGGGTGGCAAAGTTATGCTCAGGACAAGCTATTTGATGATGATATGTAAAAGAAAGATTTTTTCTTGTTTTTGTGATGATGAAATACATTCAATTCTGCTATAAACCATCATCTGAAAGGCTGCAATTTGATTTTCTAGCTGCTTTCCCATAACCATTCCCAAATTAAGTACAATTATCATATCTAAGAAAATATCTAATTGTTATGTTTGTGTGCATATATCCCTCGGAGAAGGCTGCTCTTGGTTGTCACCATCTGATATTGCTACACTTTTATCTGTATTCACAGTATGCTTACTTATGAGTAATTATACTTTCCTGGTCTCATTTATTTCCTTGATTGGGGGACCGAAGGGCAAGAGCCCAAGTGACACTGGATCAATTCTGTGATTGTTTGTTGTATGCCAAGTTTTAGTTAAACTAATTATCCAGAGCACCCCAAAAAAAACCATTTAAATTTTCATTATTTAATTTGCAGGTTGGAAATCCACGTGGTTTGGCTGTTTATGGCAAGTTTCTCTACTGGCTAGCAAAGGAGCAGAATTTTGTGGAAAGGATACACAAAAAAACTGGTAATAAGCGTCTCTGGGTGCGAGGCAGGATCCCAGGTTTGAGTGATCTAATAGCAGTAGAGCATTCATTACAGGCAGCCTGGCATCCATGTTTTAATAACAATAGCGGATGTTCACATATCTGCTTCATCACCGAAGATAAAAAGGCACGCTGTTCATGTCCCATTCATCTGATGTTGAAAAGTGATAAGCAGACCTGTTCTGAACCACCAACATGTGCACCAGACCAGTTTAAATGTCACAGTGGCACTGTCCAATGCATACCGATGGTGTGGAAGTGTGATTATTCTTCAGAGTGTGAGGATAATTCAGATGAAGAAAACTGTGTGAAGTGCTCAAATGATCAGTTTACTTGTGCAAATGGCGAATGTGTAGACAAGAAACTGAAATGTGATGGCAGGAAGAACTGTGCAGATGGTTCTGATGCAGCTGATTGCTGCTCTGGAGATAACTGTGAATGTGCTGACTGTGCTGTTCACACAGACTGTGTGGATTCTAATGGTAATCCATGTCCATCCAAACTTCCTGAAAGAAATGAATCGCCAAAAAATTACACTATTGCTATTGTAGTAGTGGTTGTGTTTTTTTTGGTTGTGATTATTCTCATTCTAGTTTGTCGTCACAGGTCTAGTAGCACACCAGCTGATGAGGATGTTCTGGTTGCAAAGAAGCCATTAAATCCACCAGTTACAATCATAGGTGAGGGCTGTAGCCCCCATGACACTTTGTCTCAAATCAAATCTGAAGCTACAGGTATTTCAATGGGATCAGGATCAGATCCACCATTTTATGACAGAAATCATGTTACTGGAGCATCGTCCAGCAGTTCAACAGTGACTCAGTATCCACAGGAGACACTGAACCCACCTCCATCTCCTGTTACTGACAGATCTGTGTACACAGCCCCAACAGGGGATGTTTATGTATCGCTCAACAGTCTGTCATCGTCGGTTCAGAGGTCAGGCATGGGCAGTGCTGGTGGGAGGGGTGGACGCTCGCCGCAATCATCACAGACGCCACCATCATCACCACCACCATCACATTCCACCTCCACCAACCACTCCATGTTCCACAGATGTCTGTGAGGATAGCGAACCATACCATCAGACAGCCCCACTCAACAGCTCCACACCAGTAAACAATAAATACAGTGGTCGTTCCTCTAGATCTAGATCTAGATCAAATGCCAAAAAATTCAAATACTACTTCAATAACTCTTTGGTGGAATTAAACTATGACTCGGACCCATATCCTCCACCACCAACTCCACATAGTCATTATTTCTCAGATGAAGTTAGCTGCCCGCCTTCACCCTCAACAGAGAGAAGTTTTTTAACCGCACCTCCACCTCCATCACCTGTAGCTACCTCAGATTGCTGACCTAATCTGACAGGATTTACAAATTAACAAATGTGAATGTAAACCCACCAAAACTTCATTAAACCTCAGGGGTTTCATATAATTGGATATAAAAGGAATGGATGTTGTTCTACTTCATGTGATCAAGTGGATTCTTGTGCAGGTGAATTTATTTTTTCTTGACAGAGTTATATGTTGCAATTCTTAAGTTGGACTATGCTGTGGGCATCATCTTTTGTGATTCAGTTTTTGTGTTACATTGTTATTTTGATCATGTTTTGATTTTGTTTATTTTGGTACTTACACTAGAGTTCTAGAAATCTTATTAAGGACTGACATTTGTTCTTATTCATGCAAACAGAAAACTAGAAGCAAAATCTAAAATTAGATTTGGGGTTGCAAATATTTCTTTGTATATACAGAACTTTTCTGTTATTTTTTTTGTTTGGTATCAGTTACCTGTGATCGTTTTCTTTGATGATTTAAATACCAGTCTGTATTGTTTTTATTCTCTGTACTGACTGATCTTTGGTTCGCAGAACTTATTTTGTTGCCTTTTGACAGTTCCATTCATCTCATCTAGCGGATGGTGAAACATATGCATTTTAATGGTTTCTATAAGCTTGCTAGCTGTGCATGCTTTTTATCCATCCTTTCATGTGCTGATTCCTTGCTGACATTACTTCTTCGCATGTGATACTTTTATGTACTACTTCCTCTCACATGCTAGTGTAGTTTATTCCAAATTACTGAAGTCTAAGGATCACTGCATTATTCTGTTCCTGCTATAGATACTTTTCAAACTAATTTTTCCACTATTTGGTTAAAATTTAATGGTGGTAAAGACCATTATGTTTCTAATACCAATCTCATTGAGATACCCAATGTGACAACAAGTGAAACAAGAATATACAAGTCTTGAAAACTCATAAACCACCAGACAAGCTTATAGATAGTGACTTCTTTCATTTGTAGTCTGTTTATAAAATCATTGTAATCACTTGGAAAGTTGTAATGTTTTGATCACTATGTTGTCAAACAATGATCTATGATAAATATACACTGAGTTGTTTTACAATCATTCACTGTCTACTGATATATGATTGAAAAAACTGTATAGACTATTTTGGCTTAATCACAATGAGACAAATGTTTGCTTCAGAAAAAAAACTGGATGACAAACTCCATAGAGGAAATAAATATTGGGCTCTTTCCAGAAACTACTGTAAAAAGTCAAGTCCGTTTTCATACCATATGGTATATTGGGGAATATTGGTGTTAGAGCATTATTTGTCTTTAAGCAAGGTAAACGAATAGTGATATGGAGAACTGTAGTTTTAACAAATTCAAATGTTTCTAAAAACCTACTGTTTTGTTGTCTACTTGCTGAATTGTACTGAATTGAGAGTACAGCAAATTGAAAAATTTCCCACAAATCTTCTCTTTTAGAATGAGTTAATAACATTACTTCGCCCGAGTGGTTACCGGGCCCAAATTTGGGGTGTAAATAATAGAACCACCGTTACCTGCCATGTATGTCGTAAGAGGCGACTAATGAGGTTTGGCTGAAATCGGATGCATGTGTCCTAAGCGTATAGAAGTCTATGCGTTTAGGGGCCTACCAAACCAATGTGCAACGTATACACGTTCTTGGCAAAGATCAAACATATCACAAAGAGTGATTAAAATTGATCGAAAAGAACGAACGCAAAGAAGAAGAAGATAACATTACTTGATTTTATTTTCTAAAAGTGGCAGCCTTTTTGTCAGATTGAATAGGGCAATGTTTGATTGAGCTTGCAAGTTATGTATGTTTTTTGTTTAGTCACATACTCTTACCTTATGGAAGCCAAATCATTGCCATTACCGCATGTTGTGTTACTTTTGTTAGAGTGTAAATGTGTTAACTTCAAAAATGTAAACCTCACCTCATAAAGAGCACACATTGTGTGTGTGTTCCATATTTATTAATACCCAGTGGCATTTAATACATGTTTAATCCAGTTATTAATGTATAAGATGAAAGTATATAATAATAGTGTATAATAATAACCTGCATGCAAGAGTTTTTGCAAAATGTTATGATGATCTGCATGTTTATAATTTGCTGTTATAAAAGTTAGTGTGAATAATAAAGTGTACCTGGAACAAATATGTGTATAGAAAGAAGTATGCATTTGAAATCTGCCTCAGCATATATGTGGTTGGTATGAAGACATAGAACAATTTAGATGGGAGAAATGTCTCTGGAATCTCATTCTCTCTTATTCCTTGTTCTTCCCAATGGAACGTAGGTCTGCAACTTATCACTAACACTTCTATTAGTTTTACAATTCAGCGCTCATAATGAAACATAGTGCTGAAATTTTTCTATAACGCCAAATCATATTTTCATTGCAGTTGCTGTAACAAAGACATTTTTGTACATTTTGATTGTTAGCTGTAACACTACCTCATATAACCTGAGAAAATGTTGCCCAATAGGACACACATGTACATAAGGACTGCTGTAAGGATTTAGCATCATAACTCACACTCTATATTACCACATCTGCTGTGTTATAAAGTAGCTTGGTGTCAGAACGGATTGATCATGTGGAGACTCCAATAGCAGACTCATGCACTGGAATAGAATAGAACAATGAAGAAGAGCACTGTGTCTGGAACCAGCGATAGTATACAACATTGGAGATAAAAGCAATCTCAGGAATCAGTTATAGAACAATGGAGTGAGAATAATAGAACATTGGAGATAAGAGTGTTGTCTGAAACCAGGGATAGATGGAATAGAACAATAGGGATGAATGCAATAGAACAGTGGAGATTAGGACACTTTTGGAAACCAGTGATAAAATAGAACAATTAGCACAATGTATCTGGAACCGGTGATATAATAGAACAATGGAGATGAGAGCCATGTGTCTTCCTTCCTTCCTTTCGTTCGCTTGAAATATGTCTATATATTCAATGTTGTCTCTTGTATGAACTTCACTGTCTTTTGTAGCTCACACAGAGGTCCGTGTAGTTTTATGTCGAGTGTTGTTTCGTTAGGCCAGTGAGTTTGCCTCAGTGTATCATATTTGGGGCAGTCTTGAAGTATGTGCTCTGCAGTCTGGTTTGCCTGTCCACATGTACACATGGCTGAATTGCCAATCTTGAATTTTGTATACATGTGGCTGCGGAGCCGATTGTGTCCTGTTCTAAGGCGCAGAATCACAACTTGTTCCAATCTGCTCATATTATAGTAATCGTCTTGTGTTGGTATTTGTGGCTTTCTCATTGATTTAATCATCCTTTTCTTTTGGTGGTAGGTAACTGGCACATCCGGCTGCTCTCCTGCAGCACCTTCCTTGGCCAATCGGTCTGCTGTTTCATTTCCTGGTATTCCACAGTGAGAGGGTATCCACTGCAAGACAACCCTGCGATGCTTGGACAATTTAGACAGTAGGGTCTGTAGACCTGGCAATTTTCTGGACTGAAGTGCTTGGAGTGCTGATTTTGCATCAGTTAAAAATACAACAGGTTGAGGATCGGGTCTGGTATTCAACAGTTTTTCAGTTGCCACCTTGATTGCCTGAATTTCTGCATCATAGTTGTGACAGAATTTCCCGTTGGTACTTTAATCGCATCTCTAGCGTTGTTTGGGTATTCTATGTACACTCCTGCTCCTCCATTCTTCACTGCATTTTCTGCTGACCCATCCGTGTATACCCGGACCCAGAGGTCATGTGGGTATTCTTCATCAAGTAAACTGAGAGTGACTGTCTTGCGTTGTATGCTGTTCTGCTCATCCTTGTCGAATATTCCTTTCACTTCTGTCTGGATACATACTTCTGGTTCAGTCTCCTCTCTCCAAGGGGTTTGCTCTGGCACAGACTTTAGGGAATGCCAACTTTTGGTAGGTCTGAAGTTTGCCTATTCAGTCTTTGGCCTGGTGAATAAAGCTGCTTCTTTTCAGCCTCCCCAATGCTAGATTTTTAATCTGTTTTCCATTGGGTGGCTTGGCATACTCAGAAACTTTTCTGCCTGCGTCATCACTTTTGTGTCTCTGCGTTCTCTCAGTGCTTGTATTCCCCCACTCTTTCCATCTCCACTATTGGTGTTGTTTTCATTTGCTCCTGTGATGACACGAAGCGCCTGGTTTTGCACCTTATCCAGTTCTCCTAATAGCCATGTGTCTGAAACCATTGATTGAGTAGAACTATAGAGATGAGAGAAATGTTTCAGAAATCAGTTTATAATCGTTTTATATTGTTTATGAGCACATGATGGTCATTTATATTCACATCTTGGATGGGATTACACAAATGTAATATTGATGTGTGTACACCATTAGTTAATATATAGCCGTCCATCGCAAGCGATGATGACAACAATCTCAGACGTGTGCTGTTGCACCTCTCTGGTGTGTGCGGAGGTGACTGTAGAGTCCAATCCTAGAACAGAATCCCGACCACAGGTGGGGCATACATGATCAAGGTTAGACATGTGCGTGTTGTGTGCTGTCTTTTCACGCTGCTCGTTTTCTCTGTGACTCAACAATACGATGATTCTCAGCTATTCGGGTTCCTCTTTTGTTGTTACAGCGCCACATTTGGCGATCTTGCGCAAGGGATTCCCAGCACGTATTGTCTATATCGAAGCATTTCAGAGACACTTTAAGAGTGTCTTTAAAGCGTTTTCTGTCCACCAGCAGAACGTTTGCCCCTTCAAGCTCGCCATACATCAACTGTTTTGGGATGCGTTTATCAGGCATCCGAGCAACGTGACCGACCCATCTCTCTTGGGCCTTCTGCAACAGGGTGAGGACTTCGCTGTCTCGAATTTTGTCCTGCCAGTTTATTTTTAGTATTCTGCGTAGACAGCTTGTGTGGAAATGGTTTATTTTTCTTGCGTGTCTGCTATATACTGTCCATGTCTCGCTTGTGTACAGCAGCGTGGTTAGCACTATGGCCTGGTAAACTTTCAGCTTTGTGACTATGCTTATCCCCTTCCGTTCCCACATAGTGACACGTAACCTTCCGAACACAGCACTGACTTTGGATATCCTATTGTTGACCTCAGAATCTATATTTGCCGATCTGGATAGGAGGCTGCCAAGATAAGCAAAGTTGTCCGTTGACTGGAGCCGCTGGTGTTTAATGTTGATGACTGGATCGTAATTTGATTTTCTAGCTGCCAACTCCATCTTGCTAGAAAACCTTATCAGCATATTCATCCAGTATATAAACAGTTAATAGAATTAAGTTCACTGAACTCCATCATTTCAGACCCATAGATACTTAGTCTCTTCCAGCAGATAATGAAAGGCATGCATGCTGATAGTTCCCCTAGCTTATACATACATTTCATCAGTCCTCTCAGTGGTTCCTGTCGACTTATTGCCATGTGTGGTATCACATTTAGTCAATTTCAAGATGGCATCTTCATTGATGGCACAGTCAGATCATAAAGTAGGCAGTCTTGGAGAGACATTAGTATGCCACCTCTACCCAGATCAAAGTTTCTTAAGTCATTTTCAAAGTCAGCATGTATATTACTGATACAACTGCAGCATCTCCATGACAGTATATCCACACAATGCCCAGGAGGTTTGAGGTCAATATAACTGCCATCCACTAATATCTAAGTCAACATTTCTGGACCTTGAGAAGCATGGATTGATGATAGTATGATAACAATAATAACAATCCCACTTATCTTGGTTCCAGTAGCAACCTCGATGTCCCTTCTCATGCTGGATGTGGTTGTTCTGTCCCCTTACTCTAACAAAAGAATCTCTAGCCTAATTTCATCCCATGCAGAACAGATCCATTATGTATACAATGTCATCACTATACAATACATTCATTATCAGATAGTAGTTGCTTATTGACAAAATCTACTTTACCTTTGCACTCACTAGTCTCTGCACTTATAACATTCAACAATATTGAGTTCTCTAAGATTACTTATAAAGTTGACTATTTCAAGATCCATTATGATCAAAGCATTTCATAAGCTTTGAAATTTGAGTACTTTGATACAGGTCTTCTAGTGAAAATGTGTGATTTATGAGTACAATTTTAATTCAACCAAAGAATGGATCTTTGTTTTGTGTATTGTTTGTTAATAGTTGTAATAATGCATTGTTATATAGAAATCATTATATAACTTGAAATGCCCTATAGTTATTTTGTCTCCATTATTATTCTCTATATTATTACAGAGCTTATGAGTTGACTTTTTTAGAACGTATTTTCCAACCACATGCTTCCCAACTTTCACTTCTCTTTCTTTTGTCCTTCTCTGCTTTTTTGCCGCTAGGCGTAGCAGGTTTAACTGATGATCGGTTTCGGAGATAATGCACGCTCGGTCGCTTGATATGGTGTGGTATTGTGGAGGTTTAAGATGTCTGTAACTCCATCAACCCATCTTTTTCTTGGTCTGCCCCTTCCTCTTGATGATTCCATTTTCAGGTTGTACGCTCTTGCAGCTGGTGTATTCTGGTTCATTCTGACCAAGTGGCCAAACCATTTGAGTCTCTGTTTTTCAATAAATCTAATAGCAGGTGTTGTTCCGACTGTTCTTCTAATTTCCTCATTTCTTATATGGTCTCTTCTTGTTTTATTTACTGCTTTCCTCAAGCATCTCATTTCGCATGTGGTAATTTTCCTTTCTTGTTCTTTTGTCAGTGCCCATGTTTGGCACTGGTAGCACAGTGTTGGTATAAAGATTGCATTTATAATCTGTCTTTTAGTCTCTATTGGAATTGCTGGGTGTTTCAAAATTGGGGTACGCTGGTATGTAATGTTGTTGGCTTGCTGGATTCTAGTTTCAATCTCTCTGTCCAGTCTACTATCAGATGTAAAGATACTTCCAAGGTATTTGAATTCTCTCACCTGCTTTAGCGTTTGGTAATTTATTTGAATGTTGATATCTTTATGTTCTCTGCTTATAGTCATGACTTCTGTCTTTAACTTTCACTTGATATTGAAATTATAACTCATTAGACACTGATTTGTGGAACTTGCAAGAAAATAGTAACTAGGCAACACAGCATGCTAGCAGTGCAGAAACTTGTAGAAAGGATTGAGGAGGGGATACATGACTAACAGATGTCTAACAGATGTACAGAGATACAGCCACTGACCTAGTACATTCAGTATGAGTCGAAAACTTGCAACTGTGTGACTATAATTTATCTAACTTTCTTCATCATACCTGGTACACTTGGATTGTTTCCCCTAGCCTTTCCATCGACTCATGATAGTCACAACAGGTTGGTTTCTTTACAAAGATTTCCTTCCCCAAGGTTAGAGTGTATAGGTACAAATGTGTGATAAATCACTTGGACCAACATAACAAAGATGACTACCAACTCAATAGAGAAGAGCAGGTAATCATCTTCAGGCTACATACTGGGCATAATAGACTGAGGTATGTTAACGGTATGTACCATCTGTACAAAATCTGTATCAAGTACAAAATAGGCCTGATATATATGCATGTGTGGCACCAATAATATGTCAGAGAACACATGACCAATCCCCATGTCAGTTAAAGATAAGCTATATTCGAGATGTATACATACTACAGTTGAGCACTAGCTACTTTAGAAGTATTCAAGTCGATGTTTAAAATCATTGAAAGAAGAAGAGTTTATAGTGGTGACTCTTGCTTGCTTGATATTTCCATCATTAGAAATTTGGGGTATTTCATGGGAACATAGTATCACCTGTTGTCCAACTCCATCTTGCTAGAAAACCGTATCAGCATATTCATCCAGTATTCATCTTAGATTATAGTTCATTCTTTATGGATGCTCCAGATTGGGGTTGGTGCCACTTCTATCAGGTGACTATAGCTGATCTCTGACATGCATGTATTCTTAGACCATCCTCCATTAAACACCGTAGTATTTCTTCCCTCAGTTTCTATTAAATATTTAGTCTCAAAAATACTGCTAGAAGTATATATATATATATATATACACAGGGTGTTCAACTTAAAAGCAGCCCATGAATGGAGTTAATCTGGCATATATGTATGGAAATGAGAAGGTTCAGTTATGACGTAGTATAGGTCAAGGTTGTGTGATGGTGTGTAATTGTAGTGCAGGAAGGGCGATGAACAAATGTGACGTAGGACAAGCTAGTCATAACCGGTTTAAATAGTAAATAGACGGAGATGCAAGGCGTACCTGGCAAATTTATATTTATCACTGGGGCTGCTTTTAAGATGAACACCCTGTATATAGATTATTTTAAAAAGGAAGCAGTGAATGACAAAGAGAGACAGTCTGATCTCATGATATGGATGAAAGTCAACAACATTACATCGATAGATTGTTCATGACTGTCTACACTAGCTAGCATGGTACATTGATTACTAGTAAACAGAATATTCACTTTGACATATATCTTGTGATTTATTTTAATTATCATAACATTATTTTAAAATAAAGATCCTTAAAAATCATTCTTTATTATTTATATTAATTCAGCAGCAATAAGTCAACACTAATACTTGATGTAATTGTAGCATGAGCCATAAAATAAAGTGGTTAGTATATTGACATCATAAGAGACTGGTAACAGTTGTAATTTAGTACCTGCCTCACTGATTTAGCAAAGAGAAAGTTAGCAGGTGACCTAACCATGAACTACTAAAACCTAGTATTGTGAGATCTCTTAAACTTCACACCTATAGCATTAGTATTCTGTGTAATTCCTATTGTTTAGTAGGAACATATTTGCTCCACATTTTTTCTGTGCATCTCACTCAATATAGCATGGACTGTTTATCATAAATACATTTTATGTAAATTACAAATGTTTGTACATGTTGTACATTTACTTGTATATAATTGTGTTATTTGACTGGTATGAATTTGTTAACTAAAATAATCTTTTACCTGTTAGTTGTTTGTATATGATGTACATTTTAATTATCCAAAGATAATTGTTTGAACTTTGATGATGTGAAGTTGCAATGATATTACAATTTATCAATATACATTTATTGAGCATGTATGTATATAAAAATATTCAAGCTTTAGTCCTGAAATTAGAGGTCTGAAAATGTCTTGATGCTCATGGGGCATTTCTTTCTCTTTCAATAACTAAACCAATATGATTAATGATAGCTATACTAGTGGAAACTACAGAAAGAAGTTCTTGGAAAGAGGAGTAAACAATATAATGAATGACTCAAACGAGAATATGATGAACTAAATAGAATGAACCATCAAAGATAATTTAATGGCAGTGAAGAACAGGTAAAAAGAAAACTTTACACTTAAAAGCTCAGGAAAAAGGGAAACAAGAATGCTAAACATTATATAAATAACCAAAACAGAGACCACAAAATAGGTGACAGCATCACTAGAACAATATCTAGTTATAACAGCTATATCACAACCCACTTGTGAAAGATAAGAGATCATCAGAGATAAAGAGAATGTTGTGATGAGAGAATTTGTCAAGAAACTAAACTGGTAAATGTTGACAAATATTGCATCTAAATTAGAGACACTGAAAATGAAGAACAGCAATGCTGCAGGATTAGATGGAATCAAGCAGCACTGAATGCAGATCCCCTACAGATTTTTACATTGGTTTTTCAATAACAACGAATCTTGTACCATACCATCAAAGAAATAGAAGGAATGATAGACATTTCTTGAACAATATACATTTTTATAACAGTAAATTCAAATAAGATTGATTACAGTTTATGACCATCATTTTTACTACTAAACGCCTCATAGATCTGGCAACTGCATTCATTTCCTACAAACATTGTTTATATACATCAATTATCAAACGATTGTGTGTGTGGTTTGGAAATGTCATCTGATACAATGAAAGAATATGTCATCCTGAAAACCCCCCTTCCTGTTTTGTTTTTAATAATGATTTATAATTGATTTTTAAAATTAATTGATTGTATAACACACATCTTTCTTACTAGATGTGTATTTCTTAGTGCATCACCAATACATTTCACTTCATCTTGACTGTGTTTATACGGTTATTGTTACTAAATTAACATCATTGTACTCTGGGCAGACCCATAGTCTCCCCCAACAGAAATAGAAGAATATTCATATTGATGGTTCCCGTGGCTCGCTGTTTAAACACACTCCTCACTCTACCCCTCAGGCATCCAGTTCTACTTGTACAACAGGTAACTCCAAACTGCTTAAATCGCTGGATCGATTCAACATCTATTTTAGTGTCTTGATCCAACAGGCAATCGCGAAGAGACTGAAGAACATCCCCTTATCCATCTTCAACTCCCCAACAATCAATGCTGTTGATGCATGCCTGTCCGCTCTCTCATTACCGCAAACAACCGCATGCCCAGGACAATAATAATATTTATATGGGAGACTAGAAATATTGTAAACCAGTTATTTTAGCAACCTATGTCCATAACAACATGGTGTCCCTTTATTCGGATCACTTTTCCATGCATGATGGCTTAGTGCCTGTGATATAACTCTTCTACTGAGAACCCTCAGGTAACTCTGTAGTCAGTATAGAGACTGTCACTGGCTAAAGAAGAGTGAACACTTACTGAAATCGGATGTGCTGTGTTGAAAGGTGCAAATTATTGCAACTTAATTTCTGTAACCCACACCATAACATACTAAATGACTCATCATAAAGATTGATTTGTAAGTGGTTATTATAGAGCAAAAGTAGAAGTATTTAATACCAATGTTGAATGGGTCGGTGGAAAGCTGAAATTTTAACTAAAGTATTTTTTTGTAAAGGATATGAACAAACAAGAACAATATAAATTGAATGCTCATATAGACTGTGTATATGTGTATAAATAATACTTGTGTAAAGAGATGAACAAATGTAATGCTAATTGTGACCAGTTAAATTCTGGTTTGAGATATAGCACTACAGTTTTTGTGTAGATTATATATGCAATGCAGGTAATCTAAGATGATTGTGTTTGATACTCAAGATATTTATCAATTTTAGACATGATATTCTCCTCATTTAGGTTTATTTAATATTAAGTTAAAGTACAACAGCCCATAAAGTAGCTCACTTTTATGTCTAAAAGAAGCTTCTGAAGGTGAAGGATTGTCTTTATTTATTACACTAGGTTTCTCCATAAGGCTCATCCACTCTCCGCAGAAATGACATGCAACCTGCTGAGGGTACTGCACATATAAACAGAATGTGACCCAGATTAAAACCCACCGCCTTCAAGGCACAAGCATAACCACAGAGACAAAACTCCCCCTAGTTTTATGTGAAAGAAGCAATCACTTTTTGGTTACATTTTTACAGCTCTTTCAGTTTTTATAAATTCTTTTCTTGTCATTTTGCTACCGGATTGCAGTTCAAAGTCATGATCTTATATTGTCTTGCACCTCTCAGATGGATTTCTGCATATTTTGGCAGATGCTATCCATCTTTTTCCTGGTCCTCCACTCACCATGATGTTCTGCTGTAGAAGGCTTATAGACTAGTGTGTTCTGGGTACATTCTTACTAGTAGACCAAACCATTTCATTCTCCGTTTTTTTAGTCTAATTCAAACAGGGTAAAGACAACTTATAAAAAAAATTGTGGTTATTGGATCTTGTTGTTTGAACATGGGAGAGGGTTCTGCTTATTCTAAAACCCTCTAAATCTTATTCTAAAAGCGTGTTTTGAATTTAGTCATGGCTGTAACATGTTGTATTTGACTATATTTACATATATAAGTTTAAACCTATCTTATGCCCTTCTTTAAAATGGCCTGTGATGTATTATTGTTGATTCATGTTGTTTTATTTTATATAGTGTGGTTGGGCACTTTTAAAGGCCATGTGTTATGTATTTTTACATTTTTAATGAGCAGTTACTAACTATTCAATTTTAAAAAATTATAGATCAACAACATATCTATCATAAATGCTTGACCTTCAAGTTGATGAAGACACATTTATTTGTGATCAGTTAGCAGATAATGAATTTGACTAGCTTTATTTGTTAAGTATCAATTGTGTCTGTGGCTTGCGGGGTGAGCTCGATCACAACTTTGGGAGTACCTAGTTCAAACTTCGTGGCAGTTTGGAAGCAAATATGTTCCCAGGAATTTTTACGAATGGTAAAAAGACCTCACGTTCAGAAAACAGTGGCAAACTACTGAAAGTATAAGTGGTGCCTAGAAAATCAACGATTTGTTTATGATAGTTAATGATGACAACAACCTGTAAAGGATATGCCACAATTTATTTTCATTTCATCAGTTGTGTGCACCCTTATTCTTATAAAACTGTTAGAGAAGCTGTCATTTACAGCATAAAAACTAATTACTAATCATATTTTATTATTTACATGTTTATAAGAACCTATTCTCACTGTTCTTTGTGTCCTGCTGAATGGCATAGGTAACTTTCCTCCACTTTCTTCTATCTCTTTTGCTGCTAATGAGTTTTCTTGTTGACTGACAAGATTTTAAACTTGTTCTATACACCTTTACCTGTCTCTTTTCTCTGTGACAATTTTGCCTGCTGTCATTTACTGGTAGAGGTGATAGATGCCATCAATTGTTTTGTTTTTAAACTTTCAACAACAAAAAACTATTGCCAGGTTAATAGCACACCTATCATATTTGTATCTGTTAGTATGGTGAATATGACAAAAGATCAAAGTAGATAGAACTTCTTGTACTTTGTAATTGCTTTATATAAAAAATGTGCATGCAGTTTCTTATAAATCATTATATACATAATTTGTATTAGTCATATTGATTACTATTGCCAAGTTGTAAAAGATAACCCAAGCAATATTGCTCCACATCAGTCATTACATTCATTTGTGTCTACCATTTGTTGTTGATTACTTTTTTTTTTTGTTTGTCTGTAATATATGAGTAATTGGGGCAACATGAAGGCTGATCTCGCAGTTAAGCAGCTGATAGAAGATAATGCAAGGGATGATGATGTTGTTGTATATACCGATGGGTCGGTTCAACGTGGTGAGAAATCCGGCTGGGGTTTCTTGGCTAATGCGCATGGTAGGGTTGTTGCAGAGCGAAGTGGGGCATACAGGACAACTACTTCTAGTATGAGGATGGAGGTTGAGGCTTTCACTGCTGCCCTCCATTGGATTTCTGGGACTTCATTTACTGGGGCAGTTGTTGTATCTGACTCTCAGTCGATGCTTCACAAGATCCAGAAGGGCAGGTTTGAGTATGAGTGGATGTCGTCTATAGAAGTTTCTAACCTCCAGCGGCTTACGTGGATATACTGTCCTGGGCATGCGGGTGTTTACGGTAATGAGAGAGCGGACAGGCTTGCATCAACAGCATCGATTGTTGGGGAGTTGAAGATGGATAAGGGGGATATTCTTCGGTCTCTTGAGACTCTCTGTTGGATGAGGACACTAAAATCGATGTTGAATCGATCAAGCGATTTAAGCAGTTTGGAATTACCCTTTGTTCAAGTCGAACTGGATGCCTGAGAGGCAGAGTGAGAGGTGTGTTTAATCAGCGAGCCACAGGAACCATCAGTATGCATACTCTTCGATATCTGTTGGGGAGACTGAGCACCTATGGGTTTGCCCGAGTGCAATGACGTCAGTTTAGTAACCAATAACCAATAACCAATATGAGTAATTTCATTTTCTGTTCTGTCTTGACTGGTCAACATAGTCACAGAAAGTAGTGACCAGTCTAAGATTGTTGATGTATCTTAGTTGTTCACTCTCAGACGTTAACTTGATTGTAGTTGTTCACTCTCAGACGTTAACTTGATTGTGTTCAGAGTTCACACATTAGGTTTCAAGATCTTCAAAGAGCATATCGTGTAATGTCACTGCTAAATGACATCTATATGGATGGTTTGATTCTTCTTGTGAGCACTATTTGAATTATTACACCATCAGATGTGCTCTTATGATGTTGAATTGTCTGGTGCCATGTGGTGTTTTTGAATGTAGTGATGTGTCGTTGGGATGGTTTGATGATTCAGGAAGAGGATCTGGATGGACTTATTCTACGGAGACAGTTAATAGGATAGTACAGGAGAAGAGCTGTGCAGTCAATGCAACCAATCCTGCATGGAGATAGCTGTTGTCACAGAGATGATTTCATGGCTGGCAGAACAAAAAGTAACACATGAAGTGATAACAGAAGTGACGAGTAAGCTAAGAGGATTGATGCAGGCAGACAAGCTTCCCACTGAATGGATAAACAGCAGTCCTGCCTCAAGAAACTTTACATGTGGACATGCAGTGATAAAGGAGAATGAAAGGGCAGATAAAAGCTGGAATTGCATGTGGGAGAAGTACACCACAGCGCAGATACCATAAATGCTGTGGCTCCAAATATGTGGAAATGGAAACATTAAACCACCTGATTGAAATGGGGACAAGAACTCCAGTACCCAAAAAGGCTATGCTGAAGTTGAACCGAACGATGCAGACACCATATAGTCCGTTCTGACTGCATCCTGCTATAACTAGCGGGAATATGAGAACAAACGAAGCTTAATAAAGATAGTATCTCTTGTTTCATTTGCCTTATAACCCGAAGTGTTTCCGGGGCCCCTCAAAAGGAGCAAAGAATAGTAACACTGTACCCTATAAGGCATGTCGTAAAAGGCGACTGAGGTAGGGACCTAGGGAAGCTACCCTAGTAAATAAAAGCGTCACAGAAATCAGATGTGCTGTCCTACTTGTAGGCGCATAACTGGCACAGCGTACTTATTCTCAGATCGCACTCAAAAAGGGATTAACAAGTGATCTTCTTTGCGTTTGTTCTTTACAACCAATTGTAATCACTCTTTGTGATATGTTTGATATTTGCCAAGAACGTGTATAGGTTGCACATTGGTTGGTAGGCCCCTAAACGCATAGACTTCTACATGTTTAGGCACGTGCATCCGATTTCAGCCAAACCTGCTTAGTAACCTCTTACGACATTCGTGGCAGGTAAGTGGTTCTATTCTTTACACCCCAAATTTAGGCCCTGGTAACCACCCGGGCGACAAGTGCTCGATATTGAGCGCTAGAATAATAATTTCTTATAACCACCAAATTAACCACTCGTGATCTGCGTGGTTTGTGGCAAGCTGAATACAATGCGCCCGTTAGGCCTATATGACATGAAGGACAGACACATTCCAAAGTTTTGCTAAAGTGTATTTATATTATACATGTACAATAGGACACACATTTGTACAGATGGGTTACTAAGATTTTACCAACAGAAAAATCGAGTTGCATGGTATCAGAATTGATTGGTCGTAGGGATGCTGTCAGAGTCGACTCATGTCAGAGATACTTTTGTTTGTTGCAAGTTGTAGTGGCACTTTAGTTCATCGTCCTTTTTATTTTCCTTGCTGCTGGTCAAAACTATACTTTTTTTGTCATTATATTTCTTTCTGCAAGATCCTGCAGCAGACAGTTGTTGTCCCTAGAGGTCTATTTAGTTTGACATCTGCTAATTATTTTTGCATTTCTCTGTTGTCCTTCATTTGCTCTGCACAAGCCACTTAATAAAACAGCCTTTGTGGTCGGTATGATTTGCGGCTCAGTGTGTGAGATCGTTGTGCCAGTTAGGAGCCTACAGACCTGTATGCTTTTTTTCATTCGCAAGTGCCTTCCTTTGTAAGACCAAAAAAAAAAACCCACTTAGTAGTCTATCCCATTTGGCAAGCCATTGCCCTGGTAGCCTTTTACCGTGCGGTCTACACCAATAATAGATGAAGTTAACTTGTGTGTTATATGGGTCATCAGCAGGATACTAATTTTCAGTTTTTAACCCTTCCTAAGAAAAATTAGCTGATCCCCAACTTTTCTGGATGCAGAGTCAGTCAGAGAATACACCTTGTAGACTGAGTATGGTCATCTGCTAGTAGTGCATTTGAGAGGAGGAAGGAATGTCATTTATAAAAATAAGAGTGCAGCTGAATGCAGTTCCTTGAGAGTGAGTGACCTTCCTCTAATCTTTTAGTTACTATCATTTCTTTTCACCTATTAGTTAGGAATGCATCATTTCTATTTCCCTATAAATTACAACTGTCTTTACTCAGTGCGGTCACATGCTTTTAACTTTTTTGTGAAGCCTGCTTGACTATCGCTAGTCAACCTGGTACTTTCCAGCCTGTTATTTTAGTCATTCTTTCAAATAAATTTTCTATTGTTTTCTGGGTTCTTCGACTGGAGTATTCTTGATTTATTTGATTACGCAGTTAAACAAAAAAGTCCTACTTAATTAAAATCAGAATGACTGATGTTTTGTGGCCAAGATTATTTCATTAGGTATCTTGTCTGCACCTTTTTATCTTGGCTGGTGTACTGGGTTTAAAGTTAAATGGTCACTGATAGTTCTTTGTTTTGTGTAACTGGTCATATTTGTGTACAGCACATGATCAGAGATCGCCAAAGAATATTTGTGTGGTTTTGCTTACTTTGTCATAGTATGGTTTTTTTCTTGTTGCTCACTGATTTTTCCCACCAGATCTTAGTACTTTTGGAATTTCCTTTCTGTCAAATAGAAGAGTTTCAAGTTTTATATCTCACATTCTGTAAATATAGATTTTAACATCTTGCACATATATAATCTTTATTTAACTATAATTTGTTTTCCTTATCTCTTTAGACCAAAATGGACTGAAGCCTTTTTGGCACTGCTATGGTTATCTATAGTATACTCTTTTTTGCTGTTGTATGTAGTCTCTATTGTGTCTGCTAGATTTATGATGCGGAATCTGCTGTCTGAAAGTGATATAAATAAACACACAAAGTAATGTCGTTTCTCCAAGTAGAAAAACAAGATAGTGATAAAAGGTCTTTTACAAGCAAAGAATACAAGAACAAAATAGTATCCATGATGATGGTTCTATTGAAGGAAAAAAACAACAACGTACACAATGGATTCCTAACTGCATTCGGGAATGAAAATAGCGACTAAAAATGAAAACGTGAGAAATTGAAAATAAATGAATATATATATTTAATAAATAGACATATTATGAAGCATGAGAAAAGAAAAGATGGCAACAAAAGTTGCTGCAGTCTATATTGGGTCTAATGTCTGAAAGCAGCATATATATGATGTCGTTAGCCTTTTTTTTGTAGTTCCAGTACAGCTTTTTCTTGTGTATTTTTATAGTATGTCTTTTTATTGTATTAGTCCTTTCCAAAGTCTTCCAGGACTGTACATGCAAATATCTGTTGATACCATGGGTGGTTAGTTCTGCCAAAACACCAGTTCTTCAGTGCAGAATGTGTTCTGACTTTATATTCTGGTGTAGGATCAGATTGAGTTGCAGATTTCTTATGCCCCCTCGGCATGGAAAGATACACTAATCTATAAAAACAGAATTGAAGATATTTATCAGTTATCATATTACATGTCAGCCAATTTTTTATTCTTCTTTGTCAAATAACAGCACCAATAGTTTTAGAGAACTGCACGATTCACTTCAGGTCATTCAGATTTAGAAAGAGTGCTAACTCTGTTGGCCATATTTATCAGTGTCTTCCCAGTAGAGCTGACATGCATGAAAAATGTTCTTTGCGCACTAAGTCTGATGTGTCCTGTTGGAAATCTAAGGCGCATCTTTCTCCACTGCTGAGCTGCACTAAAGAAGATGCAAGTTCATTCATCGATGGAAGATTTGCAGCCATCTTTTATGGTGTCAATTAAACAGAACATACAAATGTGGAATAGGTTTGTGGAAGTTTTTATTTTCTGTAAATTTAATGAGGTCAAAATTCTTATGAGTAATTGAAAATGTACTTGAGGGAGGATGAAAGCATTTTAATATAAATAAAGAATAAATTTCAATGCATCCTGTTATACCATTTTTGGAAATAGCTAGATATCCCCACAAAATTGCTTGATGTAAAATCATGAGTTGCCTCAACCTGCTGCCTTGCATGACGGCTGGGGACAGCCCAAGGCTGATGGAGAGCGAACCCAGTAAACGCTGGCTAAAACCGGACACATCGTCGAAAGATAAGCACCAGAGCTCCAAATGGTGCTAAAGATGTGACAGCACACCCATGATAAGGCTGCATGAATCAGATTTCCCCATGAATAAGAAAAAAAATTTGCAAAATTTATGGGGAAATCTGATTCATCAGTCTAAGCGATGATCGAGAGAGAAAGAAGTTGCCTCAATCTGCACATAACTCTTATGAAACCTATGAACTCATCAAAGTGGATGAAACTAGGACCTGTTACACAATTAGGTTGTTTTATCTGTGATCAACAGTTCTAAATTGTGTGGGAGAACAATCTCGCATCCACAATGTTAAATTATTAATAGGTCAAGAGGTTTGTCACAAGAAAATACATGAGCGAGAGAGAAACGAACATCTGAGTCACTGAATGATACATATTACCAGTTCCAGGAAGAGTATAAGTTGTAACATTCACTCTTCACAGGTCACAACAGATATTAGATACATCTAAGGAGTGTGGTACCCAACAAAATGACTTGGAAACCTCTCGTAAAAAGTTGCACAGTGTGTCACGAGACAATGTGGCCATCACCGGTTCCATTGTAGTACAAACTTCTTGGAAATGACAGCTTGAGACTTTCTTTGAACATATTCCAGTTGATGTCAGAGAGAGAGAAAAATATTCACCATGTGAAACATAATGGAAAACATTCAAAACATTGGAAACGGTAAATCTAAAACTAGAAAAACTTACTAGTGACACTATCAGTTTTATTTGTACTACCATGTGCCATCATATTCAACGATCCTTGCTTAAATGACTGTCCATTTAAAACATTTTCATCTTCTTCCAATGTAAGAAATAAAGGCAACACTGGAAATTAGTTAAAAGCAGGAGACACAGTATACTAAGAAATAAATGTCTTTCATGACACCAAAAAAGTAGATCATTTGCTCTCATTAAACATGTACTCTTAATAATGGAAAGTACCAATCACCACAAACAAAGAATTTCAAAGTAAAAGTATCTATGGCTGCTGAACTTGTGACTGGATGAGGGACACATTCTCAAAGTTGATGTCCAGACACCCTAGATTACTCTGCCAGGTTGAGAGATGTTGTCGAATTATCTGCAGGAAATAAAAATTAAAATCTTCAAAAGTGTTCAATACAATAAAGAAAAATAATAAAACATGTTCTAAATACAGCTGACTTGTTACAAAACATTATAACTCTCCTTTCTCCGTTTTCTCAGCCTGGTATTTGAACCTGCTACGTTAAAAATATTGTGGCGTTAAATAATGGTGCTCGCTTTTGCTCCAATAGTATTCGATAGTAGTCAGTTCATATTCGATGTGGAATGATGGGTTATATCCTGGTTTTTGAGTGCACAGTTCTATCAGATGTGTACAACAACATTAGCTCCATGTTCAAATAAAGCAAGTAAAGGCACCACTGGCAGTTGAAAACAGCAGTCTGTAAAGTTGTTGCCAGTGCAAATTTGTTTCTTCTTCTTTGCGTTCGTTCTTTACGACCAATTTTACTCTTTGTGATATGTTTGATCTTTACAAAGAACGTGTATACGTTGCACATTGGTTTGGTAGGCCCTAAACGCATAGACTTCTACACGTTTAGGATATGTGCATCCGATTTCAGCCAACCTCCTTGATAGTGCGCTCTTCGAGCATGCATGGAGGTAACTGGTTCTATTCTTTACACCCCAAATTTGGCCCCGGTAACCACTCAAGGCGTCAAATTTGTTTATATACAAGTACAATCAGAATGGGATGCCTGAGGGGCAAAGAGGGGAGTGTGTTCATGTGTCACATAAACTATCTGTATGCATACCCTTTGACATCTGCTGGAAGAAACTGAACACCTATGGGTCTGTCCAAAGTGCTATGATGTTGGGTCATAACCAATTAAAAGCTATTTTACTCTACCCTTTGATTGCACCCAATTCTCCAGCAAGAGAAAAAGGTCATCTTTTTTTATAGGAGATATTGATCTTCGATGAACCATTCCGTTGTTCAAGTCGAACTGGATGCCTGAGAGGCAGAGTGAGAGGTGTGTTTAATCAGTGAGCCACAGGAACCATCAGTATGCATACTCTTTGATATCTGTTGGGGAGACTGAGCACCTATGGGTCTGCCCGGAGTGTAATGATGTCAGTTAGATACCAATAAGAACCATTCTGTGTTCACAAGCTTTGTCTGTCCGGGCTTTGTATATGACTTATGTCTCTGCAGAGGTATCTGAGTTCGACCTCTCCCCCCAACATGTTTATGTATCGATGATGACCATAGGTATAAAATAAGACAGAATACAAATAAAAGTACCTGCTGCTGATGACATGTGTGTAAGTGATGGCAATTAGTTCCCCACCCCTTCATTTTTTTCTTACCAATAGCATAAATTCATTTTTTTTCTTTTCATTCTAGCAACACATGAAGTCAATATATTTTTGTAATAATTTGTGTCACTTGGGAACTCCTTTTATTTCTCCTTTGCTTATAGAATAATAACAATTGTGTATTTTCCCAACTACAATTCCTACCTGCCAATGATGTTTGCTGAATGTTCTGAATGTTGTCGAGCTGATCAGCACTTTTTCTTGGATCTGGTCTATCCTGGCTTTCACTGCTTTAGTCTTCAACACTACAAAGAGAAACCATAAGTTGTTAACATGAACATATATCTGTGTGGACGCAAGGAGAGACTAGTAAACTGTATCAGAGGTGGGTAGGATTGGCTGGGCGCAAAAGTTGGGTTTTAGCGCCTATGAACAGTGATTAAAGGCGAAATATTACATTCATTGCACCAGGCTAACCAAATGAGGCTTGGTCCTTTTCTGCAGAAATGGCAAATCACCTGTCAATAGTAGTGCACAAGTCACAAACAATGCAGTCCAAACTCAAACCAATAACACCTGGAACACAAGGTTGTAACGCCACCCTGACAGTGAACTACTTTGCTGGTTTCGATGTTCGTCTAAATCATGAGATGGGTTGCCTCTATGAAGCTGCATGTCAGTTGGAGTTCTTCGAGAGTTCCCCATAGCTTGGTTTGTAAGCTTTGTTCATGAGGCCATGTTTCACTCTGCTTAATCCTGGTTCTTCGATGCGCAGAGCTGTCAGTAGCTTGGGTGGATCCTCGAGGCTTGGGATCCGACGCTGCTCCCGCCTGGCAGCAGTCCACAGGAGCAACCCCATATCTAAGCATACTCACTAACCGTATTGTGCGTTGATGTCTTTTTCCATTTCTGGGTGCCCACACCATTCTGGCTGACATGTCCGTCTTCAGTGGGGAAAGTTATGGAGTCTTCCTATCCATGTCCTGGCTCTTCCCAACACTGCCTGCCAGGCATCAGAGGTTTTTAGGAGTTACCTTCTCCGCTTTTTTCAGCCAAGGTGAGCTCCTGGGTGTGATCTTGGTGGGGATCTGGACTTATCCACACACAGGTGGGTCATGCATCCGTTTCACCTATCGGGGGGAATCACACCTCCCCAGGGGTTTTTGTCTGGCTTACCCCAGCCATAGCCTGGTATTTTACCCATTCCGGCATTGGGGGCCCAGTTATAGCGCTGGGGACTCGCTTTTGTCAGAGCCGTATTAGTTTAAGCGGGAGCACCACATGAAGGTACGGTTGACTTGACTGCAGGCATTTCTCATTATTTAGATGAGGCCTATAACAGTCCTTGCTCCCTGACAGTGAACTAAAGACTATCCCATTCTATTGCTGTGTTTTGAGCTGGTTCATGTTTACAGGTTCTGCAAGCAGGATCTGTATGTTCAATATGGTAGTGTTTCCGATGGATGACATCCGATGTTTCGCCGCTCACAACATGTGTTCCTTTAGATTGAATAAGGAGGTTAGGGATGAGCCCTTATCCCTCTGAAAAGGTGCTGAAGTCGGCGATACTAGACCATAAGACAAACCAGAAACAAAGGTATCACTCAACTCATGCTTATGTATGATGATTATACCACATGTAAAACTTATGCTGTTGGACGACCTAACGAGCCTCGGATAGTGAAGTCACTACAATAAAACTACACTGCACCAGAGATCAGCTCCAGACAAGAGTCAACTTTATTATAACACATCTGATGGTATCTTCTTTTAGTCGTCACACTGCTACCGGGTAGTTGCCCAGTGTCGTGATTTTCTGTTTTTGTCTTGCGCTGTTCTGGTGGCTTGTGTGATTGTTATCTTTGCTCTTTCACAGGATTCTGCTACGCCATCTAACCATCTTTTCCGTGGTCTTCCTCTTGCCTTCTTTCCCGATGTTCTGTTGTAGAAGACTCTGTATACTGTGGAGTTTGGATGCATTCTGATGGTATAATCATTCAAATAGCAATCACAAGAAGCAGAAGGCAAACAGACTGACCATTTCATCACAGACAAACCCCGGGAAAAATAATAAAAATATATAAAATATACACTATCCAGAAATAGAAAAATATGCACTAACCATCAATAACAAATTCTTCAACTTCATCTTTCTCCAGTTGCATTTCTTCTTGTATAACACTGAAGTCCATTTCCTTTCGGTTTTCACACATTTGCATGAAGGTCAAGAATCTCATCTTGCGTACATTTTCCTCATGAGATGGACCTGAAAAATATAACATGGAACATTGTGTCAGCTAAATTGAAAATGTTAAGTATTGTGTCCAAGTTTAATCTAACCAAGAACAATTTAATTGTCAAATTACAAATACAAGAAAAGTCAACCAGAATCATCTGATACACCATGGATAATTAATAAAAAAAAGTAATTGTAGAAAGTTAACTAGATACCATGATGTGAACACAGGTGTATTTGTATAAAGGCACACCTCTGTGAGCATGATATATATATATATATATATATATATATACAGTAAACCCTCATTAACACGAACTCGCTTAACACGAACACCCGGTTAACAAGAACAAAAATGTGGTCCCGTCATAAATGTCTATTTCTTATCAGTAAATAACACGAATTTCTGTGTACCACAAATCACGAACTGTATTTTAGTCCCTCCGCCAATTTTATCTCATTTAACCCGAACTTCCAAAGCTTCACAATGTTTGTTGTCACCTTAAAATTGTTAGTGATCGGAAAGGTAACACTAACAGTTTCATTTACCTGTGGATGCCCTTGAGTTTGAGATAGACGGCGAGATAGGTGGAGACATTAATATGTACACAAAGCATTTTCGGACAGCGGGAAAAAAGATTAATGCGTCCCCGAAAGGTGCGATAGCAGATCTGTCGGAAGTAAATTCGCTGTTTCCAGGATTCGGTTACATCGCAGAAGCTCTGGGTACTGTATTTTTATTACAGGTACGAGAATTTTATAGCCAGAACACCCAATTAGAAGTAAAGTATGGTTTGGGGGCGGGAGAGAGAGAAGAGAGAGCAGATGAAATTCCAGTTGATAAAAATCTGGTGAGAAAATGTTCAGATAGGACGGAAAGTTAGTAGTAGTTGAAGAGTCATGTCTAAGAGGAAGCAGACAGGCATAGATCTGGAAACAAAACTAAGAATTCTAACGAAGTAGATGTGGTGCATTGAAGAAAAGACAATTGCTGAACAGTATGGAATTGCCAAGTCTACCTTATCCACAGTACTTAAAGACCGGGAAAAATTCTTAATGCTGTTGCATTAGGTTCGTAACAAATCTAAGCGACTCGTAGAGTGCTAATCGAAGATATCAAACGCTACTTCTAGAATGGTTCAACCATATGCGCACTTCCAATGTACCTTTAAGTGGACCTATAATTCAGTCAAAAGCAAATGAGACTGCCAAAAATTTGGATATTCAAGATTTCGGCTGTTCCGCTGGTTGGCTGTACCGGTTCCAAAAGAGACACTCAATTTCATCAGTAGTGATTTGTGGTGAAGCAAATAAAGTTGATGAAGAAGGGGCAAACAACTGGTTGCATGGATTTTACGGAGTGAGAGAAAAGTATGCCTCGTGTGACGTGTACAATATGGACGAAACTGGACTTTTTACAATCTTTTCCAAGTCATACCTCGGAATAAAAGGTGACAAGTGCCATGGTGGAGCGCGCAGTAAACAACGTCTAACCGTTGTCCTTGCATGTAATGCAGACGGCAGTGATAAACACCTCCCATGGGTGATAGGCAAGTCCAAGAAACCACGTTGTTTTAAAAACATGAACATGGATACTCTACCTTGCATCTACTCTCACCATAAGAAAGCTTGGATCGACAGCACATCATTTCGTAAGTGGCTTCTTCATTTCAACAGTCGAATGGTGGCTCAGAATAGGCATGTTCTTCTGACAATGGACAGGTGTACGGCCCATAAAATACATGATCTGAACTTAACAAACGTAAAGGTTCAATTTTTCCCCCCAAATGCAACAAGTCGCCTTCAGCCTTTAGATCAAGGCATTATTGCTCTTATGAAGAGAGCTTATGCAGCGACTTGTGAGAGCTGCAATTGCGCTGTTGAAAACAACACGATAACCCCAAGTTGGAGTGTGCTCGATGCAATAAAGCTATCGCTGTCTCCTGGGAATCTGTGCCATCAAAACACTTGCAGAACTGCTTTAGCAGAGCCTGGAGACATAGCAACACTAATCCTATCGAAGAGTTAGATGGTGACATTGACACCACCTCTCATGACGAATGGGATATTCTTCAAGACGTTACAAACCCTGGAGTTAGTTTTGAGGAATTCATTAGTGCAGATGACGATGTTGCCGTGTGTTCTCCAGAGGAATCTGATGTACATGTACAATCAGTTGTGTGTGAGGGGCAAGAAATATCATCAGAAGAAAGTGATGAAGACAATAGTATACCGCCCACCCGCCAGGAAGTGTTAACGGCCTTGGACACTTTAGAACGGTTTGCTACAACAGCTGAAATGACCGCTAGGTTTACGGAAGCTATACACACAGTTGGCCGTGAAGTTACTATGCACTTTCGCCTGTCTCGACAGCGCAATATACAGGAATTTTTCTGCAGAAAATAATACGTGAGTACTTCTTTAAAAGTTAATTACTGTAGTAGTGTTTATATGATGGCATCTGTATTGTATATGGTTAATACTGTGCTGCATTGCCAAAATTTGAGTCCCCCGATTACACTAATTTTTTTAACACGAACTCGTGATTTTCGGTCCCTTGAGTTCGTGTACTTGGGTTTTGGCGGGGCTAACTTATGGACATGTCTGAAGGAGATGACCATCAAATGAATAAAAGACCTACCTAAGAGGAACATGAATGTAGCATTGTGTTTTAAAGACTTACCTAAAGAGTTGATGAAGTCTGTTTGATTCTTGTAAAACTCCTGATATTGACTCAGTCTCCCAGACACGAAGATTAACAGAAGCTGAAAAGGATTTAACAGTGTTGATTATATATTTTCCTCCAGGTCTAAGTAATTAATTTCTTGCAGCTCATTACAATTTTTGCAGTTCCACAAAACTTTACTGAGGGTATCTAATATGATGCAGACTTCACTTTCAATGAAGGAAAAGAAATTAATAAACTGAACAATCTAATGCAGTGGTACCCAAAGTGTGCACCTCTGCGACTTTCTCACAGGGGCTCCACAAGATATTACTAAATTCTATTTATTTTTTTCAACAATTAAATTTTATTTTTATTTTCAGTTCAATGTTATAGGATGTATCATCTAGCGAAGCTGATGCGAAAATGGATTGGTTTTTACTAAACAACAATGAGCATTGTGAGAGTGAATATATAAAGAGGTCTTGTTATCTAAGAGTGCAAAGAATCGTAAAATTTGAAAATATAATAACTATTTGAAATTGCAATTTGCGGTACTCAGTTCTCAGATGAAACTATGATCTATTGGTTTCTGTGAAGCTGGTGTATTGGGTCATGCTGTGTTATAGATTATCTTTTTTTTTTATCCCTTGACATGGAATTAGATACTCATATTGCTTCATTTTGCCTCCTGCAGTAGCTGGTGCAATTTTAGATATAAACTGACTAGAATTTTTATTTATTTATTACTTTTTTTTTTTTCATCCGCTTTCAACTCAGACTAAGTTCCATCTCTGAAACTGATTTTTGCGTGAAAATCCATTTTCCAATTTCTTACAATGGCAGCCGTGTGCTCAATGTACTTGTAATTAGTATTCCTCGCATACAGGCAGATTTTCTCCGACTTCAGAGGTACTCACGTTATCGTCCTGAGTAAGACCAGGGACTCGAACAAATGCCGGACAGTAGGTTCGAACCCGAGCTATGAGGCGTCTCACAGCTAGCAGGCCGAGCTACTATCAACTACTCTAGGCAGTCCCCTATTTATTACTGAGAATGAATGTAGGTTTTTCTACTTTGCTTTCTTTCTTTACGACCAATTTTAATCACTCTTTGTGATATGTTTGATCTTTGCCAAGAACGTGTATATGTTGCACATTGGTTTGGTAGGCTCCTAAACGCATAGACTTCTACATGGTTAGGACACATGCATCCGATTTCAGCCAAACCTCTTTAGTCACCTCTTACGACATGCATGGCATGTAACAGTTCTTTACACCCCAAATTTGGGCCCCGGTAACCACTCGGGAATGTAGGTTTAAATTAAGAGAACCAGAGCAAACTTGAAATTCAGAAAATCAACGTTTTGAATCATGCAAATTTTGAAACAAAGCTAACTAGCTCTTGCAAAAGATAACTTACATCATGTATCAATTCACCCTCCAAGAACTTGACTGGCTTGAGAGAAAGAAGATGATCCATGAGAAATGTGTTTGGATCAGCCAGGCAGGTCTCTATACATTTGTGTGCATCATCTCTGGCCTGAGAAGCATTGTCCTCTGTGTATGTGCCCAGCAGTTCAATCATCACCTTAGTGGCAATATCACTAGAGGAGTACAACACAAGAGATCACAAGATTAATCCAAGCAGATACGATAAAATCAATTTTGTTGATGTCAGTTATTTTTATAGTGATAAATTGTATCTGGGGTGAAATGGCTGACAGACAAAACAATTCTGCCAGCCTTGGATGGATCCAGACTTTTGTCTGGCATCTTGATGTTAAAGTGTCATAAGTCCCATCAGACTAAAACACAACAAACACTGGATGCTGTGTTCTCTAATTCAGAAGTTTCTATCCTGCTTCAATAAAGCCTTGTGTTTGGTGTAACAAGTGTTTCAAGCTAGAATATTCATTTCTTTAGCTAGATCTAGACAAGAATACAAACAATCACACATGTCCAATGTTGATCATTGACCAGGATGATGTTAAAATGTATCTGGGGTGAAATGATAGACAGACAAATAATTCTGTCAATCTTAGATGACCCAGAGTTTGATCTTGCATCTAGATATCATGTGTTCCAGTATAGACTAAACACAAGACAAAAACTAAATGCTATGCATGCTTGCATCAAGCTGTCTTAACATTATGATAATAAAGGTAGTAGTAAACATCACATAAACATGTATGATTTAATGAAATATAGATTAGCTTGATGTTTCATACATGTGTGAATATAAGATGCTGGTCAAGCAACTATGTGCTAGTATATCATAGGTGAGGGCTTATGCATTACGTTAATCCGTCCCACTAAAGTTTTATAAGTTCCCATAATAGAAACTAAATGCTAACATTTCTTAAAATAAGCAAGTGCAGGGAAAGTATCTCAAACTCACTATTATTTAAGAATGGGTCATCATAAAATTAATTCAACCAGAATTTCATATGATGTTTGTTTTAGACTCGAGTTAATCATATGGAGTCATCCTTTCCCCCCCCTATTCTCTTATTAACCCTTTGAACTCTGGCCACCTGTTCCTTAAAAAACTCTTCCCGAAGCTCCTGGGGCAAAAACAGTACACGTCAGAGTTATATTAAAACACGATAATTTAGCACTCTTAAGTGCTCTATAATTTGTTATTGATTTACCCCATCATCTCCGTTATTCCTGTTTAATTATATATTTGAAGACTACTAAACTTTAAAATTTATTTGATTTAATATGTAGGCACGGCGAATACTCCCGTATATGAAGATTAAATACTTAACTAATTACCTTATCAGTACAATAAAATCACAACAGCTTCCGCCATCTCATAAAACGATGTAGAACACATGGGTTATGTTTATGTCTCATTTGTACACAATTTATTTTTAAATACCGAAAAATAGTGAAAAATATGCTCAGACCAATATATCGGGAGCTCGGGGTATGGAGCGCTTACATTCAATCCCGAATGCTTGGGTTCTAAGAGTTAAGTGCCTACTGATAGAAGACATACAATTTTTCTGATAATCTTCTGGTTTGATGTATTATCTTTATTGTTGTATGCAGTAATCAGATGTAATATATTTCTAAATGATAGCTAAGCATTCATCTTCACTTCAGTAGTATAGTGACTATACATTGCGGCCATGAAGATTTTCTAATTTCCTGATCTCAAAATAAAGACAAACTTTCAGTTGTAATTTAGTGAAAAAACATATTTTATCTCTAGTTTTGTATTCAGGTTGCCTATGTGGTGTCAGGACCTGCAAGGGAAGCAAAGAGTAGTATCACTGTGACCTACAAGGCGACTGATGTAGGGCCTATGGAAGCTACCTTAGTAAATAAAAAGCATCGCAGAAATCGGATGTGCTGGCCTACTTGTAGTTGTAGGCCCATAACTGGCACAATGTACAATCATTTTTAGGCTCAGATCACATACAAATCACACAGAGTGGTTAACAAGTGGTTGATATGGGGCGTTCGAACATGTATTCAGGCAACATTTTTTGGTACAGACTACAACTTAAGTACATCCCTGTCCCAACTTGCTACAACTTACAGAACTGACAGTTCAAAGGTTATAACTATACCCATACTGTTGCAATATCACAAGCAAGTGTTTTAAGGTAGAATATTCATTTCTTTAGCTAGATTTACACTACAATACAAACAATTACACATGTCCAATGTTGTTCATTGACCAGGATGATGTTAAAGTGTATCTGGGGTGAAATGATAGACAGACAAAACAATTCTGTCAATCTTGGATGACCCAGAGTTTGATCTTACATCTAGATATCATGTGTTCCAGTATAGACTAAACACAAGACAAAAACTAAATGCTATGCATGCTTGCATCAAGCTGTCTTAACATTATGATAATAAAGGTAGTAGTAAACATCACATAAACATGTATGATTTAATGAAATATAGATTAGCTTGATATTTCATACACACAAGAATATAAAAGATACTGGTCAAAGAAGGCTCTACCAACCATGTGCTAGTATATCAACATCCTATAGTAAAGAAGTAGGCATACACAAGAATAGGACCTAATGAACAAACTGAAGGAAGGAGAATAAAGGATCTGAAAGAACTGGACAAATAAACACTAGCGAGAAAAATGAATAAAAATAAACATAGAAAAGGAAGTTAAAGGCTATACCCATACTGTTGCAATATCACAAGCAAGTTTTAAGGTAGAATATTCATTTCTTTTGCTGGTTCTACACAAAAGTATAAAGAATTATTCTTGTCCAAAGTTGATCATTGACCAAGCTGATGTTAAAGTGTATCTGGGGTGAAATGACAGACAGACAAATAATTCTGTCAATCTTGGATGACCCAGAGTTTGATCTTGCATCTAGATATCATGTGTTCCAGCATAGACTAAACACAAGACAAAAACTAAATGCTATGCATGCTTGCATCAAGCTGTCTTAACATTATGATAATAAAGGTAGTAGTAAACATCACATAAACATGTATGATTTAATGAAATATAGATTAGCTTGATATTTCATACACACAAGAATATAAAAGATACTGGTCAAAGAAGGCTCTACCAACCATGTGCTAGTATATCAACATCCTATAGTAAAGAAGTAGGCATACACAAGAACAGGACCTAATGAACAAACTGAAGGAAGGAGAATAAAGGATCTGAAAGAACAGGGAACAGAAACACCACAGAGAAGAAATAATAAAAATAAACATAGAAAAAAGTCAGTTAAATATTATATATGACCATAATAAAAAACACATCAAATGTTTGCATTCTTAAAGAAAGCATATGTAATGTATAACTCGCTCAATACTTATTGTGTAAAGCCATCACACAACGAATTCAATCAGAATTTCATATACTGCTTTGAATGTGAAAAGAGTTATACTTTCCACCACACTGACTATCTTCCTATTCAGAGACTACTCATGTACAATTTTTGATAATTTTGTTATGGTTTGATGCATTATCTATAGTACTGCACACAGTAACCATTCAAGCTAGTTATAGAGATTTTCTGTCTTCCTTACCTCAAAATAGAGACAAAAAGTTAAGCTGTAATTTGATGAACATATTTTATCTCCAGATTTGTATTCTGGCAACCCAAAAGTTATAACTATACCCATACTGTTGCAGTATCATGAATGTTTTACTGTAGAATATTCATTTCTTTAGCCATATCTACGCTACAGTACAAACAATTGTACATGTTCAAAGTTGATTATTGATCAGACTGATGTTAAAGTGTATCTGGGGTGAAATGATAGACAGACAAATAATTCTGTCAATCTTGGATGACCCAGAGTTTGATCTTGCATCTAATCATGTGTTCAAGCATAGACTAAACACAAGACAAAAAACTAAATGCTATGCATGTTTGCATCAGGCTGTCTTAACATTATGATAATAAAGGTAGTAGTAAACATCACATAACCATGTATGTTTTAACTCTGATTACTGAGTATTTCTGGTTGAGCAATAGATAAATGTCAGTGCTGGGTCTTTTGACCATATTTCCCAAAATTATTTGATGCTGTAAATATTGCAATAAAAATATCAAACTTGATGTATTTTTTTCTGATTCATTTATTATTGTAAATCACCCGAGTGGTTACCGGGCCCAAATTTGGGGTGTAAAGAATAGAGCCACTGTTACCTGCCATGCATGTCATAAGAGGCAACTAAAGAGGTTTGGCTGAAATCGGATTAACATGTCCTAAACGTGTAGAAGTCTATGCGTTTAGGGGCCTACCAAACCAATGTATACACGTTCTTGGCAAAGATCAAACATGTCACAAAGAGTGATTAAAATTGGTCATAAAGAACGAACGAATATTATTGTAAATATGTTTAAATCTTTGTTCTACACCAAACGGATTGACTGCCATGGTCTATCAATGAATTTCTGTTGTTTTAGTTTTTTTCTTTTCAAAATTTTTTTCCATCATTAATTGTAATTTCATGTACAAATTTGTACATCAGTATCAATGGACAGTTCTATAAACAATACTTACCGCATATTGCAGACTATGAGAGACTCATGGAGTGTTCTATAAAGCATCTGAACTTTTGATGAGCTGATGTCCCACAAGCTGATCCACCTTTTGATCTGAAGACAAAAACTAAAGATACATTTTGGCTAAAATTGTATAATATATGTACACATTAATTCTTTTCGAACGCTCCATATCGGCCACTTGATAACCACTCTGTATGATTTGTATGTGATTTGAATCTAAGAGCGATTGTACGCTATCTCAGTTATGCGCCTTACAAGTAGGCCAGCACATTAGATTGCGATTCTGTTTATTTACTAGGGTAGCTTCCATAGGTCCCGCATCAGTCGCCTCTTACGACATGCCTTGTAGGTCGCAGTGATACTATTATTTGTTTCCCTTGTGGGGGCCAGGCACCCCACTGGTGGTACACATTAACTCTTAATTTATGATCATGTTAAAGAAGTCTAAGAAAATCCTAAAATTTTATCTCTTTCTTCTTTTCCTTACCCAAGAACAGACAAAACATTCAATGATTGGCATTTAGTGTAAGGCAACTCAAAATCTATTCACCATAATCAGTTTATGATCTCTCACAATTGTTCACCAGCTTGTCTTTCATCTACTTCATTCGCTTTTCCTACTCGCTTTTCCTACTGAGTCATTGCATTCCGGATCACTTTCAAGTATGTGGTCTAGCCAACTTCTGTTGTTCAGCACTGTATGACTTCCTCCTGGCTGCACCGGTTGCTGATTTCGTTCAGCTTAAATGATCTCTTGAAATTTTCCTCATGCAGGTTGTATCAAATAATGACACACTAGCTGTTTCCTTTTCTGTTGTTCTTTAGCACAAAACTGTATAATTTATAATATAATCTAAACCTTTTTATTATTAGCTTCAAAGCTTACTTTCTTCCTAACACAGAAATCTAAAAACAACAAGTAGAAGATAGCACTATTTTATATTTTACTTGAAGTCTTAAGTTCAGAAAGAAACACTAACTATATACCAGAAATATTCAACAAATTTAAATATCTCAATGAATATATTCATAAACGAACTCTATAATAAAGATGTTCATTTAAACCAATCCATGTTAACAGCTAAATTGCAAGAGTTTGCACTAAAGTGGTCAGAAAAGAGCAGCACAACAGGCATGTAAGTAGACTCATCAATCAACATTGGACTGGTACTGCTAGTCGCTGGATGCTATTGAAGATATTGCATAGAAGATCAGAGCACTTAAGAACATGCCTGGGATGCAATGAAAACATTCCAACCTTAAATGGAAATGAACTCTATAATCCAACAATATTCATGATTGAAAACAAATTGATGATGCTACTAACCTTTTCTATATCTACTGTCACCAATGACAGTAAGTCATTCTGGCCTGCCAGTCTGACCATACTGCAGAGAACAACATACCTAACACTAGCGTCTTCCTCCAGTCCATAGAACAGATTGCTTAGCCTGAAAATTATGCAAACAAATTAATTGTGTTATTGCAAAATTAACCAGTTGTGACAACAATTATCTTTTAAGTGTGAAGCTTTTATAGACAAATCCTACAATATTTGTTGACTCTTCCTTTTGTAACTGTCTAGCTAATTTTCTTTAACCATTATATCATACCATTTTAGACAATATTTTTAAAATACTAGAACCTCACTACTTGAAGATATCACAGCTGATGAATTTATGTTTTTTAAAAGAAAAATGTCAATGTAGATAGCTGGCTTTGTAATTAGAAAATTATCAGAACATGTCACTGTAGTTGATCAACCAATAAATTAATATCTGGCATAGTCTAAGATGTATTGAACAAGATGATAGCAGTGGATGGGGGCAATGGACTAGAGGTGACAAAGACCCCAATCAACCTCCATGAAGTGACCTTGTAACAGGATGCATCACTGCAGGTCTTTCGGCTAAGCAAATAGAGATCAACGATGGAAAGCAAATGTGATACCAAGAATGCAGGGCTGAATGTGTTGGACAAAAGAGACCAATATAATATTCTATAATATGTGATTACTTTATTTCTCTCAAGACAAAATAAGATGAGACATACTTACATTCTAAGTCTCAGGGCTGCTCTCTTGTCTCCATCTGGTAATTTTCCCACCTTCTCACAAAAGAGAGTTACAACACTTTCTGCATCTTGCACAGGCACAACAAGTAACAGAGAAATGATGCCATTGAAGACCATCTCAATATCTGGAAATATATTTGAAATAATGACACTAAACTTTCCATATTACTACATAAAAATTATTCTTTCATATGATATTGACTTGAATACAATTCTTTCTCCAGCCCTCCTGCCCAGCGTGTTCGAGCATGACGGGGACAAGCCTCCCGTGAGAGCGGTTCAATTTTGCAGGCTGGTAGAAAAGCCACAGGTTCTCCAGATTTACATGTTCGTGGCACCGAACCAACGGGTTATGATGTCCATTGCACCTAGACGATGAGCTGAAAGCTCAAGTGCTTCTGGATATTGCACACAAAAAATGTCCCCAAATACTACTGTTTTGAATCAATGAGTGAACTAGACCACCCCCCATCACAAAGTTAGAACCTAACAAACCATGATCGTCAATACCAGCACAGGACATTATGGACTGCAAGTACATCTCTATAAAATGAAAGCTATTCAAATGACCAGGGCATCTGTTTGATGTCCCTTGCACTTCACAGAAGTGTGTCTCTTCAACAAATTGGAAATGTCAAACCTGGTCGAGATCACTAAACGGTGAGAAATTAGGGATCACCCAAGATAATCTATGGATAAATGAATCCACAAAGTCTACTTTAAAAATTGATCACAGGAGATTTATTGTACAGTAATCAACATTCTCAGTCAAAAGCAAGATTAGGCACTTAGAATAAGCTGAGTTAATGTTTAAATAGAGAAATGAGCTCAAGAATGTCACATAAACATGTGTGTTAAGATGTGGAGATCTTCCCAGTACAACATAAAATGAAAGATATGTAGGAGATGGGTACTTAAAAAGTGCTTATATATGGATCTGAATACTTGTATCAACCACAGAGGTTGAGTGCAAATGGTCCTAAAGGACATACATTTATACAGACTACCTACTAGTAAGATTTACCAACATTAAAAAATCCACTTTGTAGTATCGCATCTACTTCTTCAAACGCTCCATTTCGACCACTTGTTAACCACTCTGTGTGATTTGTATGTGATCTGAGCCTAAAAGTGATTGTACATTGTGCCAGTTATGTGCCTACAAGTAGACCAGCACATCTGATTTATGCGACGCTTTTTATTTACTAGGGTAGCTTCCTAGGCCCTTACATGAGTTGTCTCTATGACATGCCTTGTAGGTTGCAGTGGTACTATTCTTTGCTTCCCTTGCAGGCCCCGGCACCACACCTACTGAATTATACTGTAGGATAGTGCCAGATCAGATTGGTCATAAGGTAGACCCTCAGAGCTGACTCATGCCTGACAAAATGATTCCCTTCTTTGTTGGGGAAGAATTCTGTAATAACAGATTACATGGTAAAACACACACAAAACCTCACTTTCAACTATAGCTCACTGACCTGCATCATTGTTCAGATTCCAACAAAACTTGCTGGCCTCAATTATATTTTTCAAGTCAGTGGACAGACCAATCTCTGCATTTTTTTCTGAAATTTCTGCTCCGAGTGATTTCAGAAATGCTCTCAGTTCTAGTGTCTGGAAGAAAACCAATTTTTTAAAATTATCTCACTCTACATGCAAATACAAAGAAAGAATCTACATGCTAATATGGCCACATCCACTACATGATGTAAATAAAACAATTATATATGCAGACTCTGTCCTACGTAAGGATGAGACATGGGATTTAGCGTAATTAGTGGCACAAGTCAACAGGACCAGCTATGAAGACTGACGAGATGTTAAAGATCAGTCAGCTACAGGAACTATCAGCATGCATGTCCTTCCCCAACTGATAAAAGAGACTGAGCACTTATGGGTCTGCCTGGAGTGCTGTGATGTAAGTTCTAGTAACTAACTAAACAGAACTGTGTGTTGCAAATTTGGGAGCGGATATATTTTTTGTTTGCATTCACTTGTAAACTATTCTTTGTGATTTCTTGTGAACCATTTAGGCATCTAAAACCTGTAGGCAAGGCACATCAGAATTCAAGCAAAGCATGATATCAGCGTTCATCTCCCTAGTCTGTGACAGTCTCACTGCCTACTGGGCACCATTCATTTATTCCACCACCAATTTGTTTTTGCTCTAGTGTAATCACTATTCAACTACTCCTTGTATATGACCTGAACCAGAGAACAGGGCCCCGTTTGACACATTAAATTTCGGATAAGGAACATGTTTCACTATTTTAAAATTCATATTTTGGTCCCCACAGAATTAGTTTTCACTTTATATTATTTTCCCAGTGAGGGGGGTGGAAATGGAACAAATTTTTCATCTGCAAAGCTGACAGGTCTAGTGTCAGCTGTTTGTCACTACCCAGTTTGACAAGACTGGTGAAAATAGCACTATAGACTTGTTTTCCAGGTTGGAGTAGAAACAGCAACCTTGGGCAGAATTGCCGGGGGCAAAAGTTCGGGACTAACCAGTCAGTTAGTGTTAGATAAGATGCCATCATGGCACTCACTGTTAACAAATAATTTTGGGTCCCATATAAAAAAACATGTATTTTATTTGTATTTAACTATTTCCCCCGTAGATATCGACCATTTGTTAAACCACTCTTTGTGATTTGTATGTGTTCTGAGCCTAAGCGCGATTGATGTCTTGCCACTCTGGTAAACTGAGATCTTTGGGCCCCCTTTTTTTATCTTATTTCGAAACCTTTTTTTATATTTACAATTTCAATAAGGCTCCTGCCCCAGTCGTCTCTTCTTACAAATCCCACATTTCTAACAGTTAATTAACTAAAAACATAAATGAACATGTGATAGTTTTACAAACAACCAAAAATTTTTAAATCTGTTGATTGTCTAGTCTAACAAGAGACTAGTCCTAACACATCATTGGTCAAAGAACAAACAAACGAAAACAGGTGAGCCGACTTTTTCAGTGTGGCGTGTGTTAAAAATAGATGTGAACATATAATTTTTCCGTTACATCGTAAATTGTATCTTATATATTAAACAAAACATATTTTTGTTTAAAATCCGACAAGGAACAGCAATATAAATAAATACTGGAACATTCATTTTCCAAGGTTCCAATTTTCACCCTCGCTTTAAAAAGCAGGGGGGACTACTGATGTGCGAATAGTAACTCTCGTTACTCAAAATACCTATAACCGCATGGATCCGAACGTACTTTCTTCTGCAATGAGAACAATGAATGAATCAAAAGGGAAGCAAGAATTATCAACAAAAAACAGTGTACAAGTTTTAAAGAGCTGAAAAAAAAAAAGACAAACACAGGTTAACCCTTACCCTCAAAAAAACCCCAGTCTAGCAAGAGGCGTCCACAACACAACCAGCTAGCCATTAATTTCATTTTTTTTTTTTCATTCACACTATGAGTTCGACTGATACAGTTATCAGTTATATGAGGACTATCATCAAGCACCCCGGACATGTCCATAGGTGCTCCGATCTCCGCCTCAGCAAATCCAGCAGCGTCCAGCGCCCCAACACGCCAGTTCGATGTTGATTAATCAATCTTTTTGCATAATTTTGCGCGAATACTTCTTTCCTTATCACCATTTCGCCATTCTAAGCCTTTTTCCGATTTAGGGGCCTCTAATTTATACCCCAATCAAGGAATTTTCCCAATAATATTTTCAAGCTATAGGTTTACAATACTACTTAAGAATCGTTATCCACAAGTCGGTTTGTTTAAAAGCCAACCACAACTAAACAGGTTTTATTGTTGATAGAACCATCACTTTTCACTTCTGAATAGCCATGTGTGCTCGGATTTTTTCTTCCACAGAAAAATATCAGGGGGTGCAGAACTCCTGCCCGGCGAGGGTCCCCATGTAATATGAAGGTAAAAAATTTTATAGGGATTTTAAATAACGTTTTTAACCCTCTAATTAATTTTTCTCGGCAGCGACTTTTTTCCCCCTGCTCTTCTCGATTTTGAACTGCCGAAAAAATCATATTGACACCTTTAACAAAAATTTGTAAAACGAAAAAAAATCAACAAAACCAAAACAGAAATAATGAATTGGAAAAAACAAAAACTAGATATCCATGTCAATGGCACTAAAATAAACCAAGTGAAAGAATTCAAATTTGGGAAACATATTCCGAAGACGGGAAAAATGGAAGAGATAGAGGCTAGAGACAAAAGCAAATGCTGTAACCTCCAGCTAGCCCCATTGTTAAGGCACCCACAAATTTCACAGCAGTTAAGCAACAGTGATCAACACATTTTTATACCTACTTTTGTTACCAGAGAAACATGGACAATGAGCAAAAAACGCAGTCACAAAAAATCTACATGTAAATGCGTTGCCTCGAAAAGTTACCAACAACCGAAAAGACAGAATCACAAACATCAGCATAAGAAAAAAGTTGACATAAAACCGTGCTTGAATTACATAGGTAAACACTTGAATTACATAGATAAACAAAGAATGAAGTGGTTTGGCCATTTAATAAGAATGCAACCAAACTCCACAGTATACATAGTCTTTTCCCCAAAAGAACACGGGAAAAAAAGGCAAGAGGAAGACCACGGAAAAGATGGTTAGATGGCGTACAGAATCCTTTAAAGAGCAAAGATAAAATCAAAAAAGCCCCCAGAACACCGCAAGACAAAAAAAAGAAAACCACGACACTGGGCAACAACCCGGTAGCAGTGTGACGACAAAGAAGAAGAAGAATGGTACTTTTATGTTCAGCTTGATCACGGGGAAGGACCTGCGTTTTATCGTCGTCTACGCCACAGACACCAAATTACTAAATAACTGTTAAGTAACGAGTACTACGTAACGGGTAATACGTGGCGAGTCTTTATTGAAATATAACAAAAAAAGTTACAAATTCTTTGCAGTAACAGAAACGCACATCCCTAACGGGAATCTCCCGGTAGTGGTGAATTTTTTAGAAAATATGCGTATTCGAAAACCCACAAATTAGATCGACAAATGTGGGGCAACCTATGACTATATTGCACAACTAGTTTAACAACAATATAACGCACATCTAATTTAGACATCAATCACAATATAGAAACGATGGCAAAATGTAATTTCCTAATCTAGGTAAAATGACATGTACGGGTAAAATATTTGTGGAATCTTTGACCGAATAAGATAAGTTATATCACGAAATCGAACTTTATATTTCGAAACACGATATAACAAAGTACTGTGTTTTACAAGTACAAAAACAATGACAATACACAGCAACGTTTCGACCAAAGGCCTTTATAAAACGAACGATACAACAGGAGTGACAAAATTTCACAGCACACTACATATAGACATTTTTTCTTTAATGAACCCTTTCATACTTCGTGGTATATAGGGCAATACAGTGTTAGGCCTGTATCGTCCATTACCCTCGGCACACGATGTGATGTGGTCAGCATCCGCCGGCCGCCTTTACTTTCCCAGAGTATGTCTGGTACCCAATTGAAGCTGGGTCGACTGAAGTGGTCGGGGAAAATGCCACGCCCACTGCAGGAGTTGAACCCGAACCACCAGCCTTGAAGGATATATAGACTACGACATATATATTCCAACGGGCATTCTTCTTCTGCGATCAACTTCTACTATGCGACTACTCCGGTATGTGTCATAAACAGGGCGGTGCACTTGGGGTCTTCACTGGTCCCCATAGTTTGTTTTGTAGGGTTGTTTCTGTTGGCCAGATCTCCATTCTCCCACTACTCAGACTGGGCAGGACTTGCTACTCTGGAGGCTGTGGTGCTCCACATGTGCAGGCTGCCGAGTACCTGAGACCCATTCTGTGGAGGTGTGCTCTGAGATTGCAGTGTCCCGTTCTAAGTCTGAAGACTGTGGTCTGTGATTTTCTGTTTAGTGTCTTCTTCTTCTTCTTTGCGTTCGTTCTTTACGACCAATTTAATCACTCTTTGTGATATTTTGATCTTTGCCAAGAACTGTATACGTTGCACATTGGTTTGAGGCCCCTAAACGCATAGACTTCTACACGTTTAGGACACATGCATCCGATTTATCCAAACCTCCTTAGTCGCCTTTTCGACATGCGTGACGGGTAACAGTGGTTCTATTCTTTAAAAATTTGGGGGTAACCACTCGGGCGTCTGTTTAATGTATTTATACTGTCGTGCTCTGCCTGTATCCTCCATTTGTTTTTCTCCAGATCATTTTCCTGGATTGTTTCAGGAGAGTCTTTGTTCTTAAAGCTTTGTGTTGGGTGGTGTTGTGGTATTCTCCCCCCAGCCCTTGCGACTTTGTCAGCCTTTTCGTTTCCTTGTACGCCACAGTGTGCTGGTATGCACTGTAAGACCAGTTCAGATTTTTTTGACAGCCATATTTTGCCGTATGTCCTGAATGGTCTTGTCTGGGACATGCGGTAGCCTGGAGAACGGATCTTGAACCGCTAAAGACCCAACGAACATAAAATGATCGAGTATTTAACTCAAATGTAAATAAATCATGAGAAGTTTATCTTGTGGTACTCTTTCTTCTTCTTTGTTGGTCCCTCTATATCTTGTAAAACCTCACTTTGTGGCCTGTATGTGATTTGCGTTTTTCTTCTTCTTTGCGTTTGTTCTTTATGACTAATTTTAATCACTCTTTTATACGTTTGATCTTTGCCAAGAACGTGTACACGTTGCACATTGGTTTGATAGGCCCCTAAACACATAGACTTCATATGTTTAGGACATGTGCATCCGATTTCAGTCAAACCTCGTTAGTCGCCTCTTACGACATGCGTGGCAGGTAACAGTGGTTCTATTCTTTACACCCAAATTTGGGCCCCGGGAACCACTCGGGCGCCTAATAAATAAAAGCATCGCAGAAATCGGATATGCTGACCTCTTGTAAAGCATAACTGGCACAACGTACAATCGGTCTTAGGCTCAGATCACATACAAATCACACAGAGTTGTTAACAAGTGATCGATATGGAACGTTCGAAGAAGAATAAGAGGAAGAAGTCAAAGACCAAAGCAACAGTTGCCATCTTGATTCTTGAATTAGAAGTCTTCGCGAACATCAAAGCAAACGTGTCAACATTGTCCTAAGTCTCTTTCACTGCCCGGTAGGCACCAAGGGTATTATGGAGAGACGTACAGGAGAGACCTGCATTGATAGTCACTCTGGAATTCCGCTCGTCTGTGTTGCGGGCGGATCTCATCCAACGTGACCACGTCTGCATCACTATCTGCACCAGGGTAGCTCTCCATCGATCCCTACCCGCTTAGCCAGACAGGAATCAATATCTGTGTCCAGGGTCACCACGTGGGGGTTAGGTGGGATCTTGATTAGTGCCAGCTCACCAATCCTGGCCCGACGTTGTCCCTATGCGCCTTTGACCCCCACTCTAGGTATGTAGTGCTATGCTCAGTGTTGCGGAAACTCCTACTCAGGTACGTAGTCTATTAGTAACCATTACAATACCCCCTCGTTTCTAGTTTCTAACGCGGTAGGCGCTCTAGAAAAACCACTCGTTGACCACACTAGAAATCTGCATGTGATTTAAGTCCAAAGACCCTGATGGTTACCGGGGCCCAAATTTGGGGTGTAAAGAATAGAACTACTGTTACCTGCCACGCATGTCGTAAGAGGCGACTAAGGAGGTTGGCTGAAATCGGATGCATGTGTCCTAAATGTGTAGAAGTCTATGCGTTTAGGGGCCTAAACAATGTGCAAGTATAAAGTTCTTGGCAAAGATCAAACATATCACAAAGAGTGATTAAAATTGTTCGTAAAGAACGAACGCAAAGAGAAGAAGAAGTCCAAGAGAAACATCCGCGATTGCTCTAGAACAACCCCTCGTTGACCACTCTGTGTGACCTTTGTGTGATTTACGCCAAGGAAAAGAAGAGAGAGAGAGAGAGTACTGAACGACCGCCTGTTCGGACAGACAAAGGGTTTGCGTTCACTCGAACGATCAATTTTCAGCTGTTTATTGTGGTCTTTGATATAAGCCAGGGAGTGCTTACGCCGATTGGTTACGGGCCAAAATTGGGGTGTAAAGAATAGAATCACTATTACCTGTCACGCATGTCGCAAGAGGCGAGTAAGGAGGTTGGTTGTGGGGCTAGCTACTACACCCCGTAAAAAACAGTAGATGACTACAGAAACCACAACCAGGGAAATGCATACCCCGCCACCGAGGAGAAGAAGGATGACCTTGGATAGACGGGCCTGGAAGGCCGGTTGCAGACCTGCTTCCCTAAGGGCGAAGGGTGAAGAAGAAGGAGTGCTTACATGCTGTGAGGTCATCCTACGCACGTTGGAAATCGCGTTTGCGAAGTGTTGGCAGTCGTCAATGTTTGGGTTTGTACGCGTAGACAGTCTTTTACCTTTTCTGCCTTGCTTTTCTGTCTGCGTTGACGTTATTCCGGATTCTTAACCGATTTGAGATGTGTGTCAGAACCAGGCAATTTGCTGTTTTACTCTTTTCACTTTAGAGCATAGATTCCCAAACTTTTTCGGCCCACCGCCCACTTTTCGCAACATAAACTTTGTAACGCCCCTCCCACAGAGCCGGATTAGACCAGCGCGGGGCCGTAGCAAATTTTAGCGCGGGGCCCTAAGTTTTTATGATAATAAATAATAAAACATAAATTTTACAAACAAACTTGTCTCGATTTAATGTGAGCAAATTTAGAGATAATACTAGACAAATCAATTTTTCTAAGTAAATTACATTCAATGTTCATTAAGGTGAGGTTATTTAGACGATCTTGTCCCATCATGTTTCTTAACTCACTTTTATACGCTTTAATGTTGAAAAAGCACGTTCTCCGCTGCAGTTAGTAATCATTAAAGACAAGTAAATTCGTAAGACTATTTCTACATTTGGGAAACACGACTCTAATGAATTTTCCATTATAAGTTTATAAAATTGCAGTTCAAGGGCTTCATTCTTTTCGTTGCTAATAGCAGCAGCTACATTAGTTTTAAGAAGTTCAGCGAACTGCACAAGTTCGTCGCTTAGGCTTTCTTCCAAATCCTCTTGGTAAGAGCTGACAATATTTGGAGTTCTTTTCAAGATCTCTTCTGCTGTAAGAGATTTTAACTGCCGAAATGTTCCAAATACATCAGTCATTCTATGGTACGCTTCCATGCGTTTAGCTAAGGCAGAGAGTACATTATCAATTATGACAATAAACACCTGACTTTCAAATTTTTGTTTGGGTGTTTGATTTTCTTCAACTTCATCGAGCGTAGTAGAGCCACTAAAATCGTCGTACTTAGTATTTCGCTTGCGTCATCGTGAAGTTTGTTGCTGATATTCTTGACAGTGAGTCAGGATTTTGGCTTTGGCCTCAATATCTGAAAATGTAGGCGGCATTGCTTGAACGTACCCGTGTAGCGATTCATAAAGAGCATATCCCGTGTTAAGGTCTTGATCTGGTGACTGTAATGAAGCGCTAGACGCTTGCAAGCGTTCTAGAATTCCGTTCCATAAAATGCTAACTATTCCGTTTCCAACTTACTCATCTCCAAAACTACTTGATTACGACACTCTACCTTTTGATCCATGTTATTGAGATGTCATCCAAAACTTGTTTGATAATGGTAAAACCACATAAAAGTGCTTTTGTCGCATCAGCTCGGGAAGACCACCTAGTGTCCGACAGTCTCTTCAAAGTCAGGAGTTTTGAACCTGTATCTTCCAGTGCTTTTGTAAGAATGCCCCATCGATAGATAGAAGCGGAAAAGAATGTATAGAGACTTTCAACAAAATCGAAAAAATGGATGCTTCTATACAACATTCTGCAGCACTTCGCACCAAATTCAGTGAATGTGCAAAGCAGGAATGTATTCTGCGTACTTATTTATCTCTTATGCGTGCTATGAAGCCGTTGTATTTCCACTCATGTTGCTGGCATTGTCATAGCTTTGACCGCGACAGTCTTTGATATCAATGCCATTTTCCTTTAAAAATCAAGTAAACTTTGGGCGAGTTGTTCAGCAGTATGACCTTCCATATCCAAGAACTTCACAAACCTTTCCACTGGTCCAGATGGTAACCCATAGCGCACTATTAGAGTGAGTTGGTCCACATGCGAAATGTCTTGAGGTAGATCAGTTGATACGGAATAGTACTTGCATTTCTTAATTTCGCAAATAATATGATCCAGTAAGCTTGATGCAATTAGATGGATAAATTCCTCACATGTTGTTTTTGATAAGTATGATGTATGTCCCTTTCCTTTATTTGCATAAGTATTTATATGCTGAGCCAGAAAAATGTCAAATTTGGCTATTAATTCCAACAAACCTAAATAATTTCCATTATTAGGTGAACCAATAATTTCATCCCTACCCCGAAATGCAAGACCTCGTTCTGCTAAAATTGGATTACTGAAGTAATTCGCTCCAAAAGTGTCCGCCAATATGTTTGTTCGGTCTCAATTTGGCTTACAAGTTGAGAATCGACACGAGCATCTTTCTTTTCGCAAACTAACAGAGAAATTATCGCTTGTCTATGCGAGTGCTTTCTTCATGTCTTTTCAACAAATTATTTGCGTTTTCCAATCGTCAAATCCTTCTTTCGTAAACCGTGACGAACAGTCTGAATCAATAACTTTGCAAACAAAACAGAAAAGTTGTCCTTTAGTTTCTGAATAACACAACCAATCTCTCCCATGAGTTTTGTTTGTTGGTTTATGTGTATATGTGAAAACGATTTTCGACAAATTCGTGGATTGTTTTCTTTATCGTATGTTTTTTTGGGGAAGACAAGAAATCACTGTTCATATGTTGCACTTCCTGCTTCCTTTCGCAATCCAATAATCTCGATTGAAGTTGATTGGCCATCACCAATATCGTTGGAGTACATTTTATTTTCGTTGTGCTTTTGGCTTGTAGAAGATGTTGCTACATTGGAAGCATGTGCGTGCTTTCTGCCTCTCTTTGGCTTGAAAATGATATGGCTAAATTGGAAGGACTTGCTGTACATTCGACTTCAGTTTGTCTTGTGGAAAATGTGGCTAAATCGTGAAGAGTTGCTGATCTTAATATTGGTAATGATGATTGTTCTATATCACTATCTTCATCTACTATGCTGTGAGACGCGACTTCTATATTTTCTGCTTCGATTTCTTTGGATTCAGCACCATTACACACGACATTAAAAATTCAGACAGCTTGCGTGTTTTTGATACAAGAACTTGGTTATATTTTTCCTTTTCATCTTGTGCTTTACGCTTTGCACTTCCAGAAGCGTAATGTCGACCCATATCTCTGGCTCTGCTGCTCATGATGTCTATCTCAATCTGGGAAGAGAAAATGAATTTACAAATAAAATGTAATTCTTCTACTTTCTACTAATATAACATATAAATGTGAAAGTTTGGACAGCGTTTTATGATATAACAATTTACTCATGATGATATATTATATACAGGGTGCTTCGTAATTTAACCACTTAACATGACTATAACTCTGATTTAAAACATTTGAATTTATTGAAAACGAAAAATGATAGAAACTATTTTTAAAAATTAATTTCTCACTGAAACATAAAATTAGCTATGTAAAATAAAATAATAATAAAATAACAAGATGGGAGGATTTAAATACATTCAAAGTTAGCAGAACAAATAAAAAATTACTCTCTGTGTCCGTTTGTGTGCTTCTCTGTAAATTATGCAGCTCTGTGTTGCGGCTTCTTGTGAGCTCCTTCAAGTGTGTCCAAGTTTTCTGTTTAATCATTTGGCCCTCCCTCGCATTATTTTCTGGGACATCTAGTCGAGTGCAAAACAGTTTCTCACAAAAACGTGAATGACATGAAATTTATTTAGGAGTGCCCAGATCTGCTCATGTCTTAGAACAATATTTCATACGCCCACTTGCATTTATTTTAAACTAAGTTTCGCGCGCAAAAACTACTGAACGAACAGAGACTTGAACTGGGTTATGAGTCAAATTTAATTGTTCTTTTGTTCAAGCTTTCAAGTTTTCGTTTATTAGAAGCGTGTGCACACAAGAGACACTCCTATACAAAAAGTAAAAAAACTGTTACGTTGTTAATGAGCTCAGTGTGACCGCCCAATTAAGTCGAAATTGAGTAAACATGACCTTGGCCCTAACCTCAATAAAAAAAAATGAAAGGGGAAATTATTACCACCTCCCAAACTTGGTTCCTTGTTTATGACTAGTGACAACAGCTCCAGAGGCGCCCCCAAAGCGGGGCCGTATCATTTGCTACTTCTGCTACTATGCTAATCCGGCTCTGCCTCCCCATTATAACAGTTTGCCAACGCCCCCCAACATATATATATATATATATATATATACATTATCTATTTTGCTTTGACATAGAAAATTGATGTATATATATTTCTGTCATACATGGTCAATTTTCAAATGATTATATACATGAAATAGAAAATTGATGAAAAAATGGATCGTGTAAGATGGACATAAGATGAATTAAAATGCAGAATTCAAATTTGTAATGATTATTCAATCGCAAAATCACACACAAAAATCCCCCCAAATGCTTCTGAACCCACTATCGCCCCCTGGAAGACTTCAGCGCCCACTGGGGCAGTACCATCCTATTTTCCCTTTAGTGTAACCGGAATCATTAGGTTGAGGCTAGGCACAAGTCTTCTTCTTCTTCTTTGCGTTTGTTCTTTACGATCAATTTTAATCACTCTTTGTGATATGTTTGATCTTTGCCAAGAACGTGTATACGTTGCACATTGGTTTGTAGCCCCTAAACATATAGACTTCCATGTTTAGGACACGTGCATCCGATTTCAGCCAAACATCCTTAGTCGCCTCTTACGACATGCGGGGTAGGTAACAGTGGTTCTATTCTTTACATCCAAAATTTGGGCCCCAGTAACCACTCGGGCGGTAGGCACAAGTAAACGAGAAGGGCAGTTTCATTAAACGCTAGAACGCAGCTGTTGATTTTACGCTCGCCAACATAATCCACCCAAGTTTTCCCAGGGAGGAAGTTTTATTACGCGCAAGAACACAACTTTAGATGTTACGCTCTCCCGTGTGGTGCCGGGGCCCGCAAGGGAAGCAAAAAATAATACCACTGCAACCTACAATTCATGTCGTAAAGTCGATTGATGTAGTCCCTAGGGTGCTACCTAGTAATTAAAAGCAGCGCAGAAATCAGATGTGATGGCCTACTTGTAGGCACATAACTGGCACAACGTACAATCTCTCTTAGACTCAGATCACATACAAATTACACAGAGTGGTTTACAAGTGGTGGAATGGAGCATTCGGGAAAAAGAAGATGTTGCGCTTGTCCAACATTATCGACTCGATTGTTACAGGCAGTTTAGTGAAGCACCAGAGCGCAACTTAGGTTTCAATGTCAGCCAACCTTTCCCAACTAACTCATCTGCGCTTGGCCTCTGGCACAGTGCTTTTTGCAGTCTTCCGTGTGTCGGCACGAACCGTTACATCGGTCTCAACGAGTCTTGCCGAGATCGACAACTATGATGCGACCATTAACTTTGAGTGACATGGGTTTACTCTTAAGGGCGTTTCGTACCATTTCCTTATTGCGTTCATTTGTTCTGTATTTATATACATTTCCCCCATCACTAGACATCAATCAGGAGACACGTGTGGGTGCATTCACTCTGGGATTCTGCTCGTCTATGTTGAGAGCAGATGTCATAGCAATCGCGACAGTACTTACAATACTACATCGTCCGAGTGGTTACCGGGGCCCAAATTTGGGGTGTAAAGATAGAACCACTGTTACCTGCCATGCATGTCGTAAGAGGCGACTAAGGAGGTTTGACTAAAATCGGATGCACATGTCCTAAACTTGTAGAAATCTATGCGTTTGGGGCCTACCAAACCAATGTGCAACGTATACACGTTCTTGGCAAAGATCAAACATATCACAAAGAGTGATTAAAATTGGTCGTAAAGAACGAACGCAAAGAAGAAGAAGACAATACTACATATACCAAATAGCTCTCCTTCGATCACTACCCTCTTAGCCAGAATACAGTGCGGTATTCTGGTTCCATACCACCGCGTGGAGGTGTTGTAGAGTCTTGGTCAGTACAAGCTCACTCACCCTGGTGTAGCGTTGTTCCTTTTAGTTATTGCTCCTGTGGCTCCGAGTTATTTGATGGGGAGATAATAAACACCATAAGACTCTAGATAGAACAGTGATGTGGCTGATTGTGAGTGTATTTAGTATATCCCCCGTGTTATGAAATCCGTATAACTTCTTCTTCTTTACGTTCGTTCTTTACGACCAATTTTAATAACTTTTGTGATATGTTTGATCTTTGCCAAGAACGTGTATACGTTTCACATTGGTTTGGTAGGCCCCTAAACGCATAGACTTCTACCGTTTAGACACATGCATCGATTTCATCTAACCTCCTTAGCGCCTCTTACGACATGCATGGCGGTAACAGTGGTTCTATTCTTTACACCCCAAATTTGGGCCCCGGTAACCACTCGGCGATTACGTTACCTATAACGTTACCCAGTGTTAGTAATATCACAACGAACATTTACAATCTCATCGCATCCTTTATCACTCTTTTCTATCTGAGCCACAAAATGCGGAAGGTACCACTACACCTTTTCTGTCTCTGCTTACAGTAGGCAGGGCGTCTGACGAGGTGTGTAAATTGAGAAAACAAACAGACTGGAAATATTCCTGTTCATTCTCCGTTGAAACTACTAGAATTGATGGAATGACTTATCACCACAAATTAGTGTTATGATTTATGAAAGCCTTACTCGCTTCATTAAAAATTTGTTTTTACCTCACTGAACAATTCTGTGAAATCATCAGTGTCTTTGTGTCGCACAGCCATACACACATACTTATCGGTCGTTTCTTTAGAGCTTTCTGCAGTGTAGCAGACTCTTTTGATAACCACGCATTTTCAAGTTTTCATTCTATTAGAGTGGTTGCAGGAAGGAAATAAAAACAGTTTAAAGACTGGCATTTTGCTGCAATATACATTACTGGTTTTCACTGACACCTTCCGCCCGAGTGGTTACCGGGGCCCAAATTTGGGGTGTAAAGAATGAACCACTGTTACCTGCCACGCATGTCGTAAGAGGCGACTAAGGAGGTTTGGCTGAAATCGGATGCACATGTCTAAACGTGTAAGTCTATGTGTTTAGGGGCCCACCAAACCAATGTGCAACGTATACACGTTCTTGGCAAAGATCAAACATATCACAAAGAGTGATTAAAATTGGTCAAAGAACGAACGCAAAGAAGAAGAAGACAATACTACATATACCGAAGTAGCTCTCCTTCGATCACTACCCTCTTACCCCAGAATACAGTGCGGTATTCTGGTTCCATGGCCACCGCGTGGAGGTGTTGTAGAGTCTTGGTCAGTACAAGCTCACTCACCCTGGTGAGTTGTTCCTTTTAGTTATTGCTCCTGTGGCCCCGAGTTATTGAGGGGGAGATAATAAACACCATAGACTCTAGATAGAACAGTGATGTGGCTGATTGTAGTGTATTTAGTATATCCTCCGTGTTATGAAATCCGTATAACTTCTTCTTCTTTACGTTCGTTCTTTACGACCAATTTTTAAATTTAACTTTTTGTGATATTTTGATCTTTCCCAAAGAACTTTATACGTTTCACATTGGTTTGGTAGCCCCAAAACGCATAGACTTCCACGTTTAGGACATGCATCCGATTTCATCAACCTCTAGGCGCCTCTTGACATGCATGGTGTAACATGGTCATTCTTTACCCCCCAAATTTGGGCCCTAACCACTCGGCGATTACTTACCCATATAACGTTACCCAGTGTTAGTAATATCACAACGAACATTTACAATCTCATCGCATCCTTATCACTCTTTTCTATCTGACCAAAAAATGCGAAGGTACCACTACACCTTTTCTGTCTCTGCTTACAGTGCAGGGCGTCTGACGGGGTGTGTAAATTGAGAAAACAAACAGACTGGAAATATTCCTGTTCATTCTCCGTTGAAACTACTAGAATTGATGGAATGACTTATCACCACAAATTAGTGTTATGATTTATGAAACCCTTTACTCCTTCATTAAATTTGTTTTACCTCACTGAACAATTCTGTGAAATCATCAGTGTCTTTGTGTCGCACAGCCATACACACATACTTATCGGTCGTTTCTTTAGAGCTTTCTGCAGTGTAGCAGACTCTTTTGATAACCACGCATTTTCAAGTTTTCATTCTATTAGAGTGGTTGCAGGAAGGAAATAAAAACAGTTTAAAGACTGGCATTTTGCTGCAATATACATTACTGGTTTTCACTGACACCTTCCGCCCGAGTGGTTACCGGGGCCCAAATTTGGGGTGTAAAGAATAGAACCACTGTTAACGGCCAGCATGTCGTAAGAGGCGACTAAGGAGGTTTGGCTGAAATCGGATGCACATGTCCTAAACGTGTAGAAGTCATGTGTTTAGGGGCCTCCCAAACCAATGCAACGTATACACGTTCTTAAAAGATCAAACATATCACAAAGAGTGATTAAAATTGGTCGTAAAGAACGAACGCAAAGAAGAAGAAGACTGAGACCTTCGCTAGTAGTCTAGAAAGCCTCGGTTTTCATGGTCACGACTTTTTGTAAACTGAAAAAAGGGTTGACAGAGCCAACTATAAACTTAAAAAAACCTATAAAGTTATTTAGAGTTGGTTTGTTGACCCTTCTGTATCAAGTTTTGACCTTGTCAAGATGGACAACGGTTGAGATGATCACTTTCCTGCACCCTGAGGACATCTTTCAGCAAAAGCAGATTGGATAGAAGAGATAAATGCCAGATCGATGAATCTTTTGTCCTCAGGTTTGGAAGCTAATGGAGTTGGTGAACGTCATTCAAAATAGACAGGTCAGAGCTTGGATTGGAAGCCCTTATAAACATCATATTATAAGCATACGTGCCAGCAATACTCCTAGTCTCTTTAATTGGACTGCAGCTACCCATTGTATCCGTGATTCGATGATCATGGGAGAGATGTGCTTCACCTTTCTGGCTCCCATCTTATGTAATGCCATATGCGTTTAAAGTAAGTACATGTTGCTGCTGAGCAGTCTAGGAATTTTCCCACATTTATGGAGCGATCAAATAGCTATAAGCCAATCCTCGGTTACTACAAAAAAGATCAATTGAACATTTTTATCCATCGATTTTCCACCCAATAACCATAATGACAAGAGGATAAGAAACAAAGGGGGTTAATTATTAATTAATTTAATTAGCACACAGTACATTGTAATTCTGGGAAAGCGGCAATGTTTACTTTCCCGAAACAGTACATATATTGTTCCAGTATAAAAAATTTGTCCGCCTGTCGTTTTGTTAGCATGTATTGTGTTTCATTCTGATGCAGGAACTTCGTCCGCTCCACAGCTGTCGAAAGACAATAAGCGTGCTACAGGTTTCGATGAGCTACCTTTAACAGGTTTTTTTTGGGACGTAACTGAAATGATATTCTGCAACTCATTGTTTGCTGTGATAGTGGTCTCTAATGATAATCACATATTGTGTCAACAGTCGGCGAATAAGCGTTTGAGCGGGAACTGAATAAAGACAACCGTATGCAGTAACTATAGGCATTTGGTCAAAAACCCTTCACAAAATTAACAAAAATTGATGTTTTTTTAAATTTCAAAAGGTGTTAAGTCGCACTCTTGCCATTTTGCAGTTGGAGAGGTTGTAAGGATGGTAAGTAGATGTTAAACATTCAGTTTAAGCTTTACGTAACTGTAATGTAACTTGTAAACCATTAACTGAACCTAGTTGTTTTTTCCCAATTTGTATCGTCTGCTATTTAACAGAGATGTAATTGAATCTGATTCTTCACTGTGGAATGTTGAGATTAAAACAAAAATAGTATGATAATAGTAGTAATAAGCAATAAAACATATAAATGTTTCCGAATTGTACAAAGGATTGTCTGTATAATAATTATATTTTCAGCCCCCGTGGAGCACAGGCCCACACCAAAATTACACCAATCATCATCATCCATGCTTTGCTTTCTTCTACCGTTTCTGTCTTTCCACTCATCGAACTGTTTGATTGTACATTTTCTCAATGTTACGCATATGGTATTTGTTTGTTTTCCTTGATTTCTCCTGCCCTGTTAATTTCAGAACAAGACCCACCAAAGTTTACAAACTACTTGTCCATGGTAAAATGTTACTGAAGGCATCTGTAACAAAATTTTTCATAAATCTGATAGTAAAAACAAGTCAACAAATTTCATTACCAAAATGCCCAGGAATGGCTGCTTTTTTTTACAATGATTATTCTTTGTCTTTCTTTTTCTCCCCCTGCTGTTTTTCCTCACAGCATCAGGATCTTCTTCTCGTTCGCTGGATGTTCAATGTCACACAGTAGTCAGGACCTCTGGATGTATGTTGTTGTATTTTAGTTCATCAAAGTTTCCAAACAGCTTTGTGCTGATGTCTGTCGGCCAGTGTTCTTTCCACAGTTACAGCATCAGGATAAGAAGTGATTTCTAGAATAAGTCCTTGTGTTCACTTTATAAATAGTGTCTTTCGTCACCTTTGTTATCTCTGCTGTCCACCATTTTGCATTGTATCAGAAAATACATTGCTCTTTGAGGTGCACTGACTGTTGGTAATCTGCTTATGTGGCCAAACCATTTAATTTGTTGTTTCTTGATGAAGTTCAGTACTGATGTTGTGCCCCTTTTTTCCCTCATGTATTCATTTCTAAACCAGTCTCTTCTTGATACTCCCAGCATTCTGCGTATATACTTCATCTCTGTCGTGACTAGTTTTCTTCTATCATTTGATGTCAGCATCTCTATATTCCAATATTAACAAAGAAACCTAGTAGTAAAGATTTGTTGTACTTCCGTTAGAGTTACTTCTGTTTGTGGTGTTATTCTGTTGAAGATTACTTGAATGAGGCCGCTGTAGCGTAGTTGTTAGTGAACTCGCTCGCAAGGCTGGTGGTCTGGGTTCAGCTCCCGCAATGCGCATGGAATTTTCCCGACCGCGACAGTCTTTAGGTCGACCCAGCCTCAACTGGGTACCGGATGCTCTGGGGAAAATAAACGGCCGGCGGTGCCGACGGTCAATAAAAATACAGGCCCAACACTGTATTGACCTATATACCACGAGGTATGAAATGGTTCCTTTACTTTTTCTTTGAATATTACTTTAACGAATAAGTATTGAAATGAAAATCGTGGCATATCCTTTACAGGACGTAGCATCAACCACAGTAAACGAGGTTGTTGGTTTTCTAGGCACCACTTATATGTTCAGTAGTTTACCATTGCTTTCTGAATGGTGAGGTATAATTTTACCTTTTGAAAAACCACCAAACGAATTTGCTTTCCCAAAATTTACCAGGGGGTTTTAACCAGGTACGCGAGTTTGTGATGAGCTCACCACCGCCGGCTACAGGCGCTCACTCCTGATTAAGTATTACAGGCACAATATAACCTCAAAACACTCACTTATTTAACACTCTTTACTGTTTCAACACCATCACCCAAAGGGAAAAAGATTGCAATGGGTCCCAAAGTACTGACACATAATAGGAAATTAATGCTGACATCTTGGCCAGGGAGAGAGGGTGAATCACTAAAACACATAGAAAATGATATCTCATATGAATTGAAAAATATCATAAAAACAGAATTTAGAGAAAAATTGGAAGTAGAAACATCCAACTGCAGCCCTCAAAGAGCATCAGACTTCTAACAAGGCACAACATACTGAGAAGTCAAAAAAAACAAAGTATTATGATGTAGACATCTTGCAATAGGGCCTGGTGGATTATAATTATTAAGAAGAAGAACTTTGGGGGGAAATATAAATCACAGGAAAACCGGACTTGTGTTATAGAGAACAGGATCACCCAGTGGTTACGGGCCCAAATTTGGGGTGTAAAAGAATAGAACCACTATTACCTGCCACGCATGTCGTAAGAGACGACTAAGGAGGTTCGGCTGAAATCGGATGCATGTCCTAAAGGTGTAGATGTCTGTATGTTTAGGGGTCTACCAAACCAATGTGCACATATCACGTTCTTGACAAAGATCAAACATATCACAAAGAGTGATTAAAATTGGTAGTAAAGAATAAATGCGAAGAAGAAGAGAACAGGATTTGTAGGGCTCTGAGAGCAGTTCATCATCATCATCTTCCAAATAGCTTGTGCCTTCAGAACTTGGCTCAATGACATCAGTCCTAAAAAAATTCTCTGTTCTATGAAGTTGACTGGCATCAGCAGCACTCATTCCAGATCATCAATGACATCTACCCATCATCTTCTAGTGTAAAAGGAGGGTTCAGTTTCTTGTCCTTTTGCTTTATAAAAAGGGGTAGTCGGGTGGGTTCAGTTTCTGTCCGCATGCTTGTATTAGGAGGTCCCCTTTCAGGTCCGATTATGTATTTCCTAGCAACATGATGCTATCATTTATTATTATTCCTCCCCATTCCCCATCAGGGTGATTATAGTAGTTGTTGTTCAACGTAGACGAGCGACATGATTTAAAATAATGAACAAAGATTCATTTATATTTCTTATATTTAATGATGTTTCTACCTTGCAGCCTAAAACACATCTCAAACTATTAATTCTGCAAGTCAAGTCCCCATTCTCTGTTTTCTAGCAACAGTTACTAAATCTCACTATTTTACTACACAAAAACGTCATGTCTCGTAGTTATGTGTTGCACTTCTACATAGAGAGTACAACACATAGTCTCAACTATTAAAATAATCTAATTATATACACTAACTATCTGGCTAACTGTCCATTCCTCCGCTGCCATCTGGGGAACTATGACACCCCCTGGAGACCTCGCCATCGCCCCGATGGCGAAATTCAGAAAAATCGCACAGGTAGTGTTCAGTAGGGTGATTAGAGTGGTGGGAGCTGAAAGGGAACTATACCTCCGTTTTAAACGTGGCTCCACAACAACTAACTAAAACAGCCAAACCATGGTGAAAGAAAAGAAAACCCTGGCGGGATCTCAGGAAGACCCAGCTGAGCGGGCTAAATGGGAACTAGTCACCACGGGTTGAGCGTGACTGCGTCAACTGGTCATAGGTGAATGGCTAACTTCAACAGTAAACCCTCTGTGCTCTTGTGCTGAAACCATAGTAATAAAATAATCAGCATTACATAAATTAAGTGATCTGGAAAATAAGCGCCTATTGACTCCGACGGCGACCCAACAGCATAACACTTGGCCAATGTGAGGTGGCTGTACTGGACATCCATTCCTCACATGAGGTAGTATGGTTTGATGGCAGCTTCATCAGATGTCCCCTATCACTATGTCTTTCTTGCATGTCAGAGTCTTGTCACATTATCTGAAATCTCAAACAAAAAAAAAAATTCACAAACAAAGGAAAAAAATATATATAACGTTAAACTTTTCACGTTATATGTCCTCAACAGTAATATCAACCAACCCCAATGCCCAGGAAATAATGAACTCCCAAGATTTAACATATTACCAACAAATATGGAACAACATTTTATGATGCCTAATAGCCAACGTCATATATTAATATCAATAACTTCCAATCCCGGGACATAAATAATCCCAGAATCCCAAAAAACTAGATCGACATCATATAACCATGTCTAGCAATGAACGGTGAAAAGTTAATGTTGCATCAACATCAACCGACCTCTGTGAACAATTATAATCAGCCTCCCCGTGGGAGAGGAAGGGATCCTAACATAACATCAATGCTCCTTTCTTCATCTTAGAGCCTCAACTATTAAATAATCAATTATACTACACTAACTATCTGGCTAACTGTCCATTCCTCAGCTGCCATCTGGGGAACTATGACATAGGTCTTTCTCTCATTCTTCTTCCAGGCACCATTCCCTCCAAAATTATCTTTCTATCTAAGCTACTCATGTAGTTTGATGTGTCCGAAATATTTAATTTTCCTTGACGTTATGCACTTTAATAACCATCTCTCTCTTATGTCAAGCTGTTGCAGAACAAAACATTTTTTCTTTTCTCTGTCCATGATATTCTAAACAGTTATATGTTCTTTCAATCTCTCCTCTCTCTCTCTTTCCATCTAGAATGCAAAACTGGCAAATACAGCAGAAAGTAGGGACTCAGGTTCAGACTGGACACAACAATGGCAGAATCTCCCAAAACCCTCTTGCACCTCCTAAGTTACCAACTTCTGTTGCTTTTAAAGCTAAAATGAATGACGAATATCTGAAAATCACACCGAAATCACGATTGGGACTCAGAGGTAGTGCATTATTATTCTCCATGTAATTTTCCTGTAATTTTTTTGCTGACTGTCCCCTGTTACTGCTGGCCAGAAAATAGTTGACATGTGCTTTGTTTATAATTAATGACTGTATTGACAGTTAAACTAGTAGTGAAGTAATTAAGTTGAGTAGAAAAACATTGCCTGCATATCTCTGTATTTTTTTAAGTATGAAGTGTTATGTATATATACTCCATATTAATATATAGTGTTGAAATATCTTCTTCTTTCTTCATGCTTCTCACTAGATTGTGATTTCGGATTCTCTAATAAAGGCAGCCGTCTGTCTCAGATTATCAGCCACGCCATACAGTTTGTCTTGGACACTAGTGTAAGTGGGCCACCTCTTTCTTCTCAAGTCTGCATACTGGGGCAGTTCTGTAGGATATAATTCCTATGATTTATGCTTCCCGTTTGTGCCGACCTCTTCCTGCAGTAAGTTTTGGCCACCCGTGATGATGGGTCTGACATTCTTACAGCGTGGCTAAATCTCAGAGGCAGATTGGCGACCGTAGAACTCTATCCCATTCCGCATTGTGAGGGTCGTTGCACCATGTTATGCGCCTTACGGCCTGGTGCATCCGTTTCTAAGCATTTGTTTGAGTTAGCATTCCTAGGACACATGCATCCGATTTCAACCAAACCTCCTAGTTGCCTCTTACGACATGCGTGGCAGGTAACAGTGGTTCTATTCTTTACACCCCAAATTTGGGCCCGGTAACCACTCAGCGGTGTTGAAATATGATCCTGGACAAACAACTAGTCAAATTTGAAACGCTTTGGGCTGTGAATAAATAAATGAGTTGATTAAATTTCATGGAAGTAAAGATTCAAAGAGAATCATGGAAAGCAATGATGATAACAAAAATTATTACAGTCATTTGAGAAATATATGGGAAATGAAAACAGGGAGAAGATAAATTGTATTTGTATCAGAATGTTAGTACTATTGCCCGTGTTTGGCTCTTCCCCAGCGAGAAGAGTCTTCCATATATTATAGACAAGGAAGAGAACAAATAGATCTATCCAAGAACTCAAAATAAAAAAAAACTGGGTGATGCTACGAATAAAAATGAGAAAATTAAAGTATTGTGGACATATAAAGAGACATGAAATGTTGGAGAAGATCATTATGGAAGAAAACATACCGGAAAGAGGAAGATCATGGAGAAGGTGGATTCTTCTTCTTCGCGATCGTTCTTTACGACCAATTTTAATCACTCTTTGTGATAGGTTTGATCTTTGCCAAGAACGTGTATATGTTGCACATTGGTTTGTAGGCCCCTAAACGCATAGACTTCTACACGTTTAGGACACATGCATCGATTTCAGCCAAACCTCCTTAGTCGCCTCTTACGACATGCGCGACAGGTAACAATGGTTCTATTCTTTACACCCCAAATTTGGGCCCCAGTAACCACTCGGGCGGGAGAAGGTGGATTAAGGACATAGCTGATGATTTGAGCATGATGTCTGCAGAGACGGGATATTTGGCAGATGAGAGAGAGAAATTCTGAAGGACTGTTAGTGTGGCAAAGTTCTGCTTAGGACAAGCTATTTGATGATGATCAGAATATACCATCATGGCTGTTGTTTGGGAATATTTATAAGTCAGTTATTTCTTATTATATGTAGAATTATTATTTTATATTGTTTGTTAATCTCTTATTCTTCTTCTTTTTTTGTTCACTCTACATCAACCACATTAAACCACTCTTTGGGGTCTATATGTGATTTTCTCTTTGGAGCACAAGTTCATTGTGTCAGTTATGTGTCTACAGACCCTTAGGCAAGCACATCCGGTTCTGCATGCTTTTTATTCGACTTCGCCTCCCTAGACAATATATTATATATTATATTGTCTGTAAAACTGTTGGTTATATTATATTGTCTGTAAAACTGTTGTTAGTTATATTATATTGTCTGTAAAACTGTTGTTAGTTATATTATATTGTCTGTAAATCTGTTGTTTGTTATTTTATATTGTCTGTAAATCTGTTGTTGATTATTTTATATTGTCTGTAAATCTGTTGTTGGTTATTTTATATTGTCTGTAAATCTGTTGTTAGTTATATTATATTGTCTATAAATCTGTTGGTTATATTATATTGTCTGTAAAACTGTTAGTTATATTTTATTGTCTGTAACACAGTTGGTTATATTATATTGTCTGTAACACAGTTGGTTATATTATATTGTCTGTAAAACTGGTGTTGGTTATTTTATATTGTCTGTAAAACTGGTGTTGGTTATTTTATATTGTCTGTAAAACTGTTGTTGGTTTTATTATATTGTCTGTAGATGTGGAAGGACCAAGTTCAAGTGGGAAGTCTTCAAGCGCTATGTCAAGGTTTGTGAGTTTTATAATACTATTTTCTAGTATGGTATCATTGGGGATCTCTGTGGCATAGAGTTAGGTGCTTGCCTCTCATTACAAAGGTTCTCGGTTCGCTCTCTTGTGGAGCCATTGAGATATTTTTCTAGAGATTCCTGATCTCAGTGTAGGTGAGATCGAGTTCCTAGTTCTATCGGAGATGCGTTCTGAAACGTAGGTCCCATGTTCAATTTGAGCACGTAAAAGAACCTTTGGCAGTTTTCTTTGTTTGGTTCTGTCCTAATAACCTTTGCTTAGTTCTGTCCTAATAACTTATGTTTAGTTCTGTCCTAATAATCTTTGTTTAGTTCTGTCTTAATAATCTTTGTTTAGTTCTGTCTTAATAATCTTTTTTTAGTTCTGTCCTAAAAACCTTTGCTTAGTTCTGTCCTAATAACCTTTGTTTAGTTCTGTCCTAACAATCTTTGTTTAGTTCTGTTCTAATAACCTTTGTTTAGCTCTGTACTAATAACCTTTGTTTATTTCTGTCCTAATAATCTTTGTTTAGTTATGTCCTAATAACCTTTGCTTAGTTCTGTCCTAATAACCTTTGCTTAGTTCTGTCCTAATAACCTTTGCTTAGTTCTGTCGTAAAAATCTTTTCTTAGTTCTGTCCTAATAACCTTTGTTTAGTTCTCTCCTAACAATCTTTGTTTTGTTCTGTCCTAATAACCTTTGTTTAGCTCCGTCCTAATAACCTTTGTTTAGTTCTGTCCTAATAACCTTTGCTTAGTTCTGTCCTAATAACCTTTGTTTAGCTCTGTCCTAATAACCTTTGCTTAGTTCTGTCCTAATAACCTTTGTTTAGCTCTGTCCTAACAATCTTTGTTTAGTTCTGTCCTAATAACCTTTGCTTAGTTCTGTCGTAAAAATCTTTTCTTAGTTCTGTCCTAATAACCTTTGTTTAGTTCTCTCCTAACAATCTTTGTTTTGTTCTGTCCTAGCAATCTTTGTTTAGTTCTGTTCTAATAACCTTTGTTTTGTTCTGTCCTAATAACCTTTGTTTAGCTCCGTCCTAATAACCTTTGTTTAGTTCTCTCCTAACAATCTTTGTTTTGTTCTGTCCTAATAACCTTTGTTTAGCTCCGTCCTAATAACCTTTGTTTAGTTCTGTCCTAATAACCTTTGCTTAGTTCTGTCCTAATAACCTTTGTTTAGCTCTGTCCTAATAACCTTTGCTTAGTTCTGTCCTAATAACCTTTGTTTAGCTCTGTCCTAACAATCTTTGTTTAGTTCTGTTCTAATAACCTTTGTTTTGTTCTGTCCTAATAACCTTTGTTTAGCTCCGTCCTAATAACCTTTGTTTAGTTCTGTCCTAATAACCTTTGCTTAGTTCTGTCCTAATAACCTTTGCTTAGTTCTGTCGTAAAATCTTTCTTAGTTCTGTCCTAATAACCTTTGTTTAGTTCTCTCCTAACAATCTTTTTTTTTGTTCTGTCCTAATAACCTTTGTTTAGCTCCGTCCTAATAACCTTTGTTTAGTTCTGTCCTAATAACCTTTGCTTAGTTCTGTCCTAATAACCTTTGTTTAGCTCTGTCCTAATAACCTTTGCTTAGTTCTGTCCTAATAACCTTTGTTTAGCTCTGTCCTAACAATCTTTGTTTAGTTCTGTCCTAATAACCTTTGCTTAGTTCTGTCGTAAAAATCTTTTCTTAGTTCTGTCCTAATAACCTTTGCTTAGTTCTGTCCTAATAACCTTTGTTTAGCTCTGTCCTAGCAATCTTTGTTTAGTTCTGTTCTAATAACCTTTGTTTTGTTCTGTCCTAATAACCTTTGTTTAGCTCCGTCCTAATAACCTTTGTTTAGTTCTCTCCTAACAATCTTTGTTTTGTTCTGTCCTAATAACCTTTGTTTAGCTCCGTCCTAATAACCTTTGTTTAGTTCTGTCCTAATAACCTTTGCTTAGTTCTGTCCTAATAACCTTTGTTTAGCTCTGTCCTAATAACCTTTGCTTAGTTCTGTCCTAATAACCTTTGTTTAGCTCTGTCCTAACAATCTTTGTTTAGTTCTGTTCTAATAACCTTTGTTTTGTTCTGTCCTATAACTTTGTTTAGCTCCGTCCTAATAACCTTTGTTTAGTTCTGTCCTAATAACCTTTGCTTAGTTCTGTCCTAATAACCTTTGTTTAGCTCCGTCCTAATAACCTTTGTTTAGTTCTGTCCTAATAACCTTTGCTTAGTTCTGTCCTAATAACCTTTGTTTAGCTCCGTCCTAATAACCTTTGCTTAGTTCTGTCCTAATAACCTTTGTTTAGCTCCATCCTAATAACCTTTGTTTAGTTCTGTCCTAATAACCTTTGCTTAGTTCTGTCCTAATAACCTTTGTTTAGCTCTGTCCTAATAACCTTTGCTTAGTTCTGTCCTAATAACCTTTGTTTAGTTCTGTCCTATTAACCTTTGTTTAGCTCTGTCCTAATAACCTTTGCTTAGTTCTGTCCTAATAACCTTTGTTTAGTTCTGTCCTATTAACCTTTGCTTAGTTCTGTCCTAATAACCTTTGCTTAGTTCTGTCCTAATAACCTTTGTTTAGTTCTGTCCTAATAACCTTAATTTAGATTTATTCTAATAGCATTTGTTTAGTTCTGTTCTGCAACTCAATCCTCCTAGTGTTAACATTTTTAAATGCATGATATAAGTTTCCATCCACTGGTAATTCTAACAAAAAGCTTTACAGTAAATGTGCACGAAGTTTGTATAAAAACATATACTACTAGTTTCATCAATCAGTATAAGCCGTTATAGACAAGCCAGTGTAAACATAGGTTTCTTTTCTTTTAAAATAGTGTATTCATGTTAGCCAGACTAAGCCTTGCACAGTAGTGATGGTTATGAGAATGTCAACATTGGAAAATTCACATTAAAGGTGTCAATACCAGAGATAATGACCAGTTCAGACTCAGAGAAACTGAGGTATGAAATATTTGTAGATCTTCTTCAAACGCTCCATATCGATCACTTGTTAAACCATTCTTTGTGATTAGTATGTGATCTGAGCATAAGAGCAATTGTACGTTGTGCCAGTTATGCACCTACATGTAGAGCAGCACATCCGATTTCTTCTACGCTTTTTATTTACTAGGGTAGCTTCCTAGCCCCCTACCTCAGTCGCCTCTTACAACATGCCTTGTAGGTCGCAGGGATACTTTTCTTGGCGCCCTTGCATGCCCAGGCAACACACAGGCAATAATTTAGTTCAACCTTTAGCAAAGTTGTTTTTGTAATTAAAAAACTGCCTTATATTTTGACCTGATAATAATTAATTATTGTAAATTTAAAGAATTTATTCATTTTTCCTGTGTTTAGTAATTATTCTGTATGTTTGGAGTTTATTTTGAATTTTTATTTTTATTATATTCCAAGGAAATATCACAAGTAAAAGGTGTTTCTCAAATGATATCACCTCCTCCACATTTGACATCATTCCAGAGTGCATTGTCAGGTAATATTTTCAGAAAATATGTTAGCTGTTCCTTCTACTATGTACACTTTCAGACCGTTAACTTGAATATTTTAAGAACTTAAAGATGAACAATTGACTTCATCAGATTTTATCCCATATGGCTCAGTCCAACTTCTCAGAAATGATGCGCTTCCTGCAAAGAGTATTGCATAAAGCACAAACTCTGTAGCTCCTGCAACAATCTTAGAGATCTCTGGAAAAAAATGAGCCTGAAGAGAAGGATGTAGTCAGGATTCAAACCCACGACCTATGGAACGCAAGGCAACTGCATAACCCTTTAGCCATAGAGAATATTTTTTAAAAAAAAGTAGTCAGACCATGACTTGATATGTCCATTAACTTTTTCAAGAATGGCGCTGGTGATGACCATGTAAGTTTTCTCCTATCCACATATGTTAAGCACTTTTTTTAACAGAAAATGTTTAATCTTTGGAGGGACAAAAGTAATATTTTCTGGAATGCAGTTTGGGGCCATATATCCATGAAAATAAGGTGACAATACAGTATCAGGGTCAATGAGGGGCCCTGACCAGAGCCTACTCTACCTCCCTGTGGTGGCCTTGTAAACAGACTACTGCAATGCAGTCTGGCAAAGTGGGTAGGTATCGAAGGAGAGTACCACATCTGGAGTTATAATGTAGTATGTAATTTTTATCTGCAAAGTTATTATTGATAAATATTTATAATTTTAGAATATGTAGTAGTCTGTAATTGCAAATAATATATTTTCATGTTATCTATATAATTTTATTTGAAAAACATTTTGCGGATAGTGGGATGACGTTTAGACATGAGGTGTCAGCTACAATCTAAACCAGTTTTACACTGAATGAATGAGCAGTCCCAATCCAAATGATGGTACTATATGGTGGGCCAACAGGGAACACCAGGGTTTCTTATGAAATCCTCAGGATCCATTGATGGAAACATCAAATGTGTAAATGCTCGTCTGCCCAGCGTGTTCGTAGCGGGTTGAACTACGGATGACTAGCCCTCTGTATGTGCGGGTTCAATTTCTGGGCTGGCAGAAAAGCCACAGGTTCCCAGATTCACAGTGTTCGTGGCACCGAACTGAAGGGTTACAATGTCCATGGCACCGAGCTGAAGAGCTGAAAGCTCAAGCGCTTCTGGATCGGAGAAAAAAAATGTGTGAATAAATCAACCTGCTGTCTTTTAGCTACCATCATGAGTAGAGAGGTTATAGGTAATGATAACTCAAATAGAAAACAGAATCTGATTTGCTGAAGACAGAATGTGCCAGCTATAGCATAAATAAATTAAGTCACACATATATAATTATATGTACAGAAGTATGAACATGTTGGTCTATTGTCACGGTGTTGCTACTTTCAGCTACAACCGAATGATGAGCGAGATCTGTCTGCCTTTATGAGGTTGTCACCTGAACAACCTGGCAATTAGCTTGATGATCTAGCATGAACAATGAACCTGGAATTAGCAGAGGAAGAAATAATTATTCTCTTCTTCTTCGAACGCTCCATATTGACTACTTGTTAACCACTTTTTGTGATGTGTATGTGATCTGAGCCTAAGAGGGATTGTACATTGTAGCCAGTTGCGCCTACAAGTAGGTCAGCACATCCAATTTCTGCAATGCTTTTTATTTCCTAGGGTAGCTTCACTAGGCCCCTACCTCAGTCGCCTCTTACGACATGCGTTGTATGTTGCAGTGTTACTATTCGTTGCTCCCCTTTGTGAGCCCGACAACACACTGGTGAATAATTATTCTAAGGAATTTTAAAATCTTCATGATAATTGTTAGTTTCAATATGATTTGTGTAAAAAAAAGAACACATTTTGTAGTTCTCTATAAGGTTAAAAAATATGATCAATTTTTAAACAAATATTTCCACAGATTATGCTGTTGTTGTACATGATGCAGGACCAGACATTCCTTCAAGAGGATATGAAGGAAAGGGCAAGCTGTACACTGTACCCGAGTCTGACTCTTTTGCTTCACCTCAAACACACAAAGGTCTGCACAAACACAAATAATTATGGTGTGACTCTTGTCTATGCTATTTGTTTGTAGAAACGCCTGTGTAGTGCCGAGGTCCCAAAGGAAGAAAATAATAGTACCACTGCGACCTACAATGCATGTTGTAAAAGGCGACTGATGTAGGAACTACTGATGCTACCCTAGTAAATAAAAAGCAGCGCATAAATCGGATGTGCTGGCCTACTTTTAGGCGCATAACTATCATAACGTATCAATCGCTCTTAGGCTCAGATCACATACAAATCACACAGAGTGGCTGATAGGTGGTCGATATGGAGCGTTCGAAGAAGTTTATAGATTTTGCTAAGTTACTGGTTTTCTCTCTTGCAGAGTTTACTTTCTTGATGTTATTGTTTTCTTTAAACAAACAAGCACAGACAATCAATGTCTATGCCCTCAATGTGCCCCAGCCCATAGGTGGTCAGTGCCATTCATCTTGCTGGTAGTGTCCTCCAGCTCATTGTCACTAAGCAACACAACACTGACCTCTTTTTTTTTTTTTTTTTCGTCCGCTTTCAACTCAAACGAAGTTTCATCTCTGAAACTGATTTTGCGTGAAAATCCGTTTTTCCCAAATTTTTTACAATGGCAGCAGCGTGCACATTGTAAATTACTTTACACTGGCAGCCGTGTGCTCAATGTACTCGTAATTAGTATTCCTCGCCATACAGGCAGATTTTCTCCGACTTCAGAGGTACTCACGTTATCGTCCTGAGTAAGACCAGGGACTCGAACAAATGCCGGACAGTAGGTTCGAACCCGAGCTATGAGGCGTCTCACAGCTAGCAGGCCGAGCTACTATCAACTACTCTAGGCAGTCCCCACTGACCTCTTATTCTTGTGTGTTTAATTTATAACAGTAAAGTACCACTGATGTCAAAGAAGGCTAGCCTGTATGGGGCTGGGGGAAAGAAATGGGGACGGACACTGATAATAAGGAAAGCAGGCCTTCACCAAAAATCAGAACGCTCCTGAATTCATAGCAGACTAACGAAAGAAGATGACAGAATATCTCATATTTCATGGGTCTCTGATAATGTGGTCAAGTCATTTGTTGTGGATTCAATGCTGAAGTCCCAACATCAATTTATGCAGAGTAACAGGTGCTAGCTGATGTTGCTTAACTTGTCATCCAAGCTCATTTCACAGATGTTCTGTGGGATTCACAACAGGGCCATTTTTCAATCCATTCATTCTGTTGACAATTGTTGGTTGTTTGGTGGTCTCAATGGCAAAGTGGTTAAGTCATTTGCTTGTTGTACTGAAGGTCGTGAGTTTGTATCCAAACTGAGACACATATGCCATTCTTTCAAGAGATCCCTAGGATTGTTGTCGGAGCTACAGAGTTCATGCTTTGTGCAATGTTCTCGGTAGATGTCATGCCATCTCTGCCGACAGGGACGGAGCCATATAGGGAAACCTGGTGCAATGAATTCAATATTTCACCTTTGGACTCTTTGTTGGTGGTAGGAATTAGTTACTGCATGAGAGCAGTGCCCATTCTTAACTTCTTCTGTAGTTTGGTGACATGGTGTCTTTGTATGGGATAAAAAGATATTTGATTCTTTCTTAATCTAATCTGTTGTATGCTTTCATTTTCAATGTTGTTCAATATTAATTGTATTTATATAAGACTGTATATAGGCCTGTGAGAAATCTAACACCTAATTTGAAAACATAAATGACTAGTTTTCTTACTTTTTAGCTAATTGGGATGATAGTGATGCAGACGAGCGAGTGTTGAAGGAACTCCAGAAAAACTTGGCAAAGGAAAAGCAGAGACAGGCAACAGCTAGAGATAAGAAAGTCACACTGGCAGGGATAGACAAGATTAGTAGTGAGTACACTTGAAATTTGCCACGTCATTTAAATCTTAACTCTTTCTACGCCCATTTATTTCCTCAATTTTTAAGCAGTTAATTCAAGGAAGTAAAAATATAAAAATATTTAAATTACGATCCCAACTCTCGTCAATAAATAAACATATATATATTATTATATACTAAATTGAAGAAAACTGGACAACTCAATAGAATAACAAGGTTAAAAAGTACTATAAGTAAAATAGTAGAAGTAAAACTAGAAAGACTTCTTACAAGGAAAGCAACTCTATGGCGCAGTGTGCGGCTTAAAGCGTGCAACGGACTTCCGCCGTGGCGCAGTGTGCGCTTAAAGCGTGGAAAGAGTTAAGGTTTACCAATATGACTAAATCAGTGGTAGATATAATTTATAAAGTGTACCCTGACATTTTTTTGGCTCAAGTTCACTTCGAACCCTGGAATAAGCATAACCCTTTGTTACTAGCGAATGATGTTATTGACATTGCTATTGGCACCCCTAGCAGCATGGAGTGATAACATTCATTGTTACCACAAGTAAAGTAATTTGTACAATGTGTTCACCTCACACTCTTTTGGAACTGTGAAGATTCAATCTTGTAATATTGCAAGCCTAGGGGACTCGCTATCAACAGCAATTCATATTATGATCTGTTTCAGAAACACCTGAAATTGTAAAACAGATCAAAACGTCATGGCTTGCTCAGTTCTGGTGTGTTGCTGTAGCATGATCTTCTTCTTCTTTGCGTTCGTTCTTTACAACCAATTTTAATCACTCTTTGTGATATGTTTGATCTTTGCCAAGAACATGTATACGTTGCACATTGGTTTGGTAGGCCCCTTTTTTTTTTCTTTTTTTTCTTTTTTCTTTCGTCCGCTTTCAACTCAGACGAAGTTTCATCTCTGAAACTGATTTTTGCGTGAAAATCCGTTTTTCCAATTTCTTACAATGGCAGCAGCGTGCACATTGTAAATTACTTTACACTGGCAGCTGTGTGCTCAATGTACTCGTAATTAGTATTCCCTCGCCATACAGGCAGATTTTCTCCGACTTCAGAGGTACTCACGTTATCGTCCTGAGTAAGACCAGGGGACTCGAACAAATGCCGGACAGTAGGTTCGAACCTGAGCTATGAGGCGTCTCACAGCTAGCAGGCCGAGCTACAATCAACTACTCTAGGCAGTCCCCCGGTAGGCCCCTAAATGCATAGACTTCTATACGTTTAGGACATGTGCATCCGATTTCAGCCAAACCTCCTTAGTCGCCTCTTACGACATGCGTGGCAGGTAACAGTGGTGCTATTCTTTACACCCCAAATTTGGGCCCGGGTAACCACTCGGGGGCTGTAGCATGATAACTTGTAGTCACACAGCTCGCGTGACTGTAGCGAAAATCAAGAATTTTCATTTGAAGTGTTTCCCACATAGTGCATGTTCATTGAAACTCCCACTGATTATAATGTGTTTGGATCCCCTAATTGCAAGAAGTTTAGTACAGACAATTAGGTGAAAGAGCCAATAAATATTTTGCTGCGCAGCCAGAATATTATCTTTTCGTGTGGAATCCAGACATTAAATATTGGTTGGACTATATTGAAAAGTGATTAACTCTTAGTGGACCAGGACAAAAGTCACGTTTTTACAAGCGCTTTCACGTTTTGATAACCAAACGCCACTTAGCGTGGCGGAATGTAAAACGCGTCCACTTCAAACGCCACTTAGCGTGCGCTTGGTCTACTAAGAGTTAAGTACTTTCATTTTGATTTGGGCATATTCTGTTCACACAAAATATTATAGTTACTTTTTGAAACCACCTCGTTAATAATCATTTCTGTCGATACTTATTTGTAATTTCAGTTGAAAACCATGGGTACTTGTCAAGTCCAAAAGAGACAAGATCAGATGAATCAGTGCAAGAAATATGGCCCAGGGCAGATGAGATGAAATATGGAAAGGTGATATAATACATATAATTTGTATGCAGAACAGCATGTACTTGACACTGATAAAGTAAGATAATTTATCTGTTACATAAGAAGACAGTAGTGCCCTTGTGGTACCGGGACGCGCAAGGGAAGCAGAGAATAGTACCACTGCGACCTACAAAGCATGTCGTAAGAGGCGACTGATGTAGGACCTAGGGAAGCTACTCTAGTAAATAAAAAGCATTGCAGAAATCGGATGTGCTGGCCTACTTGTTGGTGCATAACTGGCTCAACGTACAATCATTCTTAGGCTCAGATAACATATAAATCACACAGAGTGGTTAACAAGTGGTCGATATGGAGCGTTCAAAGCAGAAGAATATACTGTTATTGATATAACCACATAAATCTGATAAAATAGTTTAATCTCATTCTTTGGTATCTTGTGATATTTAACCTCTAGTATATAGTTTTAGTGAAGTCTAGCCTTTTATCGATATCATCATTGCAGAGCACTGATAAGCGCCAGCAGAAATTCGTCACAGTGGATGAAGATATTATCAGCCCTCGATTCCAACCTCCCAGCCGATCAGAAGGGACAGCTCTACCAGTAGTAGCCAGGGATCCCTCTGGAAAAAAGTATATATTAAATCAGCATTTATATATATTATATAATTCCTTGCACATAACTTTTCATGACTTATCTGAATCATGAAATAACAGAATAAGTAAAAAGACAGAATTACTACCTTTGTGATGTGGATATACAGAAGCATAGGCCATATTTCATGGAAAGAAAAATAACAAAGAGGTTTTAGAAAAACTAGGAATGAAGAAAGAATTACTGCTGGAAATAAAAAAAAACTATTTGGATCACATAAAGAAACATGAAAGACACCTTGGTTAAAACATTATTGAAGGGGAAGGGTGAGGGGCAGCGAGTAAGAGAAAGACTAAGACACGGGTGGGAGGGAAACGTCAAGGGATAGACAAATTACAGAATTTCAGAGTGCAAAAACAAGGCAAGAGACATGTATGTTGGAGGTATATTGCAGCCAACGTTATATGCGGAGACAGCACCTGATGGTGATAATGGTTCAATACCATCATGCTTCTTCTATAAATAAAAATAAAATTTTCATACCATCTGGTATATTAGAGAATATGGTGTTTCTTCCATATTTCTTTCACCACCATCCTATGATGGATAATGTTGTCAATATCATGCCAACTGCCTTTACTTCTCAGTGTTACTCTGGTACCAAATTAAAATTGACCAGAGAGTTGGTAGTGATTGGAAAAAATCCACTCTAAATTGGGATCAAACCGAGGCTATTAATATCTCTATCAACAAACAACAATAAAAGACTTTACATAACTAAGGAGCATTTTTTTTAACAAATGGAAAAATAACCAACGTAATCCAACATAGATGCAAATCATAGGACCAATGACGCTAGTTTTCAAGTCCAAACATGTCACTATGAACACTAAAAGAGCATTGTTCAACACAATCGTTCTCCCAACATTATGCTATAGTGCCAAACCTGGACACTGACAGCAAACGATAAAAAAAAGAAACTAGTCACGATAGAGATGAAGTGTCTATGCAGAATGCTGGAAGTATCAAGAAGAGACCGGTTTAGAAATGAAAATATCAGGAAAAAGTTGGTACAACATCAGTACTGTAAATATTTCGACCACATATACAGATTACCAACAGACTTGAAGAGTAATGTTAGTCTGATACAGTGGATACAGATCATCCATGCAAATGGTGGACCTCATAAATAACATAGGCGGTGAAAAAAACTATTTGTGAAACTCACAAAAAGCCGTTCTATAAATTTCTTCTTATCCTCATGCTGTGAGACAAAACAGGATTAGAGAAAAGATGAAAATAATAAGTTCAACAAATGACAATTGATTGTGGTATTAAACACATTTTCTACTGGCGTTTAAACAAATGACAACTGAGCCTGGTGTTAAAAAAATGGGTGCAAATTATGTGAGTGTTAAATTAATACATGACTGTCCGTGTGTTGCCGGGTTCCGAAGGAAGCAAAGAATAGTAACACTCGACCCACAAGGCATGTTGTAAGAGCGACTGAGGTAGGAGCATAGGAAAGCTACCCTAGTAACTAAAAAATGTTGCAGAAATCGGATGTGCTGGCTTACATGTAGGCGCATAACTGGCACAATGTACAATCACTATTAGGCTCAGATCACATACAGATCACAAAGAGTGGTTAACAAGTGGTCGATATGGAGCAGTCGAAGAAGAAGAGGAATACATGACAATTAATACTGAAGTTAAAGCAACAAGTGATTAAAAAATTGTTGAAGTATTATATTTTTAAAAAAATATTTGTTTCTCTAAAAGAAAAAAAATACATATTTTGTTAATGTTTCAGGTGTATTTTCTACTTTGAGGAGGGCAATCCACATTTTGTAGTAGTTGATGAAGATGATGTGAATGCTTACCTGCCACCAAAAATTGATGAGTATGCAGCAATTTAAGAATGTGCATTTATTTACAGACTCTCTTGTCAATTATTTTTTGCATAATTATATATTAGTTTTTTGGTTTTCTTATCCTATCTTATCTTATCTTAACCACATTTGCAGTGAAGCGTCGTGGGAGAGTTAGTTTTCTATCTTGTGCCAGGTGTGTTGCGCTTGACGTTGTCAGTCCATGCTTTCGCAGGGACTCTGAGATGTTATCTATCCATCGTGTTCTTGGCCTGCCTCGTGCTCTGCGCCCTGGGTGTTGATTATTGTAGGCATGTGATGGTAGTAAATGTGGTTCCATTCTCATTAGATGGCGAACCACTTGATTCTTTTCTTCTTGATGTACTGTATGCATGGTATAGTACCAACGATGCTTCCAATATTCTTGTTTCTCACTCTATCTCTCCTTGTAACATTGACAGCTTTTCGTAGACATCTAATTTCACCTGTTAATACAGTTTTTTTGGGTTTTTTCATATTATTGAATAAATTTGAGAAAAAACTTGTTAATAAATAATGGTATGAAGTGTCAAGAGGCAATATGCTAACAAAAACAGACTTGTAAACCTGGTTCCTTTACTATGGATTGGTCAAACAATAGTTGTTTACTGTACTAATTACCAAAAGTATATATATCGATAGAAGGAAAGACTGCAGTAAAACTATCTAGAAATATTGAAACATGCAAAAACACAATACTGGAGTTTTACAAAGGATAAAAACAGTGATGTTTTGCCTGAAAGGCCTTTACCAAGCAAAAGCTACAAAAGAAGTGAATAAAATTATCCTTTTAGTGCAATTAGGGATATATTGTCTGACTGTGTATGTTATGTCTGCCCTTATAGGAAGTCTGAATTTCTTCTCTTCTTTTCTATCCTTTGCTTGATAAAGGCATTTGGGTCAAAATGTCACTGTATATTATTTTTGTATTTTGTAAAACTACAGTACTTTGCTTTTACATGTTTCACCAGTATTATAGACCAGCGTTTCCCAAACTGGGCTGTGCAGACCCAGGGTCCACGAGTTACTCGCAGGGTCCTCAAGTGCTTGAAGAAATATTATGATCTTTGACATTTCAAAAGGGAAATAAAAATATTTTAAAAACATGTATAAAAGCAGTCGTAAACTAGTTCCGCAGCAAAATCAAAGGACCCAGACCAGAGTCTAAATGTCTGACAGGACAAAATTAAAGATCATTTGAAGTTTCCCACAGTCTGAGAAATTGGAGCCAGCTTGACTATTGGTGTGGTGTAGTAATAACGCTACCGATAGAAGATTTTCATATATAGAAAATTTTGGGGTTCATGCAGCAAAATGTATTTAAAGGGGTCTGTGGTAATGCAAAGTATAGAAGCCGCTGTTATAGACCATTAATTTTGATGACACATTAGAGATTCTTTTGTCAGTTGTTGGTGTGTGTGTGTACGTGTCTTTTAGCATTGAATTGCAGTTTCTTTTCCTAGCTGAAAATGGATACTGTGATCACTGTTTGAATTTAATAGCACCACCCACGATGACAATGGTCAACCTGACTCCTGTTAGAGGCACATATTTATTTTTTATTCCACACCTCTCACTATGAATTCAGTTGTAGACATCCCATCCCGCCTAATGTGGTGCCTCACTGATTGTTGTATGTAGGCTTGCATTCCTTATTACCCGTTTTCCTCGTCATCCAGGCAAGCCGTACTCCAACTTCCGAGATACTTGTAATTTAGATCCTTAAGTAAAGGATCAGGGTCTAATGTGTTCTAATCGTATACTGTATTCACACCAAGAATTTTGGCCAAGCTGGCCCCGAGCCCCAGAATGTCCACGGTACACGATCACTAGCACAGTGTTTTAGCAGCTTTGCTATCGATAACCACTAAGCCCATTAATTTTCTATTTCCATGAATAATGGATTTAAAGTTGCTCCAACCCCTGAGACTGCACTGTTTGTCAGTGGCAGTTTCCTTCTTGATTCCTACTCACTTTGCAAGACTGAATTGTAATGATGCAGTCTGTTTCCAGTGCCACCACCTGGAGTATGATCATGGTCAGTATTGAATAATTGACCCTCACACTGAATTTTCACCATACTCACTGTGTCTGTGTCCTTGTCCCTAGGGGTTAAAAGATATTAGGTAAAAGATTGTGATAATGCTTCTTTGTATGATATTGACTCCATGTGCTTTTAAAACACCTAATAGATGTTGTAATGTATTTTTTCAGGATTGAAAAATATTCCGCGTGTTTGGAGAGAAGTCTTTGCCGTTCTGCGTATTATTACATCCATATTTGTCCTGTTTGTTGCTGAGCTGATACTGTTCCTGGGTCACCATGTAGTGCGCCCTCTAGTACTGGACTCTATAACTGCCATAGGAGACTATGTGCTAAAGCCATTTCTTGCTTTCCTGTTCAATGCTATAATTCAGCCCATCTTTGCACTCCTGTGGAACATATTCAATGCCTTATTTCAAGCCAGTGAACCTCTTGTGAAGCTATTTGGTTACATCTTAACACAGGTAATAACTGTTTTCTTAATGTTCATTGATGAATGTTCATCTACTGAAGTGTTATGTCGCCCGAGTGGTTACCGGGACCCAAATCAGGGGTGTAAAGGATAGAACCACTGTTACTTGCCATGCATGTTGTAAGAGGCGACTAAAGAGTTTGGTCGTGGGGTTAGCTATACCACCCTGTAAAAAAAATTGGATAGCTACAGAAACCACATCCAAGGAAATTCATAGCTCGCCACCCGAGGAAGAAGAAGGAGATGGCCTGGGATATGAAGGCTTGGAAAGCATTGGTTGCAGACCTAGGGGTGAAAGGTGAAGAAGAAGTGTTATGTAAGAAATAATGTGTGCATGTGCGTGTGTATGAATCTCTATATCTCTAGATCTATTTATCATGATGTCATGCCTATAAGTTACAACTGGGTAGGAGTCTATGCAAACCTTGAACCTAGAAAAAACTGTATTCGTACTGACAACAAGTTTAATCATATAGTATGACAGATAGAATGAGAGCAGAAGAGATATCTCTAAGTTACAAAAGATAATAGCAGTCTGTTTTAAGAATGTTGAATGCTACCAACAGACAGTGCGCATCAAAGAGCAATGCTACTTCGATACAGTGGATACTTCTTCTTCTTCTTCTTCTTCAGCGATCTCTGGTCATGCGCTTAATTTACTGTGGACCACAAACTGGGCAGACAGCTTCAGGTCTGTCAGGTTTCCCAAAGCTTAGTTTTCAGGTCGACTGGGTGTGGCCACATGTTGCTTCTCAGCTCACACAGAAGAGGACAGTCTTGCAGGATATGCTCTGGTGTCTGTTCTGCCTGCTGACACTGGCAGAGAGCTGTTTGACTTATTCCTAGTCTGTATAAGTGTTTGTTGAGTCTGCAGTGTCCGGTGCGTAGTCGAAATATAATGACCTGGTCTGTTCTGCTTAGGTCTTTGAGGGAGTCTTTCCATAATCATATCCAGTGTTTGTCTTCCAGTCTACTGCAGATTTTCTCTGTATGAGGGTTTTGACCTCTTGAAAAGACAAGGGTTGGTAAATTTGCTCTTTGGCACTGCCCTCCTTAGCTAAGACATCAGCACTCTCATTGCCTGCAATGCCACAGTGAGATGGAATCCACTGCAAGTGAATTTCTGCCTTTTCTGAAAGCTGAGCAAGTTCTCTTTGTAGTTTTTGTACTGTGCTGTCAGTGGATTTAGCCTCCAGGGCTTGTATAGCTGACAATGAGTCTGTAAGAAATACCATCTTGCTTGCAGCTGCTTGCAGCTTATTCATGTGCTGTGCTGCCATCAGAAGGGCTATGAGTTCTGCTTTGTAGTTGGAACATATTCTTCCAGTAGGAGCCGCTAGAGACACAGTGGTAGCATCTGGGTGCCTAATGTACACTCCTGCTCCACCATTCATGGTTGCCTCCATTGCCGATCCATCTGTGTAAATTCTTATCCAGCTGTCTTCTGGAAACATGTAATGGAGATGTTCCATTGTAATTGCTTTTTCACTAGATTAGGCTCGGCATCTTTGCTTAATAATTTAGGGATGGAGGTTGAGAAGTTTAGTGGTACTGAGTCTGGTTCCCAGTGATCAAAAAGCAATTCTTCAGGTATGGAATTATGATTTAGTAGTTCCAAGTAGGTACAGTGGATACAAAACAAAAGGCTGTCCACACAAAAGTGAACCTCAGATATAACAGAGGTGGTGAAAAACACTATTTATGAAGCGCACACAAGAGCCCATTCTAGAAGTATCTTCTTATCCTGACGCTGTGATGAAAAACAGGATTAGAGAAAAGAAAAAGAATTTTTATCAAAGTAAGAGATTGTGTACATGTGATACACATGGAGACTAAGTAGGTCCTAAAACTGAGTGACTTTGAAGAAATATATAATCCATATTTTGTACCTCTTTAACAGGTTGCTGTTGTGGTGAAAGCTTTCAGGCTGTTTGTAGTCCAGTGGAACACCCAATCATCAGGATATAGACAAGAAATGGAAATTGTTTAAATATTTTAAGTATGAAACCTTAAATGATATCTAGTATAACAGATGTGAGGATAGGAATAGATGGTCTTTTCATAACATGTTAACAATGTAATTAGTATCATTTCAATGACACATGAATTTTATTGTATATAAGTAAAGCGCTTGCATACACATATCAAGTACATTATATATATATATTTGGGAGTTGCTCTATTGTAGAGTTTAGATGTGCTATTTCCATATCAAAGTTTCCAAGTTTGTTTCTACTTCTAGGCAGACAAAAATAAATTGAGAAATATTTGTAGTGATATCCTGCAAGATTGCCACCTGATGAATCAAATGTGGAAAGAACTCTGGCCAACAGAGACAAACATCCATGCAAAGCTGCTTGGAAGCCTTGATAAACTCACACAACAACATACATCTAGAGAATCGGACTCATTGTGTAGACATTGAACAACAACGAGCGAGAAGAAGATTTGTAGCGATCTCTGGTCAGGTCAAGTGTCTAGTTCTGTCCGTGATAGACAATAAAATACAGGTTCTATGTTCATTTTGAGTACTTAAAAGAAGATTTGACAGTTGAATATATCAGATAAGAGTACACTTGAGATTTTTAACAAATATAATTCCTACCAAATCTAATATCATGAGGCAGCCAGGAAAGTGAACCCTAACAAAACAAGGCACATGACAAAATCAAATGAAAGGCGCAGATGTAGCAGCTTTGGGATCTTATTTCTGATAAAAAAACTGAAGGAAAAGAACTTATTTTCCAACTCATTATATTCATCTAGCATAGTCACCCGTATGGTACCAGAGCAGCTGTGGCCTACAAATCATGTCGTAAGAGGCGACTAATATAGGACCTAGGGAAGCTACCCTAGGAAATAAAAAGCAAAGCAGAATTCAGATGTGCAGGCCTACTTGTAGGCGCATAACTGGCACACCGTACAATTGCTCTTTGGCTCAGATTACATACAAGTCACACAGAGTGGTTAACAAGTGATTGATATGGAGCGTATGAAGAAGAAGAAGATCTAGCATAGTTGTAGATCTAGAACTACAGCCTATTACAAATATTATTATATATATTCCTCTCGACGTTTTACATTACATATGGCCTGCAAGCTATTTCTACATACTGTTCTATTCACGGCTACTCATTCAATTTCTTTGATGGAAATGGATCCAATATTTCTCACCTCGTTCAGTAAAGTTTGTAGTGGAAATATAGATTCTGAAAAAGTTATTTCATATTTATATTTTTCAAGTTACAATGAATGGCCTCTGCATGATCAATTCTCATGTGCAAAATAAAACTTTTCAATTGGCACCCATTTTCATACTGAAATTAATCAAACTAATTTTATATAATAATATTGTGTATATAATTACTATTTGTAAATTCTTGATATTATATTTGTGTTCGTTTATAAAACTGAATTTAAAATATTTTTTACTTGTCATTGTTATTACCTTTGTAACGCCCGAGTGGTTACCGGGGCCCAAATTTTGGGATGCAAAGAATAGAACCACTGTTACCTGCCACACATGTCGTAAGAGCAACTAAGGAGGTTTGGCTGTAATCGGATGCACGTGTCCTAAATGTGTAGAAGTCTATGCGTTTAGGGGCCACCAAACCAATGTGCAACGTATAAACGTTCTTGGCAAATATCAAACATATCATAAAGAGTGATTAAAATTGGTTGTAAAGAACGCACGCAAAGAAGAAGACATTTGTAAGGCATCTGTGGCATAGTAGTAGTGAGCGCGATCACAACCCAAGAGTACCTAGTTCAAACTCTGCGGCAGGCAGTTTGGAAGCAAATTTTTCTCATGGATTTTTACGACGGTAAAAATATACCTCACCATTCAGATAGCAATAACTACTAAACGTATAAATTGTATTCAGAAAATCAACGACTCATTTACAGTGGTTGATTGGGACGCCTTAGGAGTATTTAAATTATTGTAGGCTTGGCCTGCTAGGCAAAAGTGAGATCATTTCAAGCTGGGTCGAACCTACTGTCCGGCATTTGTTCTAGTACCTGGTCTTACTCAGAGATAACGTGATACCTCTGAAGTCGGAGAAAATCTGCCTTTATGGCGAGGGAATACTAATTACGAGTACATTGAGCACACGGCTGCCAGTGTAAAGTAATTTACAATGTGCACGCTGCTGCCATTGTAAGAAATTGGAAAACAGATTTTCACGCAAAAATCAGTTTCAGAGTGAAACTTCGTCTGAGTTGAAAGCGGACGAAGAAAAAAAAAAAAAAAAAAACAGTGGTTGATTGAGACGTCTTGTAAAGATTATGCCACGATTTTCATTCTAAATTATTTTTCTAGGTTTTTTGGGGCGTGTGTAGGGGCAGGAATAGTGTTCTTGTAACATGTATTACATTTTCAAGTTTTCTTTAAGGAGTAAGATAAAACCTATCACACTGTGACTAATAACTTTGTGTTTCATAATCATGATGTTCAACTTGCTGTCACTCACGCATCTGTCAGTGCACATGTAATTCTTCTTTACCTTTCAACTCTCAACGGAGCACAGGTCTTCAACAAACTTCTTCCAGCTCTTCCTCTCTCTGCCATCCCTTCCAATTCTTTCCATGTTTTACCTATACTTTTAGTATCAGCCTCCAGCTCTCTTCTCCATGTCTCTCTAGGCAATGTAATTACTGTTTGTTATATTTATTCTCATAATCTTTGCCTTTTCTCTGTGTATGTTCTACTCACTTGCTTTGACCTTTTCTAATATGTTGATAATATTTTGAATATGGAAACAATTATTGGAAAGAAGGGGGACTGCCTAGAGTGTTGGATAGTAGCTCGCACTGCTAGCTGTAGAGTGCTATAGCTCGGTTCGAACCACTGTCCGGCATTTGTTCAGAGTCCTGGTCTTACTCAGGACGACAACGTGAGAAACTTCATAGTCGAAGAAAATCTGCCTTTAGGATGGAATCTAATTACGAGTACATTGAGCACACGGCGCCAGTGTAAAGTATTGTACAAGTGCACGCTGCTGCCATTGTAAGAAATTGGAAACAGATTTTCAGCAAAAATCAGTTTCAGAGATGAAACCTCCTGAGTTGAAAAAACTGACAAAGAAAAAAAAAAAAAAACAGTGGTTGATTGAGACGTCTTGTAAAGAATATGCCACGATTTTCATTCTAAATTATTTTTCTAGGTTTTTTTGGGGCGTGTTGTAGGGGCAGGAATAGTGTTCTTGTAACATGTATTACATTTTCAAGTTTTCTTTAAGGAGTAAGATAAAACCTATCACACTTTGACTAATAACTTTGTGTTTCACAATCATGATGTTCAACTTGCTGTCACTCACGCATCTGTCAGTGCACATGTAATTCTTCTTTACCTTTCAACTCTCAACGGAGCACAGGTCTTCAACAAACTTCTTCCAGCTCTTCCTCTCCTGCCATTCCTTCTAATTCTTTCCATGTTTTACCTATACTTTTAGTATCAGCCTCCAGCTCTCTTCTCCATGTCTCTCTAGGCGCACATGTAATTACTGTTTGTTATATTTATTCTCATAATCTTTGCCTTTTCTCTGTGTATGTTCGTACCCACTTGCTTTGACCTTTTCTCTAATATGTTGATAATATTTTGAATATGGAAACAATTATTGGAAAGAAGGGGGGACTGCCTAGAGTAGTTGATAGTAGCTCGGACTGCTAGCTGTGAGACGCCTCATAGCTCGGGTTCGAACCTACTGTCCGGCATTTGTTCGAGTCCCTGGTCTTACTCAGGACGATAACGTGAGTACCTCTGAAGTCGGAGAAAATCTGCCTGTATGGCGAGGGAATACTAATTACGAGTACATTGAGCACACGGCTGCCAGTGTAAAGTAATTTACAATGTGCACGCTGCTGCCATTGTAAGAAATTGGAAAACAGATTTTCACGCAAAAATCAGTTTCAGAGATGGAACTTCGCCTGAGTTGAAAGCGGACGAAAGAAAAAAAAAAAAAAAAAAAATTGGAAAGAAGAGCCAAATCCTCTGAAAAATTGACATACTCGATGTGGCTACTCAATGTGTCCACATAATTCGATTGATTGATTGGACCATCATCATTGCACTTCGGTGAGTAACGATGAGTGCTCGCTTCTATCCTTTTTTTACACATGATGATCTCAGCGGTAGTGCACTAACTCCATAGCAACAGCGAGGGGTTTCCGTGTAATTACAAAATCAGCTACGAGGAGGCCAAAACAACCATCGGATGGCGATATAGAGACAAGTGGTCGCAAGACCACCCCCAACACAATGCCAGAGATGGGTACTAGGGTCTGTCCCGTAGCGAACAAGTTGTTATATTCCGCCTCCGTATCGGCCATAACAGACTCTGTGCTCACATGTACAACAAATTTTTAATTGGCACAGCATGATGGCAGAACACCTACTGGAAGACTGCCAACTGCTAGCGGTCCTGAGAAATGAAACCTGGTTGGAAAATACCGAAGTTAATGAGAAGCTGTATGGAGGGACCGAGTCCCCAAAAACAACAGCAGAATTCATGAGAAAGTCTGGTACATCAGTCTAAGCAGGGATCGAGAAAGAGAGAAACCTCTCTTCCTGTGTCTCCCATGACCCATCTTTTCAACCAAGTTTCTCAATTTATTATTTTTATAATTTATTTTGCTGTATAGATTTGTTGCTTGACAGGTTGTTCTCGTGTTGACCCCTTCTTAGCCAACCACTCTGCTTTATCAACCCCAGGTGTATTTGAATGTCCGGGTTTCTGCCGTGTTGTGCTGAGGCCCACAAGGGAAGCAAAGATTAGTACCACTGCGACCTACAAGGCATGTTGTAAGAGGTGACTGATGTAGCAACTAGAGAAGCTACCCTAGTATATAAAAAACTTCGCATAAATTGGATGTGCTGACCTACTTGTAGGTGCATAACTGACACAATGCACAATTACTCTTAGGCTCAGATCATATACAAATCACAAAGAGTGGTTAACAAGTGGTCGTTATGTAGCGATTGAAGAATGTCCAGGGATCCATTGCATAGTTATTTTAACTGTACATAAATATTTTATCTCAACTCTATAGTCATAATTCTCACGTCTCACTACATGTGAATTGAAAACAAAAATATGAACGTGTTGAAAGATAATTTCTCTTCAATATGTCACACTTTATTCTCAAATCTACCTTTTAATTGATTTTACCAGATTTCTAGTGTTCAATATGAGCTTGTATTCTATATGTCTTGTATTGTGCATTAAAATCATTTTCTTCACTTATATCAATAGTGTTCACATTTTATAATTGATATATTACAGAGCTCAGAAAGACAAAAATGTATATGTTGATATGGTAGTATAAAAACAGATCAGGTGTTCCTAAAATCTAATCAGCAACCCATCTGTAGAAATATGTGTAGTATTTGGCTATATTCCTTCCAGGTTATTGGGGGTTGATTTAGGACTCAAACTTAAATCTATAAAAATGAATTTGTTACATAAACTGCATTATTTATTAACAATTTTAGCACTATATTTCATTAGGAGTGCTGAATTTAAAACTTATCAGTGTGTTGCCGGGACTTGCAAGGGGAGAAATGTATTGTTTTTTGTTTTTTTCAATCTCCTTTAATTGATACAGTTTCATCTTGAAATGAATGCTTGAAATCTGTTTTCAATTTCTTACAATGCATAGTGTCACATTGTAAATTACTTTACACTGGAGCCGGTGCTCAATGTAATGTTGATTGGTATTAACAGCATACAGGCGTTTTCTCCGACCAGAGGTATCACGTTATCGTCCTGAGTAAGACCAGAACTCGAACTAAATGCGGAAGTGTTCAACCGAGTATGATAGGCATCTCACTACTATCATAGGCCGAGCTGACATTCAATTTACTCCAGGTGTCCCCAAAATGTATAGTAACTCTGCAACCTACAAGGCTGGGGTGAGAGAAGTAGGGGCCTAGGGAAGGTACCCTAGTAAATAAAAAGCGTTGCAAAAATTAGATGTGCACATAACTTCTTTACTTGTACATCTACTGTTAAGGATATCTGAGTGCTTCTGGCAATGAAAGAGTACAGGTTTGCATAAACAGCATCTATTGTCGGGGAGTTGAAAATGGATGGAGGAAGAGGGACGTTCTTTCATTTCTCGGTGACGCCTGTTGGATGACGACATTTAGATTGATATTGCGCCCGAGTGGTTACCGGAGCGCAAATTTGGGGTGTAAAGAATAGAACCACTGTTACCTGCCATGCATGTCGTAAGAGGCGCCTAAGGAGGTTTGGCTGAAATCGGATGCACGTGTCCGCTAGGGAATGCTAACCCAAACAAATGCTTGCAGAAAACGGATGCACCAGGCCGTAAGGCGCATAACATGGTGCAACGCCCCCTCACAATGAGGAATGGGATAACGGATTCTACAGCCGCCAATCTGCCTCTGAGATTTAGTTATGCAGTAAAAATGTCAGAGCTACCATCACGAGGGTGGCCAAAACTTACTGCTGGAAGAGGTCGGCACAAACAGGGAAGCAGAAATCATAGGAATTATATCCTACAGAACTGTCCCCAGTGTGCAGACTTGAGAAGAAGGAGGTGGCCCACTTACATAGCGTCCAAGACAAACTGTATGGCATGTCTGATAATCTGAGGCAGATGGCTGCCTTTATTAGAGAATCCGAAATCCTAATCTAGTGAGAACGCAGAAGAAGAAGATTGATACTGAATATATCCAGCCGCCTCAGTGGTTACCATGGCCCAAATTTGGGGTGTAAAGAATAGAACCACTGTTACCTGCCACGCATGTCGTAAGAGGCGACTAAGGAGGTTTGGCTGAAATCGGATGCATGTGTCCTAAGCGCCTAGAAGTCTATGCGTTTAGGGGCCTACCAAACCAATGTGCAACGTATACACGTTCTTGGCAAAGATCAAACATATCACAAAGAGTGATTAAAATTGGTCGTAAAGAGCGAACGCAAAGAAGAAGAAGATATCCAGCGATTTAAGGAGTTTTAAAAATCCACGTGGATGCCTGATGGAAAGTATAAGGAATGATTGTTTAACCAACGAGCCGCAGAAATATCAGTATGTATACCCTTTGATATATGCTAGGCAGCACTGAGTACATATAGGTCAGTTCGTAGTGAGGTGCCGCCAATTCCTGCTGATGACCCTCAGAACACGCAAGTCAACCCCCACCCTCCCAGCGGTGTAGACCGGGAAACTTTGACCTTGAGGTCAAAGGCTAACGGGGCAATGGTTCGCCTAGGGAGATGGACTCCCCTAGGTCAGGATGTTTAAAATTTTATATATATATAATGTCCTTAGGAGTTAATATCTCCGACAAAAATCTTGGTAGAGGTTTCCCCCCCAGACTTGTGATATGAGTCGATTTACCCTGATATCCGAGATCCAGACCCCCAGCTATGGGCAAATAGCCCCACTGCCTTGTGGGAGCCTCAAGAGAGGCAAAGGCTATGGGAGTACACCCAAACAGAAAATCAACCTGCTGCCTTGCAGGTCGGCTGGGGACAGCCAAAGGCTGACGGAGAGTGAACCCAGTAAACGCTGGCTAAAACCGGACACATCGCCGAAGAATAAGCAAAAGAACTCCAAATGGTGCTAAAGGTGTGACGTAAACACACCAAAGCTAAGGTTGATGAATCAGATTTCCACATGAATAGAATTTATGGGGAAATCTGGTACATCGGTCTGGGCGGTGATCGCGAGAGAGACTCAAATCTAAATGTTTTCCAACACCAGTAAAGTCAATATTGTCACATTTCTTTTGGTGCCTCTTAATATTACCATTTAATGGATCTCTAATAGTTTCTAAACGTCACTGCGTTTCGACGGAGTATGAGATTATACCTGAAACAAATCCATTGTTCCCGAACTCGTGTTCATATTATCCATCTGGTCTAGTATCATTCAGTCAAGCTGAATACATCTTTTCATAATGAGCTGATTTCTGTCCCCGGCTGGAGTGTATCCTTTCTGCCCTCATTATTATGTCTTATTCTCGTCCCCCTTGGCAAATCCTTTCAGTCCCCGCTTTGCACATGTCTCTTCACAACCTGGGCTAATTGTTTCGGCAGTGTCAAGTCGCAACAACCATACGGTCTGTTGCATAATTTCCTCATCGTTTCACTGTCATCATAATATTACAGGTTAGCCTAATACTGAACAAGCATCGCGTTACCTATAAATACTGTGTCAGTTTGAGATTTTTACTGTTTGTATGACCAGCACGCTCTGATATAAAAAAAATTACTTCTTCTTAGCTTGAAAGAAGCTTGCCTAGGTTTAATAAAGCGGGTGTATCTTATTAATAAAGTCTGATTGTTAACTATATTTTAAATCAGCTTTGTGGAAGTCGGAACCGGAAGTTTAGTAAATCGACGATAGATATTGAAGCGTCGTAACTTGTAGATATTGTTGACTGTTGTGTATTAGTGAAATTATTTAGTTTGTTGCGCTGAAGACATAATGACGACTGTAGAGGATCTGTATAAAGCCTTTGGAGTACTAGCTGACGCGAAGGATAAAGCAGGCGAGGTGAGTACAAACTATTTAATTTCTGCGAATTGAAGGAATTGACTTTGTGTACCAGTTATCGATAAGCTAACTACTGCTAATGGCTAATGACCACTTCGACCGTTTGTTTTACAATTTAGAAAAGACATCATGCTTTTATGTACGTAATATTATTATCTTTAATTTTCAAGTACTAATGTCCATCTATGCTGCTATACGTAACTCTTATAATATTTTGAAGATTTGAGCTTAAAATCTCTCATCTGAATGAGTGAATCTCAATCGGACCACAATCTGTCTATTCAAACTTAAGTTTAGTAGACTAAGTTACTTACTTAAAAGTTAAGTTAATACACTTGCTGAGCTCTGCGACTGCTGTCTTGTGTCCATCCTGGTACACAATTTCAGTTTTACAAATAATTAAGTTATATATAGAAATGTATATGCTAAATCGTCAAAGCAACCAAACATCCATCCACTGAGTGTATACAAAACAACACAAAGAACAAGACAATGTCTAGACAATAGTACATTCAACCATTAAAAAAACATTACAAATTCAGACCTGACCAGAGGATGCAGAACTAAAGTGAAAGTTACGGGTCTGCCACCCGAATATGAAAAAAGAGTGGACTTACCCTGACAAGAAAACTAAGGATACAGCATGGTTGACTATCTATATCCACTTTGTCACACTTTGTCCCGTTTAACACATAAGCCTTATGATAAGGCTTCCACAAGAAAGACCTCCACTGTGCCGTTCTGCTGCCTTTCTACCAAAAACCGTCTCCACGTCAGGCCACACTCCTTCTACTCTCCACCGTCTTCTCCATGTTTCCTTTGGACGTTCAGACCTTCTCTTCCCACCCACTGTCCATCTGAGAGATATCCTAGCCAATGCCCCCGCTCGTATACGACATACATGTCCAAACCACTTCTATGTATGGTCTCCAACTTGTGTATTATGTGTTGGGTCATTTTCCAGCATGGTTGACTATAGAACACAGAATAATCAGGTCAGATTTGATTGAACAATGTTTGCTTGTCTGTAGGGCCAGGCAATGAGGGCCGTAAGAAATATAGGTTTGTGGTTTGAATCATGGGTTTGGTAATTATTTTTTTCCGAAGCCCCTAGTTCTTATTCAATGTCTCGCCGAGTGGTTACCGGGCCCAAATTTGGGGTGTAAAGAATAGAACCACTGTTACCTGCCATGCATGTCGTAAGAGGCGACTAAGGAGGTTTGGCTGAAATCGGATGCACATGTCCTAAACGTATACAAGTCTGTGCGTTTAGGGGCCTACCAAACCAATGTGCAACGATACATGGTTCTTGGCAAAGATCAAACATATCACAGAGTGATTAAGATTGGTCGTAAAGAACGAACGCAAAGAAGAAGAAGAATTCAATGTCTATTTATTGATCATATTCATTGGCTCTGGTGCTTCTCTTGGGGTTCTTAAAACTCCTTATTATCTTGTTACAATAAACTTGAAGCTACATATGAATTATATGTGCCTACTTGTGTGTGCTGTTTCGTTTTATCTATACAAGCACAAAAAGCTTATCTCATGTATAAACACTGTTTGGTTGATTCTGACCTGATTATTCTGTGTTCTATAGTCAACACTGCTTATAAAAGACACAACTTAGCGAAGCTCTTTGATTTTAGAGCTAGGCGGTTGTGTCCTTAAAAACGCTTATTTGTAGTGCTAGGCAATGGGTGCCATAAGAAATAAAGGTTTGTGGTTCGAATCATGTGTTTGGTAACATAAACTCAAAGTAGTAATGTTTGTAATTGTCATAATGAATTTCCACATATGAGCATACACTGTACCAAAATGTTACTTATAAAAACATTTTTCTCCTTCACAGCATGAACAGGAATTCCGTCTCTTTCTTGCTGCAGCAAAAGGCAGTATTGGAGAGAAAAGGCTGGCTTCACAATTCATTTGTAGATTCTTCAAGTTTTTTCAAAATGCACAAGACGATGCTATCAATGTTTTGTTTGAGCTCTGTGAAGATTCTGATCCTAGTGTGAGTACACTTACATTATATCTTTTTTGTGTGGTAATTAGAGCTTTTTTGAAAAATTGTAGTATACATCTTGATACTAATTCCGCCCGTGTGGTGCCGGGGCCCGCAAGGGAAGCAAAGAATAGTACCACTGCAACCTGCAATGCATGTCGTAAGATGCAACTGATGTAGGCCCTAGGGATGCTACCCTAGTAAATAAAAAGCAGCGCAGAAATTGGATGTGCTGGCCTACTTGTGGGTGCAAAACTGGCACAACGTACAGTCACTCTTATGCTCAGATCACATATAAGTCACACAGAGTGGTTGATGTGGAGCGTTCGAAGAAGAAGAAAAAGAAGATACTAATTAATTTTTGAAAATTTGTGATAAGTTAGCAGCAAAGAATTGTTTTGGGGAGCGTCACTGTATTTTAAATTCTCAGAGCTTGAGAAAAACAGTTTTCACCAGAAGTGGTATGTCTTGGAGTACTTTACTCAATGAAACCTTTTTATACAATGCGATTAGTTGAATTAATTGCCTGAGTGGTTCCCGGGCCCAAATTTGAGATGTAAAGAATAGAACTACTGTTGCCTGCCACGCATGTCGTAAGAGGCACTAGGAAGTTTGGCTGAAATCGGATGTTCTTCTTCTTTCTGTCGTTTTACGACAATTTTAATCACTCTTTGTGATATGTTTGATCTTTGCCAAGAACGTGTATAGTTGCACATTGGTTTGGTAGGCCCCTAACGCATAAACTTCTACACGCTTAGGACATGTGCATCCGATTTCAGCCAAACCTCCTTAGTCGCCTTACGACATGCATGGCAGGTAACAGTGGTTCTATTCTTTACACCCCAAATTTGGGCCCGGTAACCACTCGGCGGAAATCGGATGCATGTGTCCTAAACGTATAGAAGTCTATGCGTTTAGGGGCCTACAAACCAATGTGCAACGTATACACATTCTTGGATCAAACATATCACCAAGAGTGATTAAAATTGGTCCTAAAGAACAAAAGCGAAGAAGAAAGAAGAGTTTAATTAATTATTCCATGTTCTGCCATAGTTATTGTTGAGAACAAATGGTTGCTCTTGCACACAATGCATCTAGCTCAAACTTTTGAATAACCAAAAATTTATAATGCACTTCCCTTGCTGACTGATAACTGCAATGTCAATTGTTGACGTTGCTGTCATTAAAATATACTTGTAAATATATTCTTTATTATAAATACAGATTAGAAAACAAGCTGTCAAAGATATTCCTGCATTGTGTAGAGGATGTCCAGACAAAGTACCACGTTTTGCAGATGCTCTAGCAATGCTGCTTGGAACTGATGATGTACATGAGCTATCTGGCATTCAAGCATCCCTTTACAGTCTTTACTCAATAAATATCAAAGGTAACTGGTATTTGATGTCTGTGTAAGCAACACTGAAATATATCTCTCTTTTGTACTTTTCTAACCCTGGTGTGGGCATTGTCCCTCGACCAACTCGTGTCAAGCCTTCCTCTCGCTTGCAGCTCCTTCCTTTTATGGTTGATATCTGTTTCCAAATCGCCCAGTGGTTATCGGGGCCCAAATTTGGGGTGTAAAGGATAGAACCACTGTTACCTGCCACGCATGTCGTAAGAGGCGACTAAGGAGGTTTGACTGAAATCGGATGCACATGTCCTAAGCATGTAGAAGTCTATGCATTTAGGGGCCTACCAAACCAAGGTGCAACGTATATATGTTCTTGGCAAAGATAAAACATATCACAAAGAGCGATTAAAATTGGTCGTAAAGAACGAACGCAAAGAAGTTTCCAAATCTCTTTTTGTATTTTTAGGCCTCCCTCTCTTTCCTGCAGGTTCCAAGAAAATGCCATACTTTTTATATTCAGTTTGGGTTTCTCAAGGTGCGAACTAGCACAGTGTGCTATCAGTGACCTTTCAGTCTAGTCTAGCGCCAGCATCTTTTCTTCACCTGAGATCTGTTTTGTTATCTCCATATTTGCCACCCTTTCATACCATTGCAGCCTTTCTATTCTATGTAGACACCTGTTGATAAATATTTGCAATGTATTAGTTGTTTTAATTATCTCCATGTTTCTGATTCATTCAGAAGAACTGCTTTAAAACTGAAGTTTATACAAAAGATAATATTTCAAGCGGACAGAAGGAAAGATTGAAATGAGCACATGCTTTATTCACCATGCCAAAAGACTGAATAGGCAAACCTCAGACCTACCAAAAGTTGGCATTCCCCCTAAAGTCTGTGCCAGAGCAAACCCCTTGGAGAGAGGAGACTGAACCAGAAGTATGTATCCAGACAGAAGTGAAAGGAATATTCGACAAGGATGAGCAGAACAGCATACACCGCAAGACAGTCACTCTCAGTTTACTTGATGAAGAATACCCACATGACCTCTGGGTCCGGTATACATGGATGGGTCAGCAGAAAATGCACTGAAGAATTGGAGGAGCAGGAGTGTACATAGAATACTAAACAACGCTAGAGATGCGATTAAAGTACCAAAGGGGAAATTCTGTCACAACTATGATGCAGAAATTCAGGCAATCAAGGTGGCAACTGAAAACTGTTGAATACCAGACCCGATCCTCAACCTGTTGTATTTTTGACATGCAAAATCAGCACTCCAAGCACTTCAGTCCAGAAAATTGCCAGGTCTACAGACCTTACTGTCTAAATTGGCCAAGCATCGCAGGGTCGTCTTGCAGTGGATACCCTCTCACTGTGAAATACCAGGAAATGAAACAGCAGACCGATTGGCCAAGGAAGGTGCTGCAGGAGAGCAGCCGGATGTGCCAGTTACCTACCACCAAAAAAAGGATGATTAAATCAATGAGAAAGCCACAAATACCAACACAAGACGATTACTATAATATGAGGGGGACTGCCTAGAGTAGTTGATAGTAGCTCGGCCTGCTAGCTGTGAGACGCCTCATAGCTCGGGTTCGAACCTACTGTCCGGCATTTTTCGAGTCCCCTGGTCTTACTCAGGACGATAACGTGAGTACCTCTGAAGTCGGAGAAAATCTGCCTGTATAGCGAGGGAATACTAATTACGAGTACATTGAGCACACGGCTGCCAGTGTAAAGTAATTTACAATGTGCACGCTGCTGCCATTGTAAGAAATTGAAAACAAACGGATTTTCACGCAAAAATCAGTTTCAGAGATGAAACTTCGTCTGAGTTGAAAGCGGCGAAAGAAAAAAAAAAAAAAAAAAAAAGAAAAAAAGAAAGAAAAAAAGAAGAAAAAACTATAATATGAGCAGATTGGAACAAGTTGTTATTCTGCGCCTTAGAACAGGACACAATCTGCTCCGCAGCCACATGTATACAAAATTCAAGATTGGCAATTCAGCCATGTGTACATGTGGACAGGCAAACCAGACTGCAGAGCACATACTTCAAGACTGCCCGAATATGATACACTGAGGCAAACTCACTGGCCTAACGAAACAACACTGACAGAAAACTACACGGACCTCTGTGTGAGCTACAAAAGACAGTGAAGTTCATACAAGAGACAACATTGAATATATAGACATATTTCAAGCGAACGAAAGGAAGGAAATGAGCACATGAATATAAATTTGCGTACATGCGTTTATTGCTTTTTACTGTTGTATTCCAGGCGCATTAGAGGGAGTTTTCACCAGACTCTTGCAGACATCTGAAGATGAAGAGGGAACAGATGAAACTATGGGCCTGATACGAGAAAGACTGCTACGATTTTTGGTAACTAAGGTCAAGCAGATGGGAGATCTGGAAAAAGATGTTGAAGATTATGTCATGCAACAGTGCAGAAAGGTATGTTGTTATTCTTCTTTGCATTCGGTCTTTACAACTAATTTTAATTACTCTTTGTGATATGTTTGATCTTTGCCAAGAACGTGTATACGTTGCACATTGGTTTGTAGGCCCCTAAACGCATAGACTTCTACACGTTTAGGACACTTGCATCCGATTTCAGCCAAACCTCTTAGTTGCCTCTTACGACATGCATGGCAGGTAACAGTGGTTCTATTCTTTACATCGCAAATTTGGCCCCGGGTAACCACTCGGGCGAAAGGTTTGTTGTGTGTTTGGCATCTTGAATCGTAATAATTTTGCTGTAGTAAATAATCATACTTAATCAAATGAAATCTTGAACAATTATCAATGGTATCTTATCTTTTTTTAAAAAAAAGTACTTAGTTGTTTAGGGGTAGATCAACTAGTGTCTGTCCATTTTTCTTAACTGCATTTAAGACTCCTTGTTCCCGGGCTAACTGGGGAGCAAAGAATAGTAACACTGCGACCTTCAAGGAATGTCGTAAGAGTTGACAGGTAGGGGCATAGGGAAGCTACCATAGTAAATAAAATAATAAAATGCAGAGCAGAAATTGGATGTGCTGTCCTACTTGTAGGTGTATAACTGGTACAACGTACAATCACTTAGGCTCAGATCACATACACATCATAAAAAATGGTTTAACAGGTGGATTGTTCGAATAAAAATACCACCAGAGCTCCAATTGGTACTGAAGGTTGTGAACGTATACCTGTTCTTGGTATTAAAGCTGTTTATATATCACATTTGAATTATGAAAACTGCTTAACTGATTCAGTACCAGGTTTTTTTTACCTCTGGACGGAATTATTTTTTTAGCTTCAAAATATTGCACACATACTTTAGTTAAATTAAAATATTGTTTCTAAATATGATTTAAAGTTGAACTTATTATATATCAAATTAAAGATAAATGATTGTACTTTCATAAAATATTTATTGATCGAAAATATAATGTTGTGTTGACTGTTCATGACAAATATTAGCATGTAATAAAAATATTAATTGAAATTGTGAGAACAAAAATCCAACTTACTAAGGGCCTTGAGGAACAATATGGTGAATAAGTCAGTGTAACTGCTCTCTTTATATAAGTAATCCATTTATGAATACACAAAAATTAAGAAAATATTGATGGAATATATGGTTTACTAACTGTTGCAAATTAGCAACACGACCATCTTTGAAGAAATTTCCATTAAAATTGTCAAATTGAAGATTTCACATACTAAACATTCATGTCTCATAATATATAATCACATACAGTGGAAATTATATCAATATTTACAGGAATAAAGAACTAAAGTATATGAATAATAGTCCTAACATAGCTGCAGCAACTATATAACTTCTCTCCAAGTAGACTGTGTAGGTTCTGTCTGAATCCTTCTTCTTCTTGTTGCAATCCTACTGGAACCTGACTGGGGCAACGCCCTCTCGCAGCTGGTTGGGAAACACTACTAGTATTATTTAAATTATTAATAATCGCGTATTTAAATCACAAACTTCTGTGTCATCAGAAGCTTCACTATCTTCACTATCAGTATCTACATCTTCATGCAACCAATCTCGCGCTTCTGCAGCTGTAAAGCGTGCAGAACGAGCTGATAACAAACCATTTCTAGACTCTGAATTGTTAGACATTATTTTTTAATCACAGGTTAACTTGAAAACGAAAATTAAACTTGGTTTCACTTCTGATTCTAGTCAAAACCACGATGTTGTGATTTGGTTATCGTTAGTACTTCCTTTCTACTTAGTTTCAGGTTGATATAAAACTACAATCGGAGTGAAATTAATAAAAACTCAACGCAATAGTAGCCGTCTTTTAAAAGACGCTTGGGCCACGCAGATAAGAAATATGTGCACTACAGTGTTCCACGGACTGAATCAGTTAAGAAGCGCTCGTGAGAAAATAAGAAGACTCCTTGCATTCTGACCATGGCTGTTTCAGTATATTCTGACATGTTCGTGGGGGAAGTAGTCCTATCCATGTCTGGACTCTATATAGATAATGCACATGCAAAACCAACTTTAAAAAAAAATTGTGAAAATACATTTACTATTTTTTGTTTGCTTTACAGTTACTTGAGGATGTGACAAAAGATGAATTTATTGCTGTGATGGAGTTGTTGAGGAGTTTGAAAACAATGTCTACTGTCCAGTCTAGACAGCAGCTTGTGGAGATGGTTGTGGAACAAGCTGCACTTGATGAAGCATTTGAGGTAGTTGATTGTAAATAATAATTTTATAGTCCCATTCTTATACCAAATTTATTTAGAGTAAAAAAGTGTATACATGTCTTCGGTGGACACCACAACATACACACAGCTTGGCATAGTGTACCAATAGACAAACATAATTTGCTGAAAATTCATTGCAATCAACTAAGGTCACTGATAGCACACTGTGCTAGTGGCTATGTGCCATTGAAATTGTGTGGTTTGAGGACAACATGACACCCCCCACAATGTGCACTTGGGCCAAATGAGACCATGTTCCTTCATCTTAGGATTTAAATTACATACGGCGTGACTGAATGGAGAAGGACATTGGTAATGACAGTAATCCTTCATGCATAAATCATTTATAGGCGTGAAATAGTTGGACACTACTATGCCTGAATTCATAGCGAGCAAGCCGCCCAAGTGGTTACCAGGGCCCAAATTTGGGGTATAAAGAATAGAACCACTGTTACCTGCCATGCATGTTGTAAGATGCGACTAAGGATGTTTAGCTGAAATCGGATGCATGTGTCCTAAACGTGTAGATGTCTTATGCGTTTAGGGGTCTACCAAACCAATGTGCAACCTGTACACGTTATTGGCAAAGATCAAACATATCACAAAGAGTGATTAAAATTGGTCGTAAAGAACGAACACAAAAAGAAGATTGCAGCAAGCTAACCTTTGTTGCAAATTTGACACATTCTGATGGTGAATAAGTCGTGGTAAAAAATTTCAGTTGGCCACGTAATCTAGTGATGTTATTACTGTTTGTGATATTTGATGTTAGCACTGCAGGGACTCCTAGTTTTTATACTACTTTTACCACCACATATCTGAGTGCTTTGTAAATGCTTTGAAAAATTGAGTGATTTTTAGATAATATTGAGAGATTGTAGACCCTGCTCTCAGTCACATTTTGTCAGATAGCAAAGGACATGATCATCATACACATACTTGGCAGCAATGTAGACAAAGAGGGTGGAACAGATCGAGATGTCAAAATAATACAGACGGCAAGAGGAACTTTCATTGTACTAGGAAATCTATGGAAGTCTAAAGAATATGGAAGTCTAGGATATTTAACTCCAGTATTAAAGAAGTTCTGCTGTATGGGTCAGAAACATGGAGAACAACTAAAATAGTAAAGCATAAATTGCAAACATTTATCAACTGGTGTCTGTGCAGAATAGAGGAGGTGTTACAATAGGGTCACAAATGATAAACTTATGGAGAGAACAAAAAAGATTCCAGTGAACCAAAAGGTTAAAAAAAAAGGCGCTGGATAGTGCACACTTTGAGAAAATCAGAGGGGATATAACAAGAAGGGTTCTTTCCTGGAACCAACAGGGGCAGTGAAAGAAAGGGAGGCCTAGAAATACATGGAGACGAGATTTGGAGGGAGAGATCAAGAATATAAAGAAGAGGTGAAGGGAGTTCCAGGAGATAGATAGGAAGACTTGGCATAAGTGTTCTTTGCGGAACAGTGCTTTGATCACAGCCCGTATGAAAAACTATCTGTCTCTAGTAAGTTCTCCCACCTCTTCCAGCATCATGTTCACGGTTTCTTTGATGTCCTGCTGCCACCTTCGTATTGGTTGTCCCCTGCCTCGTACTCCATGAATCATGCTTTCCATAACCCTTCTGTAAACCAGTGATGTTTACGTGGCCAAAATACTTCATCTTTCAGGACATGATGTTATATATGAGCAGTAGCTCATTGATATGCAGGTCTTGTAGGATGTATTTATTTTTGTTATAAAAACACTTAGATTAAATGCCTTATTATTAGCGGCTGCAAAGCAAATTGTTCTGAATCGATCTACGTTGGTATAAATAACTCATGTTAGTCTTTTGTTTCCTTCATCAGCCAACAGACCCAGACTGTGTTGATAGACTCCTTCACTGTATCAAATCAGCAGCACCTATGTTTTCAGTAAGTTATTGGAGCATTTTACTCTGTTACTTATTTGTGTGATATTACTCTGTAAGTAATATTTCTCATATTCATTAATTCATGTTACTTATGTATCCTCACTTCCTTGACCAACTTTCCTAAAGAAGTGTCTATCATATACAAGGTGTCCCACATTTGATGCATACATTTATAATTTGTCTATAACATCTTGCACATATCTTTCTCTTTCCTGTTCATGATTGTCTTCTCTAAACCTTCATCACATTAAATATTGCCAAGAAAATAAAATAGAGAAAACATTAAGTGCAGAATAGAGGAAATATAAATTAAACTTGTGAATGACATTTCACATCATCATACATCCTTGTCATGTCTAAGGCAGAGACCAAAAAATTCCACTCATCGACAATGCACATATGATTATTTATTGTATTGCATCCATTTACATTTTATGTACATCGTATGAAAGATATCCTTTAAGGACAGTTGACAGAGGGGAAGAATAGCTGATTGCCTGTACTTTCTATTAGAGAATGTGATTTCTGCTTGCACCAATTATAGATGTACCCTGAAGGACATCTTAGATTGATGAAGAAAAACTCATGCAACAAGCAGAAGAATAAATCATCGCAAGGAACACCTTGATGAACACAACTAAGTGTTACACACTCACTCGTCATTCATTCAGGAGGCTTATTCCATGGTCAATCATTATAAAGACTGCTACCTACTTTGACACATAAAGTTTGGTTGTAGACTACAATTCATTGGTATATTGTCATGCCAATAAACTAACAAAATTTAACCACACTTAAGGCAATCTGCTTATAATTTCCAGATATAACCAGTCCTATTAAAAATGCATTGAATTTGTTGATTTAAATTCGTTCATACTATTTTGTTTTGTTAATGTTTCCAGAAAAATGTTCATTCCAAACCCTTTGTGACATATATAAGCGATGAAGTCCTGCCAGTTCTGAGTAAGCTAACCAGCCCTGATGAGGACACAAACATACAGCTGGAGGTTCTGAAGACTTTTGCAGAAATATCTGAGTTTGCTGGTGACATTGACAAAGTAGAGAAGAGAGTCAGCACAGTTTTTACAGCATTATTGGTACATTCTTTTTTTAAAATTATTGAACACTTACTGTCCACATTTCATTTGTATTTAGAATTTAAATGTTGTGATTTTCCAGACTTTACCTCTTCAACTTTCTATATATTATATCATATTATCTGTGTGTTCTTATTAATGCTATATCTTGTCTGCGTTCTGTTCTTTTTTTCAAACGCTCCATATCAATCACTCTGTGTGATTTGTATGTGATCCGAGTACAAGCACGATTGTACGCTGTGCCAGTTATTTGCCTGTCTGATTTCTGCAATGCTTTTTATTTACTAGGGTAGCTTCCTTAGGTCCTACATGTCGCCTCTTACGACATGCCTTGTAGGTCACAGAGGTACTATTCTTTTCTTCCCTTGTGGGTCCCGGCACCACACGGGTGTGTCTGTGATCACAATTGCTTATTGTATGTTTATTAAGTAGAGGATTTAAGCTGAGGTATGCCTTTCAACCTAAGAATGAGCATTTTTGGTTATATCAGATCGCGTAGCCAACAATCATGAAAAATAAGAATTAACTCTTTGCAAAGAATAATAATTCAGAGTTGCAGAATTATTGGGCTATATTTATACTAAATTATTTTCAGTCACTTAACCATTTCTTGAGTGTGCTGGCATCAGCTCAGTCCTACATATACACATTTTCTCTGTAATGTGCACTTGGTGTACTCTGTTATGAGAAATAAGAATGATGAACAATTGATATTTTTAAACAGCAGCAAATTGAACTGGTTACTCCTGGTATTATAAATTGTGTCTTTTTTTGTCAAATACAGGAATACATGCCTCTGCCACCTTCAGATGAAAAAGATGAGTTGACATCAGAGGATCCAAAATTAAATTTCTCGCAGGTTGAGTGTCTCATCTTTGCCTTCCATCAACTGGTCAGGAGATGTCCTGGATTTTTGACCGATGATAACAATGCTGAAAGATTAAAAGACTTCAGAACTAGGTTTGTATTATAAGTTATCTTATTTTTATTTGATTTTGTTTTTCATTACATATGTTAGGTTGAGATTCAAGTTTTCCAACCATAAAAGCTTATGCACCTACTGCAACGTATTCACGTTCTTGGCTCAAACAACACAAATTGCACAGAGTAGTTAACTTGGTTTTAAAAAAGAAAAGTATAAAGGCGAAGGATAGACTTCATTGCATCAGGTTTCCTTATATGACTCCACCCCTCTCTGCAGAAATGGCAAGCCATCTGTCAAGAGAGCTGCATGGACTCCAGCAGCAATACTAGGGATCTCTTTTAAAAAAATGTATGTGTGAACTAAGTGACATCTGGATTAAAATCTTCAGAACGCACAGCAAACTTAACCACTCCACCACAGAGACCCAAAGTTATTTAGATTGATGATAAGAACAAAGACAAAGAAGAAGATTACATATTTAACACTATTTAGTAAAAAATGGGAAGTTGATGGTTGTATCTTCTGTATTAACTGCTTCCACATAGGTGCTGACACTTTTATCCATCTACGCGATTTCATGTGGGAGACTAGATAATCGAACACCGTACATTGGTGCACAACTTCAGGTCACTGCTTCCACACTGATTATAAAGTGACTTGCAAATCACTGTTTTGTGCCAATCTTCCCATTTCATTCATCTTCTTTAATCCTTCTTGTATGTTATATAACAATTGGGGTGTATATGTAATATGGACATAGAGCAGAAGAATGTTAAGACTGTAGGAGATTGTTTGTTATGCTGAATATTAAGCTTGCTTTCTTTTCTACCAGGTTACAATACATTGCAAGAGGAAGTCAGATCTGTATTAAACGGTTAAAGGAAGCCTTGCAGGGAAAGACTGGAGATGCTTTAAGGACAGATGAGGTAGACATATATGCATATTACCAGTGAGATTTGTTTAGAGTACTATAAACTATATATAACAGATGATAAGTGTAAAGATATCAACAAATAGAAGGAATGTATGAGGGACATTCAAAAAGTAATGCACCACATTGGTTTTTTCCCCCATGAACTGTTTAATAAAAAAGAGTATGAAATGTATACATGTGCTGTTAATCAGATGTTTTTTGAATTTGGTCTATGCCATATTATTAGTTTTGTATCGATTTGCATGTGGTAGCACATCCCTACATCACTTCTACTTCTTGATTATAAATACTATTCCACAATTTCTTAATTTCTGTTAATCTATCTGTTCCAGAACAAGAAACGAATTGTAGCTTTGAAACTGTTTACAAACATTACATTACTAGTGAAAGACTTCATGCATAATCCACCAGCTTATAAAGCAGCCATAACACTATCCTGGAGACCAACAAAGGTAACATGACTTGCCTGTCTTGTTTAAATTTGTACAATTTGTATTTCTGAAAATGATGAGTTGTATCGGCTTGTGTCATGTCCAAATGCTGTTTTTAAAGACATGTTTCATTATTGTTGACTGATGTGTTGTATAGTGGGATTAGGAAGTGTGCGCTTTAGTGAGAGTGCCAGATGTATTGTATATTTTGATTGATAAATGTGTGATTTAGTGTGAGTGACAGATGTGCTGTATAATGCGATTAATACACATCAGATGCAGATCCCACATCAATGGTTGGCCAGTGGATTTCCAAGATTTCTTGTCTTTTGATACTGTTTTGCATTTACCAAACATGCCTAATGTGACAGATGTTCTACAGTCCCTCACCAATAGGACTAGACACTCACTCTCACCTACCCAATGATTAGACATCACCGGAGGCATCCTACCTTCAGTTTCCCAGAGGCTGCCTAATCTCCTTCGTTTGTTCTCTCTTCATTTCAAATTTTCCCCAGACTACGGTCACCCATTATTGTATGTCCAAAATATAAGTAACTTTTCATTGACACACTTGCATTGGTCATTTTTTTCTTTTTTTAAATTTGGAAGTGAAACCATCAGAGATCAATGAGAACACAAAGTCCTCACCCATTGCAGGGTATGTCATGTTTATGTTGAACCATTTCTCTGTTTAGTAGATTCATTTCTATTTTTGAAAGATTTATTTTGTTCTGTTACTTTATTCGTTAGGTTTACTTTCACAGAAAGTATAAAAATTGATAATAAAACGCCCTGTGCTGTGCTGGGGCCTGCAAGGAAAGCAAAGAATAGTACCACTGCGACCTACAAGGCATGTCGTAAGAGGCGACTTATGTAGGATCAAGGGAAGCTTCTTTAGTAAATAAAAAAGCATATCATAAATCGGATGTGCTGGCCTACTTGTAGGTACATAACTAGCACAACATAAACTTGCTCTTAGGCTCAGATCACATACAAATCACACGAGTGGTTAACAAGTGATCGATATGGAGCATTTGAAGAGGTAGATATGCTACAGAAAGCTGAACAAATTAAAGAACACATGCAAATATGATAATTTGGACATGAAACAATATATCGTGTCATTGCTCCTGTCAACTACAAGGTACTAACAAATCTGGATATTTGGTGACCTTTGGGAAAAACATACATCTTGGTGACAAGCTTGATCTAACATGGAAAATGATTGCAACATGAAAGAAGAAATATAGCTGATAGTTTAACTAATATCAGCATCCAACCAGAGAATATGTGACTTCTTGAAAGGTCTTGGTCATAGATAACTGATAAAGCAACTTACTTAACTGACATAACAATTTAATGTACTATGAACTTATTTTCTAAATTAAGAACTAAACTTCTTTTTCCAGACAAAAACGAAATATTACACCCATTACATATGAAGGATCTAATGGCAAGAAGACTAGCCCAAAGCAAGCTCGTACATTATATCAGCCACCAAGTGGAAAATTCAGTGACAAAGCCGGTAAGCTTTTTATGCTGCAGTAAATGTATTTGATATTTTGCTATTGTTACAAAATTGCTGTGGATTTTGCCAATGCTCACTACAACTTGTAATGCTTAATCATAAACAATAGATAACTGTTAATACATAGCATTTAATGGTTTTGTGTAGTTTTTGTGCCATTACAGTCATGCATTTCAGAGCCACAATAGCGTAGTGGTTAGTGCACTTGCTTTGTGGGCATGTGGTCCCAGAATCAAATTACGCAGTGGGGCTTACTGTACAGCTCTCAACTCAGGCCCAGTTGGGTACCAGGGAAACTCTGGGAAGTAAAGTAGTTGGCATCATCTAGTATATATATATATGGAACTGCAGTAAAACTATTTGATTGGCAAAACACGTAATTACAAAGTACTGTAGTTTTACAAATTACAAAAACAATGACAAAATATAGAACGTTTGACCAACAAGGCTTTATCAAGCAAACGAACCTGTTTGTTCGCTTGTTGATAAACTGTTTCGACGCTTTTGATAAAGGCCTTGTTGGTAACGTTTGTATTTTGTTTTTGTAATTTGTAAAACTACAGTACTTTGTAATTACGTGTTTTGGCATCATGTTCTGTTGACGAAAAAAATGCAGACTTGAAATCATATTCCCCAATATACCTCAGGGTATGAAAACAGGTTCTTTTGCTTACTTTTTACATATCTGCAAACTATCATTTTTTAACACTAAATGCACAGAGACTGCTGCTTACCATTCTCGGTCGTTTTGGGGTGACATTTATATAGTTAATTTCTTTCGTTTGTTTTCACACATGGGCAGGTAATCTGCCTTTCTGGCCTGGAAATTAGTTTTTCTTCATTACTTACCGTGGCAACATCTTTGTACCAAATGTCTGACCTTCACACATACTTAACAACATAGTAGTTTTAATGTCCTCAACTGTTACTATAGCAACTCTTGCTCGGGTAATGTTATCATAGGACATGTGGAATAGCTCACAAGGAGTACCACCTGTTGTTTGTTCACTTAAGTTCATTATCACAGTATATTGTGCTGTGATTAGCAATGATAAAGTTGCTATATTTGTATCTTTTGGTCCGATACTTTCGATTTGAGCCTGAGTACCACCTGTTGTCCCACACTTCTCTGCTTAATCCGCAACAATTTATTTGTCCAGTTTAAAAGCTGGCATGGATTGTAGCCAAGACTCCATGTCTGGATATCAAGCTAACATGGATGCTCCTAAGTGAAGTCAGTCACCCATTATGCCAGGATTGGTGCATAGGAGGACTAATAAATAGTATGTCTGATCAATGAGCCACAGGAATGATCAGAAATGATACACTTTTCCATCTACTTAAGAGATTGATCAACATAGATTAGAATAGTTGTCATATTTCTTATTATATTCTATATTTGTTTCATGTGATTCATTTTGGTTATTTCTCAGGAGCATACACCTCCTTCAACTATCCCAGAGGGGGCAGAGGTGGTCAGGGCCGTGGTGGTCAGGCTCGTGGTGGTGGTCGTGGGCGAAGAGGCAGACGAGGTAATGCTGATAGTGGAAGTGGATTCTACCAAAACAAGATTTGAAATCAATGATGAAAGTATCAGAAGTTTGTTTATAGACATGTTAAAAAAACCAAATGTTCATGGATTGTTTTTTTCTGTACATTTGATCAACCTTTTTATTATAAATCAGCTGTTTGTTATGTTCTGTACTCATTTGTAATGCAGAGAAATATGTTTTGTCCAAATTATAGTTACTCTGCCCAATTTTATATCATTTTCGTGGTAAAAAATAATAAATAGAGCCCTGAGTGTGACTAATGCTTACTAGAAAGTCATGTATGGTATGCCATTTTCTTCAGTAAAATTTGCATCAGTGTACTGTTTGAAATTGATCAATGTTGCTTTGCCTCTGAAAAAATCTTCTTGAGGTGTATTACTTCAGAGTAGAGAATTATTTGTTGTGAATTAAAATCACATAAATAATTCATAGTGACATAATTTGTTGTCAGATGTTGCAACTTACTGTCAAAAGTTGAAAAGCACAGTTTTCCCTATCCTTGAGTAAAGTAGTAAAACATGCATGCACAAAAGGGTGCAACTGTTGTCAACATTCCAAAAGATGTTTGAAAGAAACAGCAGTAATGCAGCATGAGTTTGTCAAGACATGGAATTGTTAATGATCGTTCGAAAATTTGTGGACTGTCTTGCTCGGTACCATTTCATTATATTCAAGTCACCTTCAGTTTGTTTCTGATTGCCGGATATAAGATCAGCATGAACTGCTTGAGTCTTCCTACTCATCGTGGCTGACAACATTGTTATCAATCGTCTGTGTTCAACTCATTACTTTGGCCGTTATCTAGATTCATCACTCCACTTCCATCGTCAGTCTAATGATATTTCTGCTTGCTTCAGTGAAAGAAACATCAAGGTAAGTTTTGTGGTTCAAATAATTACATATTTTGTTTCAGGTTGAACCATAATGGGAAATGTATGCAGATGATTCTTTCTACATTCTGATAATATTGTCTTGACTTTCAGGTTTGCAGACAAGCATCGATAGACAATCATACGGCAACTTGACATTTTGATTTTGCTGTGATGTTTTTGAAGATATGTTTTTCCTATTGCTCACACCTCTGCCTTCTCTTCCAAAAGTTATAAAGTTTTCCATGGTCCGCTCCATTAGTTTGGATACATTCTTCCCCTTTTTTTATTTTGTCACTTTTTTAATAGGTTGCAAAAGTGTTCATCTAGTCTAGTTTGAAAAAAGGTTTTAAAGCTGAATAATTGACTTCATTGTGCCGTGTTTTACCCCATATGGCTCGGCCCCTCTCTGTAGTTCCAGCAACAATCCTAGGGGTCTCTGGGGAAAAATACACTTGTGAATACTCGCAAGGCAAGGGAGTAACCACTTAGCCACAGAGACCTCCATCAGCTAATGCCATCTAACATGCGACTTTTGAGCAAGCCTTTTCTGGTTCAGTCTGGGTGATTGAATTTTGGTCACCCATGCCATGTAGATGTTGCACAGCATGGGTTATAGCGGAGCGCACAATGACAGTCCTCTCCGTATGCATGTGGAGTCTCATATTCCTAAATGTAGTGCAGTGGTCCTCTCCATCAAAGAAGCAATGGAGCAGTAGATTACATCTAAGGATAAACTCCATAATTAAAAGAGAGTATCATGTTTGAAAAGTTTGCTTTGTTATAAGTGTCATTCAATTCAATCAATGGTGTGAGATTGAAGCATCTAAGTATATATTATGTATATGTATACATAACTACTGAACGTATAAGTGGTGCCTAGAAAATCAACGACTAGTTTACTGTGGTTGATGGATACGTCCTTTAGGATATGCCACGATTTTCATTCATTTCATATGTATACATATACCCGAGATCCCCACAGAAATGTATACAAACTTTGATTGCTCTAAATGGAAAGATTTAAATTAAAAAAAAGACAATAACATAATACTCTTTTAAATATTAAATGAAAAAAGAGAGACACAAATGACTTGCTTACAAAGTATATATACAGCCATGCACGAGTCTTTTTAATGTCTTGATAGGGGGATCTATAATATATTCATTGCCTTCATTACTTCTGTAATTGTCATACGTTAGTTTAACTGCAAGCATTGTTATATCTTTGCAAAACAAATTTGTTATGCTATAGTTATCTCTGGTGGGATATTCTCATTGTTTCAGATCATTTGAAATGAAGGAAAACATTAAAAATCAAACTTTGTATACAATGCTGTGGAACAAATATACATACAGTAATATTATCTTATCCCCCAACCATTACAATTTAAAGCATAATTTATTTACTAATGTTATTTCAGAAACCAGATCATGGTAATCACAACCTAATCTTACTTGTTTCAGGAATTGAACATATACTCATCCGGGAAGATGTAAGGTGCTTTTGTACTGTGTGAAAGAGAAAAGTTAACACATTTCTTCATTTTATTCACAGAAGTTGCAGAATAATATTGTTTTTAACATTTTGTTGCCAGGAAACTTGCTGTCTAAAGAATATACTGTTTTTAGGTGATGACTTTCTTGTCCAGTCAATCTTAATTGTTTCATTGTTAGATTCAAAAGTTTTACATTATTAACTGGTTCTTTTGCAAACAATTTACTAACAAAACACATTTTGTTTTCAGTGTAATTATGTTTACTATGAATCTCTGTGCTTAGAGAGTTGGATTTAGGCAAAGTAATTAAGGTAGGATACCTGTACTGTTGTCACACAGTATGCAAGTTTTATTATTATTAGTACCCACAAAACTGCTGAACCACATTGTACTGTTGTGAAAAAAAGTGAAAACTCGTATGAGCTAAAGGAACATATGAAATCTCTGTCAGAGCTAATATGGAAGTGCTCTAACAATGTATGAAAAACATATTTACAATCTTGTCTCTTGTATAGACCTATCTGTTTCTTGTGATGCACACATTCAATGTAGTTTTATTTCCAGTGTTGTTTTACTGGTCTAGTGAGTTTGTCTCAATACATCATATTTAGTGCAGCTTTGGGTGAATTACCAGCTTTAATTTAGTTTACATTAGGCTGAGGGATCAATTATGTCCTGTTCTTTTTTTAGAACAAACTTCCATTTCTGCAATTTATTTTCTCAAACACACATTTCCATTTCTTTCTGCAGCTTCTTGAACTTGTTTTAAAATTCACATTCAATCCAGATTGAATGTCCTTCAATAACATTAAACCATTATGTTTTAATGTGGTTGATTTAAAAATTAACAGTACTAGTAGTAACTAACAAATCTGAGCTTAAAGCAATGACAGATGCATTAACCTTCCGCTGTGATTAGCAATGTAGACATTGCTGTATTTTTTTCTTCTCACCTGCTTGTCATCATAGTTTATCTTGAATTAGATTATGATGTCCCTCAAGGAACTCCAACTGATATGCAGCTTCATAGAGGCAACATCATAGTTTATACTTATCATATGAAACCAATCGCAAAGAATAGGAAGAAGAAGAGATTATGATGTTTCAGGGGTCATCTCCACTTGCTTTGATTAAAATCAGTGTCCTCCCAAATATTGACAAATATCTAGGGTCTTGATATCATAATTAGCAATGTACGTTTGAATCATTGGTTCTGGTAGCTTATCCAGATCCCAGTAAAGACAAATTCTACAATCTTCTCCTGGTTCAGGTGACAGGTTTGTGAAGTCTAGCATCTGCTCCTATCATACTTATGAGATAAATTATAACTCTATAACAGTCTTGATTTCTTGATCAAATTTTCATCTTTTTCTTCATCTTTCAACTCCCAATGGAGCACAGGTCTGCAATAAACGTCTTCCTCTCTTCTGCCATCACTTCCAATTCTTTCCATGTTTTACCTATCCTTTTAATATCAGCCTCCAGCTCTCTTCTCTAGGTATGTCTAGGCCATCCCTTACTCCTCTTTCCTTGCCGGTTTCAAAACAGTGTCTGTCTTGCAATGCTTCCAGTCAGTCTTCTCAATGTGTGTCCTATCCATCATCAGCTTCTCTTCCTTAGCTCTTTCTCCACTGCTTAGTTCTTTCTTTGAGTTTCTCATTTGTAATCTTATCATACCATCTCAGTCCCTCTATTCTATGTAAATATCCATTTATGAAGGTCTGTAGTTTTCTGGTGGTTTCTTTTGTTGTCTTCATGTTTCCGAACCATAAAACAGCACTGACTTCACATTTGATTGAAAGAGTCTCAGCTTAAATTTTCATCTGTTGTGTTCTTTTTGTGTAGTATCATGGTGCTACTAGTCTCAATGTTCTAGGGTGCAGCGGAACTATTTTTTCATTCAATGATGGACATCAAGATTGAAATAATAATTTGTTATGACTAAACAAAATGTAATTGTCTATTTGTTTGCTCACATTTGTTGAGGTTTAATTGCTTGAAATAATCTTATTCATCTTTTTGTCCCATGCAGTAGTTTGAGATTAATTTTGAGCATTTATATTATTTCAGGATTCTTTTGTAACATCAATTTAATTGCAGATATTTCTTCCACAGATTGATCTAGTTACATGCCTCAACTGTTTCTTATGTTATCAATAATATAATAATGAAAGTCTTTGATCAACAGGAAAGGTTGATGTGCCATGTAGTCCGTATATTTATGCTGTAGTAGATCAAGATATGAGAAATTGACATAAATACATTGTGACTGACTTGTTTTGTATCATGTCTCATAATAATTATCTGTACTTCTTAGACAATGAAATAAATCAATAATTGTTACACAATCTTGTTCAAATAATTTTGTTGTATGTCTGTTTTACCTGTTTTGAGCAGAACTGATGGTGATGTAACACAAGTTACATAGTAATTTTAGAAAAAAGCATAATGGTATATTAGTAAGGCACCGCCTGTGTATTGCCGGGCTCGCAAGGGGAGCAAAGAATAATAACACTGCAACCTACAAAGAATGCCGTAAGAGGAGACTGATGTGCTGGCCTACTTGTAGGTGCATAACTGGCACAATGTTCAATCGCTCTTAGACTTGGATCACAAAGAGTGGTTTAACAAGTGGTCGATATGAAGCGTTCTGCTCTCACTATTATGTGACAATTGCCACATGGTAGCACCCTTTCCTTGTCTGTGTAAGAAAGAGGCCTATAGAGCAGATACTGAACTGTTTGTTTTCTGTGGGAAAGTGTTCTGGATAAGGATCGCGCACATTTGTCTGGGATAGAGATTGCTGGTACTGTTGCATTCTTTTCAGACTCGTATCCAGATCTATTTTCTAGGTAATTAAAAAGGTAGAGGACAACTAAAGAAAATATATATTGTCTCTCAAGTGAAAATGAGTCCACAAGTATCTGGCTCTGCATCCAGCAGAGTTGGGTTCGGCTAATATCTCCTAGGATTAGCGAAAAGTGGAAGTTGGTAGCCTCCTGATGACCTGTAGAACACACAAGCCAACAACAACATCACCTCCCCAGTGGCGTAGGCCGGGTAACTTTGGCCTCAAAGTCCAGGACTGTGGCTCGCTTAAGGAAATGAACCCTCCCTAGTTCAGGTTTGTTTTCAATCTCCGACTTATTGAGGCAAACCTGGATAAAAGACATGCAGAAACCATGATGCTGATGGACTGGCACCAAACTCACACACTAAGACGCAAATCGCATACAGACCACAAGAGTGGTTTAACAAGAGGTTGATGTAGAGCAAAGAAGACTAAAAATAGCACAGAAAATACTATCCAAACTCTGTCTCAGAATAGGAAAAAATTGACTCTGCAGCCAATTCGATATATAATTCAAAGTTTGTAATTCAACTCTGTGTAAATATGGACAGAAACCCTAAACTTCAGAGCACATACTTAAAAGACAACCCTGAATATGGCATATTGAGGCAAACTCACTGGCTTAGTTCCATAGCGCCTATACCCGGAGAATGTGCTTGCATCTGCTATGCATCACGTTCAGCAAATTGCTCGCCAGGAGGCCCTGTCTAACCAGCATAGAGCTTCCAATTCTGACAGGGTGAAACATATCTTAACTTTCCACCCTCATAGTTCTCTTGTGAAGAGTCTTATTCCGTCATTTCTCCATTCTTCAGTCTGATCCTGAGACACGATCAATCTTCCAACACTAATTTTTGGTGGCGGACAGAAGTCTTAAGGATATGTTGGTTCACAGTCGCCTCACGCCTAAAATCCAGTCATTTTGGCACCATCCAGTGTCGCCGTCTGCGCTGCAACACGTGTGCTTATGTAATACAGACCCGCACGGTGTCTTTTCCAAAAGCCACGTTTGTCATTGAAGACTGTTTCACGTGCGTGTCCCTTAATATTATCTATGCCATCACCTGCAAGCGGTGCAACAAGGCCTATATTGGTGAGACCGACAAGAGGCTCAGTGACCGATTCACCCAACACTTGCGCGATATACGCCAATGCTCTGTGACCCCCGTAGCTACTCATTTCAATGATACTGGCCATTCAGGAGCTTGCGATGTCCAGGTCACAGCCATCCGATCATGTTCCTCTGATGATCGTGGTCGATTTGCTCTGGAGAACCGTTTTATTTTGTTGAATTTTACCTTGTGACCTCTTGGACTCAACGCATTACATTCCTATGCTTCTTAGTACTTTCTCATCTTCTGCCTTGTAGTCTATATGTGTATTTGCTTCATATATAGAAGTTACATATTCACTTGATTGTTTATTGTTTCTCTTCTTTTCCACTTCTAGTTCTGTGTTGCACTTATTTCGTTATTCGTTTTTATTCCCGGATTTTCAATATGTTTGAATGTTTCTGTAATCGTCCATTTGTAAGTGTTCTTTGAAATTCGCCACTCCTGTTGTATCGTTTGCTTGATAAAGGCCTTTTGGTCGAAACGTTGCTGTTTATCGTCACTGGAAAGAAAACTGCGATACCATAAAAAACTGAAGTTTATACAAGATGCAACATTGAATATATAGACAGTTTTTCAAGTGAAAGAAAGGAATATTAAAACTGAAAAAACAAGTAATATAACTACCAATTACTATTCTGGCAGTAACATCTGCGCCATGTACTTTTTTTATGTGGCATCTAATGCCGAAGAGCAGCAGAAAAAAGGAATCAAATATGTAATCTTTTCACACAATCTAAGGAAAACTCAGTATCTTTTGATGTAACAAAATCATGAAACAACATGTCAACAATGTGTTCTGTATCCAGCAGAGTTGGGGTCGGCTAGTCTTTCTTAGGAATGGCGAAAGGTGAAAATTAGTAACCTGTTGATGACCAGTAAAACAACATCACCTCCCAGTGGTGTAGACCTGTAAACTTTAACTGTGAGGTCAAAGGCAAACAGCGCAATGGCTCACTTAGGGATATGGACTCCCCCAATATAACTGTTTTATTGCAAAATTTTGGGTACTACAAAAGGAGACACATTCAAATAAAAAAGCATGCAGAAACTGGATGTGCTGGCCTACAGATCTTAACTAGCACAACAGTCATGCTCTCAGGCACAAATCATATACCAACCACAAAGATTGGTTTGACAAGTGGTTGATATAGACAGAGCGAAGCAGAAGAAAAATACCCCAACAGCTTCTCTCTCTGAAACATATATGTGCATAATAATAACACTTTGGAATGTAAAAGTACAAACATTGCTCTTGGGTGAATTCCAGTGTTAGACCAGTAACCAATACCTTAATTCTAGTGTTAGACCACTAACCAAGATCTTAATTCCAGTGTTAGACTACTAACCAAGACCTTAGTTCTAGTGTTGACTACTAACAAGACATTAATCAGTGTTGACTACTAACCAAGACCTTAATTCTAGTGTTAGACTACTAACCAAGACCTTAATTCTAGTGTTAGACTACTAACCAAGACCTTAATTCTAGTGTTAGACTACTAACCAAGACCTTAATTCTAGTGTTAAGACTATTACAAGACTTAATTTAGTGTTAGACTACTAACCAAGACCTTAATTCTATTGTTAGACTACTAACCAAGACATTAATTCTAGTGTTAGACTACTAACCAAGACATTAATTCTAGTGTTAGACTACTAACCAAGACCAATCTAGTGTTAGACTACTAACCAAGACCTAGCTCCTTTATGCATCCCGTGGAGCTACTGGTAGCTGTCTCTAGAATGAGATTTGAATGCACAGCATCTCCCGCGCGCGATCCCCACTTAGACGGATGTACTAGATTTCCTCATAAATTCTGCTGTTGTTTTTAGGGACTCCATCCTTCCGTACAGCTTCTCATTTAGCTCAGTATTTTCCTGCCAGGTTTCGTTTTCAGGCCTGCTAGCAGTTGGCAATCTTGCTGTAGGTGTTCTGCCGTCATGTCATAGCACATTTTCTCATTGGTTTGTCAAAGTACCATGCCTCTAACAGTTGCCTGGCTGGTTCTGCCAGTGTGGTTGGTCCTGGAAAATTTTCAGTGTTTGTTGAGAGTGAAAACTAGTTCCTACACACAATCTATATCCCAAATGACAGAAGACTGTTCCTTACCAAGAAGTGTTGTGGTACTTTGATGTTAATAGCTGCATGGGTAACAGATCATAATAATGTCCAAATTATATGCTTGGAGAAGACAGACCAGCTTTGTCTTACAGTGTCAAGAGATACCGCACTTACCGGTTATAAGTCACATGCTCATATTTGTATAGGTGTTACATCTGATGTGATTTGGGGACTCATGCAAGAATGCAAATGACTAGGAGAGTGCAGCCAATCGTATGTGTTGATTTCTTCCCACAAATAATGACTGACGTGGGATGGATTAGCGTAATGCATATAAGTATTTGCATATTGACTCTTAACACAAGAGGGTTGTGGGTTCAATCCCACATGAGAAAAGGAATTGGCCTTCCAACCCACTAGGGTCCTAAAATATCTAGTGACTTCATACACTAAAATCTAAAAAAAAGTACTGGAAATGTTAGTAATGGCTGACACATTCCGTTACTGGGGGCACTTTTTTAGGTTGGTCCTAAACAGATGCAGTTCCCTGCTGATGCGATCGGTCTTTCCGGGTTTTCTGTAGTCATCCATCTCTTAGAAAAATTCTGTCACTGGGCTCACAAACCCAGAATTTTTGGGCAGTATGTACCCTCTAAACAATGCAGATGAATTCCTGTTGTGTTAGGAAGAATGTCATAAAAATAGGAAATAAAACTTGAAAAGGATGTACTCAAGGGAGAAAAAGGACTGCTATTCGATACAAATCTGGGAAGAGAGTTGGTTGCAGCCAGAACAGATACCACTTATCAGGTTCTATGTTATGGTACCTCGCTCTGTTCCCGACTTTTAGTCTGACCTTTCACTTTCATTCTGTTCAGCTTGGTTGAACCTGCCAGAAGTTAAGACTTCAACTGGCATAGTCTGAAGGGTCACAAAGACGATAGGCTCCCAACCTTGACAAGATAGTGTGAGTAGGTCAGAGAGCAAAGTTTTGAGTTTCTTTCTTTTCTACAATATGGCCTGGTGATCATCAATTGATTTATTGGAACATATCACTGCACTTTGGTGAAAAAAAAAAAAAGATATATTTTTGACATATAAAAAGACATGAAGGACTGGAGAAGACCATCATGGAAGGAGGCATACCAGCAAAGAGAAGAAGACCACGGAGAAGATGGATTCAGGATGTAACTGATGGTTTGAACATAACGGCTGAAGAGGCAGGACATCTGGCATATGAGAGAGAGAAATTCCGGAAGACTGTTGGGGTGGCAAAGTTCTGCCCAGGACAAGCTATTTGATGATGATGTGATCTGAGCCTAAGAGCGATTGTACGCTGTGCCAGTTACGCGCCTACAAGTAGGCCAGCACATCCAATGTCTGTAATGATTTTTATTTACTAGGGTAGCTTCCTAGGCCCCTACCTCAGTCGTCTCTTACGACATGCTTTTTCGGTGGCAGTGTTACTGTTCTTTGCTCCCCTTGTGCGCCCGGCAACACACGGGTGATAAATATATATATATGAGTCTGGAAAATGCACCTGTGAACAGAACAGCTCAAGTATGTTTATCTGATCATGCTGTCATCTTGTTTACTGTATTTTACATTTGATTAAAATATCAACACTTCTTCTTCTTCTTCAGCGATCTCTGGTCATGCGCTTAATTTACTGTGGACCACAAACTGGGCAGACAGCTTCAGGTCTGTCAGGTTTCCCCAAAGCTTAGTTTTCAGGTCGACTGGTGTGGCCACATGTTGCTTCTCAGCTCACACAGAAGAGGACAGTCTTGCAGGATATGCTCTGGTGTCTGTTCTGCCTGCTGACACTGGCAGAGAGCTGTTTGACTTATTCCTAGTCTGTATAAGTGAAATATCAACACAAGAACAAACTTTGTTTATTGTTTATATTTTAAAACATATTGATTAAAGTAAGAAAGTTGAAATGATAATAAACTGAGCTATTTAAGTATTATGAAAAAGAAAACTTATGAGAGTATCAATTTTGGTATTCTTTAATGACCCAGCGATGCTTAGCCTCTTGCCCTTTAACCCAAACAGTGGTGTCTGAGATAAACCTGGACTGTGTACAAACACATTGCCAAGAAGTTAAATCATTTCTTTAGCATCTGTCTTAGGAAGCTTCTAAACATCAAATGATAGCAAGATAAGATCCCCAGGATCCTTGAAAGAGCTGGTCTGCCCAACATCCACACCACTCTGAAGCAATTCAAGATTTGGTGGGCAGGTGATGTACTTTGCAAGACAGACCACTGGCTACCCAAAAGACTCCTCTATAGTGAGCTCAAGAAACACTCACAGTCATCATCATAGGTGCCGTGCCAGCTGGCATGACAATCATGGATCTCCACAAATCTCTATCTTTGGTGTTTGCTATTAATTCAGATGTTGACGCTCTACTGTGTCATAAAGTCAGGCTATGCAAAATTTCCTTGTCTCGCTCTACCCTCGATTTTACCAGTTGTTATAATGTATTCTAAACCCTTTCCTCCTCATCACATGTCTGAAAAATGATGACTGTCTCTTTCTTATATTGATAATAAGTTTTCTATATTTCTTGACCTCATTCAACACCTCAACATTAGTGATTTTAGCAGTCCAACTCATAGAGTAGGTTAAAAAAATTTGAAAACAAACTCAAGAGCCTACTAACATGTTTTGGCATAAATTCTGACACTTGGGAAGCCGCTGCTTACAACCGATCAGCATGGTGCTCGACTTCTCAAAGAGGAACAGTGATATGTGAGTCAGCCAGAACTGCCCAGCAGAAAAACAAAGACAAACCAGGAAAGACTTGCATTAAACCTCCTCAATGGTGCAACCAAAATTTAATTACCACAATGCCCAAGAATTTTCTGCTAAGAAATTGGTCTCGTTAATCACCTACGCACACACAAATCCCACTTCTAACACATATAGTGGAAGTCTAACTTTTAGCAGGTTCAAACAAGCTAGACAAAATGAAAGTGAAAGCCCAGACTAAAGATCGGGAGCAGAGTCCCATAACGTGCAGCACAGAACCTGACAAGTGGTATCTGCTCTGACTGCAACCAATAACAGTGGATCAAATGAGTGGTCATCAACACCCATGGTGGACAAACAAGTGGTATTGTATGTGTTTGTAATCTGTTGCTTTGTTCTTTACAATGTGCTCAATTTGCTCTTGGAGGAAGAAAAAACTTTCTGACATCAAACAGTTAGCATCTAAAGGTGGTGGTAAACAGTTTCATGATGAGGTATGCACAGATGGCACTCTGGGGTGTGTTGTGGCTGAATGCTGTTCATTAAGTGGTATGTATTGGCTTCAGAGCTAAAAAATAGTACTCTGATCTCTCTTTGTAAGATGATTAGGTATATGAGTAGGCTCATCAATCAACATGAAACTGGTATGGCTAGTCACTGTTGGAGATATTGTGAAGGAGATCTGAGCACCTATGGACGTGTCCGTTGTGCAATGAAGATATTCCAAACTGAAAGATGGTTGATATTGTCAGTGGAGTTCGTGTAGGCTATGTATTTGTAGAACTCTCTTCCAGTGTTTCCTAAAGCCCATCAGTCCAATACTAACACGAAAGGTAAATACAAAATCAAGACCTTCTAAAAACATGAATCAAATTTGAATTTTATTATAAATATATTTTTCAATTAAGTGAGCATTGTAAATCTTGTATGCAAATCTCTCCACCTGTAACAAAAACTTATTATTTTTCAAAATTAATTTTTTTTCCTTTGATCCTACTGTTTAAATAATAAATGATTATAGAACTTCTTAGAATACTTGGGAATACAGGGGAGAATAAGATCAGCCTTCAAGAACTAACTGGTCTGGAAGATACAAAAATAAGGAGATACAAAAGAGACGATAAATTGGACATGTTCCCAGGATGAGAAAAGAAAGGTGGCCAAGATATTCAAGGCAGTGGACACTGCAGGGACAGCGAAAAAAAGGCAGGTCAACAGGCACATGGAGGAGAACTTTCAAAGCATAGTTCAAAGACATGCATAGGACTATGTGTGAGGTAGAAAAGAAAGGCACATGACTGAACTAAGTAGAGATTTTTTGTCTCTGCCTTATGTGCCCTTGGTCTCAACGAGGACTGATGGTGATAGAGCTAAAATAGTGTTAAAATACATGCGTTTTAATTAAAAAACAAAAAGTAGACTCACATTTCTTTTATCAAAAAAAAATAACAGGATCATATTTTTTTACTGCAGTTTTCCCCATTATCTACACATACTAAGAAAAAATCTCTGTTTGTTTGCGTTCTTTCTTATCAACCAGTTTAATAACTCTTTCTGATATGCTTGGTTTTTATCAAGAATGACTAAATGTTGCACCACGGTTCATAGTCTCCTCCATATGTAGGATAGACACATTCTAAATTTTCAGCCTATGAAAAGTCTCTTATCAACAAAAATTATTTTTTAACAGACCAACTTCACTCCAGGCAGATCTGTAAGAGATCAGTCTCTTCTAGCAGATAAAGAAAGGTATGTATGTTGACACAAGTATCAAAGATAAGTGATAAATTGCTTTCTTGTCTAGTTTGTCATTAACAAGTTTCAATCAGTTTATGAATAAATTCATGTGTTATATTTTTATCAGACACCTGTTGATTTGTAAGTTCATATTTCCAGATATTTTATATACAAAACTAGCCTTCTTTCTCTTCCTCTAATCCTGTTTCTCTCTCTCTAACGTTCTTTTTCATCGCATTTTAGAACTAGTGTACTCAGATTTCCCCTATAAATCACTAATGTGGAAAATCTGATTCATGACCTAGACCTTAGCATTGGTGTGATCTACTATCATTTGATGTCAAGGTTTCGCACTGATAGCGTAATGTTGGGAGAAAGATTGAGTGGAACAGTGCTAGTTTAGTATTCATGGTGACATGTTTGCATTTCAAAATTGGCACAATTTTCTATAGACATGGAAATGAAAGTAAAACATGAAAAACAAACTAAATAAACATTATGTGACTATTTTTATCCATTAAAATTATTAGTGCATTTGTATTATATTTACAGAACAATTAATTTATAAATAATGCATCCATGTTGGTTTACTTTTACATGTATTCTAGTAATAATTAATTGTAATTAAAGTAGTGCAATTATGATATAGATATCAAAGAATAACAGAAAAATCATAAACATATTAGTTTTAGTAATCAAAAGCAAAATACATGATCTAAGGTAATGTTACAAAGCACAAAATACAAGCTAACACCTTTAGCCACTATTTGGGATCCAGGTTATAAACATTTGATCATGTTCCTCTGATAATGGGAGTCTTCTTTGAACGATCCATATAGACTACTTCTTAAACCACTCTTTGTGATTTGTATGTGTTCTGAGTCTAAGAGCAATTGTACGTTGTGCCACTTATGCGCCTGCAAGTAGGCCAGCACATTCAATTTCTGCGATGCTTTTTAATTTACTAAGGTAGCTTCCCTAGACCACTCCCTCAGTTGCCTCTAAGGACATGCCTTGTAGGTCACAGTGTTACTATTCTCTTCTCCCCTGCTCCAACACACTAATGGGACTCAGTTTTCTCTTAAAATTACTTTATATCGCTATGGTACCTTGCAATCGTTTGTATTTAACTCACTACATGTCTATTCTTGATTATATATTTTCTCACGCTCATTATATATATATAATTTTCATTTGATTCAAAATTCTTGTTTTTCTAAACTTATTTCAATTTTAGTTACATATTTTCTTAGCTATGGCAGTTAGGCTTCTATGTCATTGTAACTGTGTTGTGTTCTATATAACTTTTAAAATCTGTTTTCATGCTGTGTAAAACTACATTACTTCATATTCTACAGGGTGTTCAAGATTAAAGCAGCCCCATTGACAAATCGGAAGTTGCTAGTTACACAGGGAGTGGTGTTTATTTACTAGTTAAACCGGTTCTGACTTGCTCGTCCTACGTCACATTTGTTCATCGCCCTTCCTGCACTACAATTACATACCATCACACAACCTTGACCTATACTACGTCATAACTGAACCTTCTCATTTTCATAAATATATGCCAGCTTGGCTCCATTCACAGGCCGCTTTTATCTTGAACACCCTGTATTTCTCATTAGAAACATAATTTGATTGTAGTCTTCCCTATTATCAATTTTAACAGTTTTAGCAACACAGTTTTCAGGATGTGTTACTATTGACAGGGAGAATCCCAGATGAAGTCACAATATACATGGTGGTTGGATACGGTTTAGTGTCATTCATGTTACTGACAGTTGCTGATGTTACATGTGAGCTGTCATTATCATGGGTTGTCTGTATTTCTGAAGAAGCAGACACAGTCACTGGAACAGACTTAGAACTTACAGGATTTATGATGTCAGATACACAAGACATGAAGCTTTCATTCTGGCCTCTTCTATGTGTCTGTTCCATAAATGCCAGTGTGTTTGTCTCAGAGTCCACAATCTCCTGTAACGACACAGTCTGTATTGTAAATTCATCAGCATCTGTGCTAATCTGACTCTCCCTAGCAGCAACTGTTTTTGATTCATTCTCTTGTGCTATGATAGTCACCTCTTTACTTTGATGACTATGTGTAGGAATACTGCTTTCAAAACTATTGACATGTTTGATGTGTTCATGAGCTGTAGTAAATTGAATTTCACTATCATCAGATTTAAGTTCTAATCTTAGTACATGATTTTGTTCTTCATTGATCTGCTCAGTAGGTAAATCTATGGGCATGTTTATAAACTGCCCAGACCCATCAACTTGTACTGGATAATGATGAATTAATAGTGACTGATTTCCAGCAGAAGCAACATCATCATGCTTTGAATATTCACTGCTGGAGATTGTTTCCACATGCATCTGGTTAGGGCTGGAGATTGTTTCCACATGAATCTGGTTAGGACTATTAGAGATTGTGTTGACATGAATTTGGTGGTGACTACCTGGGTCAGTAATATATGATACATTAGACGAATCAGTGTAAAAATGTAATGTATTGTCTACTGCTTCGTGTTCCATTTTAAAATTGTCATACTCTTGATGAGCAGAGACTAAAGATTGCTGAAAAGCCATCTGTTGGTCTGCGACATTGGGATGTTCACCAACTGTAGGTGTATTTGAGTACTCATACTCATATTTAATATCTATTTGAGGCTGTGCATTTACTGTATAATGCTTGCTAGGTCCAGGTGTAGAGTTACTGTAGCTGTAGTTTTGAATAGCATGTACTTGAGAATTCTTTACCTCATTTATTCTTGTAAAGCCTCTGAGCCCAGCTAGTTGGGCAAGAGTATTGGCTGCATCTTCAGCTGTAGGCTGCTCTTCCTCCTCAACTATTTTAGAAGCCATTGTTGAATTTAGGCAATTTTCATTTGTGGTGTACACAGTATTGGGAGAAGTTCCACTGACGGTCACTTCATGGGCTGTCTGCAGCTCAGATGACCTTGTTTTGTCAAACACAATTCCTTGCTGTGACAGTTGGGTGAGAAGATGAGCTAGAGAAAGCTCACCTCCTTCTGAGTTCAAGTCCAAATTCTCCACCTCAATTACAGTTTCCCCTTGTTCATTCACATAAATATTTGTGGGGGTAATTCCATCAGATGTGCTGCTTCCACCGTGGTCATAGCTAACTGATGCACTATCATACTGAGATTCCATTTCTTGTTGGGAATGAATCTCAATGTCATAGCTCGTTTGGGCAGAATTTTGCTGGGGATTGTGTAACTGAACAAAAGTAGTTGCCTGAGGTATCTCCTGCTGTGTGGATGATTGCCATTGATGAGATTGTCCTGGTAAAGCATCAATAAACACTGGCAAAGAGTGTTTGGGGTGCGGCACATGGGATGTAATAATTTTACTGCTGCTACATGGGTACTTTACATGAATTCTCATCTCCTCCATAGATCCAAATTTCTTATGACAAATAAAGCAGTTAAATGTTTCAGGGCCAGATAATATCTGAGTCTGATTATTAGGATCTGTTTCACAAGAGGCACTTGTAGAAGCTAAATCACACATCTGAATGCTTTGTTCCAATCTAGCTTCAACAGGATTCAAGGCAGTTGTATTTTGTAGCGCTTTTGCTTCCAATTCACGCCGTCGCATAAAGTTATTGACTGCACCATAGCGACATGAACGACTGTGACGCCATCTAGTGATAGCATCTTCAAAAACTGTCATGCAGTGTCGACACCAAAAGCGTTTCGCTGAAGGAAGGCTGAGCAAGTGACAAGGATGGTTGGTGACTTCTTTATCCTTTGGCATGGTTTAAATTCTGAAAATAACACAAGTTATTATGATTCCATAAAAACTTACTCACAAACATTAAAATTAGAAGGCATCCTAGAACTGATATAATGAGTGCTTTTATATCTCATTCTACTATTGTTTTAAGCTGAAATATAATATGAAACTCCAAGTTATACAGTTTTAAATCTAAATTCCTAATTTTTCAATTTCAATACAGTACAATCTTAACATATTGGAGAGTTGAACAATGTAAATAAAGATATAGAAAGGAAGTTCAATACATTTTAAGATAGATGTCTCTGAAAAATAATTAACATCAAATGGCACAAATTCAGGAGGTGATTAAGTAAGAGCAATGTCTGGTCAACCACTAGTAACAACTGTTACAAGAAAGAGAAGATATAGATACATTGGGCACACTCTGAGAAGAAATGATCATAGAATCACAAAACAGGCACTGAAGTGGGACGCAAATGGTTCAAGAAAGAAAGGATACCCTAGGAAAACTATGAAACAAACTTTATTCAAATTGTCAAGAAATATTGAACTCAATTTCATAGAAAGTTTGAAATTGCCTGTGTGTTGTCGGGGGTCTCAAGTGGAGCAAAGAATAGTAACACTAAAATCTACAAGGCATAAGAAGTCGTAACACTGCAATCTACAAGGCATAAGAAGTCGTAACACTGCAACCTACAAGTCGTAAGAGGCGACTGAGATAGGGGCCTAGGGATGCTACACTAGTAAATAAAAAGTTTGCAAAATCGGATGTGCTGGCCTACACGTAAGTGCATAACTGGCACAGAGTACAATCGCTCTTAGGCTCAGATCATATACAAATCACACAGAGTGGTTAACAAGTGATCGAAATGGAGTACTAATCATTAATATTTAAATCAAAAACAAGTTTAATGGAAACATATGATGTGGTTTTAGAAATGAATGTTAACAGATCACAGGACAATTTTAAAAAACAAATGGAGTATATGCTGAGTAAAGAGTTTTTTTGTTTGTTCATTCTTATTAACAAAGTTAACCACTCTTTGTGATCTGTGTGGTGTGAACTGAGAACGTATGCTGTTCCCAGTTTTACCCACACAAATTTGTACATATGGGTAACTGCAAGATTTTACAGAGAAACTGTTGTAGCTTGCTGGTCAAGAAGGATTCATAGTGTTTTCTTCTTCCTCCGGGGATTGATTTTTGTGCTGTTTTGAGTAAATTGTTTGTAACGGTTGTGATGTTTTTCTTGACATCGTTTGTTGGGTGAGTCTGTTAGTTTCTCTTCAGTTAGGTTTCTGTAGAGGGTCCAATTTGCCTTGTTGTAGTTCTAGATGGCTGTTTTCTTTCTGTTCTCTTGTGCCTTGAGCTCTCCTATAGTAATGGTGTTCAGTTTGTGGCCACTTCCTTCTAGCTGTCTCATCACTTCTCTATCTGCATATCTTTGGATGTCCTTGGTGGCTATGGTTAGATTGGACAGGCTTTGCAATTCAGATTGTCTTGAGTAGAAGGTTGGCTGTGAGTTGGGTTTGTTTATTAGGATAAGCAGATTTTTTCTCATCCATTCCTCTACCTCTTCTCCTCTTGTGCCCATAATAACATATTCCCTGCTGGGAAAGTTTCTGTTAAAGTCACTTATGATTTTGTGGGCTTTTTCGACTGTTTATATGTTCTCTAGTTCCAATCTTTTATTGTTGGAGTAGTAGTAGTAGTGGTGATCTGTACTTGATAATCTTAATCAGAATCAGCTTAACAGAAAAAGAACTTAAAAGCATAGTCATAGATGATAGTGACATAGGAACAATTATAATAATACCAATTTTAATATGACGATTTCTAAAATTATACAAGAATGAAAATGCACAATTTATCTGCATTTTACCATTTGTCTGCATGATATAGTGATCTCAGTGTTCGTTAAAGTTAACATTTCGCAGTGATTGTAACATGATCATCTTTATATAAATACAGATATCCTGATAGTGATAGCATAGAATCTAGATAAAAAACTAAACTAAAACTATGGATGACTCGATCCTTGTAGTTGTCGCATGTATGTGAATGTGGTAAATATAACTGCACTCTAGATCATAATCCTGCTTTCTCTATTACTGTTCCTAATAAACCATCAATTTTCAACACTTAAACTGAACTTGTAAGTCTTTGTTACATTACCAATATAACATTTCAGATCGTCAATTCCACTATGTATTCTGTATTCTCTGCAGCCCAGAATTACACCAAGAGTAGCCTATGAAGTAGTAGAGTATCCGCCCTTGCCATCCGTCAAATAATTGTGATTTTTTCTTATATCAGTTCATGCTGACTGCAAAGAACACAATTTCACATCTTTTTTTTTCCAGAAATAATAATGTTTTCATGCAACGAAAGCATGTAAAATTACAAAAATACAGACACACACAATCTTTAACATGAATAGAACGAAATGGAACACATTTTTCCAATTGTGGAGAGCTATAAATGTTTCGTTGATTTTGTCACTGCGAAATGGAAAAACCATATTGAATTTAATTATGCTATCCTTTAATTTCAGTCTTCCCAGCACATGTCAAAGATTATGCAGCCTGAAGGTTCTGTCTGATGGTTCTGTGGTTAAACACACTTATCAGTCTGCCTTCAAGCATCCATTTTTGTTTGTACAATGTGTAAGCTCAAACTCATTAAATAACTATCAATTTAAAAGCAGTTGTAGTGTGTGAATCCAACAGGAGGTCGTCGAGACACCAACGGATGTCCCTCTTGTCCTGTCCACCTTTAGTTTCTTGACGACTGATTCTGTTGATGCCAGCGTGTCACAATAAGACACCCACCCACTACGTAAACTGCCGTTTTAAAAAAAAGTAGAACTCAAAGCATTGACCGAGTCGAACACTGGCTAACGAACACGAATAATGGCTCAACTGAACGGAGTTTCACAAAGACATTAGAGGGCTGCAGAAATTACAACAACCGATCCAGGTCTCTTCGCTCTTCATAGTTCTTCGCGCACTTTAGTATAACAGGTCTTTGTACTTCTTTCTTTCTTTTGTCCTTCTCTGCTTTTTGCCGCTAGGCGTAGCAGGTTTAACTGATGATCGGTTTCCGAGATAATGCACGCTCGGTCGCTTGATATGGTGTGGTATTGTGGAGTTTTAAGATGTCTGTAACTCCACCAACCCATCTTTTTCTTGGTCTGCCCTTTCCTCTTGATGATTCCATTTTCAGGTTGTACGCTCTTGCAACTGGTGTATTCGGGTTCATTCTGACCAAGTGGCCAAACCATTTAAGTCTCTGTTTTTCAATAAATCTAATAGCAGGTGTTGTTCCGACTGTTCTCTAATTTCCTCATTTCTTATATGGTATCTTCTGGTTTTATTTACTGCTTTCCTCAAGCATCTCATTTCGCATGTGGTAATTTTCCTTTCTTGTTCTTTTGTCAGTGCCCATGTTTGGCTCTGGTAGCACAGTGTTGGTATAAAGATTGAATTTAGAATCTGTCTTTTAGTCACTACTGGAATAGCTGGGTGTTTCAAAATTGGGGTAAGCTGGTATGTAATGTTGTTGGCTTGCTGGATTCTAGTTTCGATCTCTCTGTCCAGTCTACCATCAGATGTGAAGATACTTCCAAGGTATTTGAATTCTCTCACCTGCTTTAGCGTTTGGTCATTTATTTATATGTTGATATCTTTATGTTCTCTGCTTATAGTCATGACTTCTGTCTTTTGAATGCTGATCTTCATGTTGTATTTGAGGCAGCTATTGTTGAGTAAGTTTATGTGTTCTTGAAGCTGTTCAATATTATTATGGAATAAACACTGGTCGTCAGCAAAGAGCAGTTCATTTTGTTGGTCTGCGTTGAGTGATGTTTCATCTACTTTGGTGATACTATCCATGTATATAATAAAGAGGAGAGGTGATAAAACACATCCTTGCCGTACTCCTGATGTTACTGGAAACCAATTTGTGAGTCCGGCGCTTGTTCGTATGGCACTTTCACTTTCTATATATGGCTCTAACACAGTCTAGCAGTGTTCCTTTTATTCCGTAGTTTTCGAGAACATCCCATAATATGTCTCTGTTATCAGTTATCAGTTATGTGAGGACTATCATCATAGCACTCCGGACATGTCCATAGGTGCTCCGATCTCCGCCTCAGCAAATCCAGCAGCGTCCAGCGACCCAACACGCCAGTTCGATGTTGATTAATCAATCTCTTTGCATATTTAGTATGTCGTTCTTTTCGGGATGCACCAATATTGACATCCATCTCTTTCAATCTGGTCAGCGAGTGGGATTCACAGCCCTGAAACCCTATCAAATGCCTTTGTACTTAATTTTGTAATTTGAACAATTTGAGCGTAAATACATTTTGTTATGTTTGAAGTTCAGCTGCAATATCTGTGACTTTCGGCACATGACATCCAACTTCGTTATAATTTGTTTGTTCGGGTTCGCTCTCTTAAGTGTTTCTTAATGGTATCTTTGGTAAGAGTTAAATTTCATACCTATCTCAAATTTTGCGCGGACATGGGCTTATTCAACTTGCCATTTTCTACTACCAATGACTTTTATACAGGATTAACTTTAGCATAGTAGCTACATTGTATTGTTCGCCTTAAATATGACTATGCACTCGATCTCACATACCCTGAAATCAGCGATCAGTGGAAAATAGCCTATCACTCCACTTGTGGCGCATAACGAGAACTTTTGGAGTGTGATGTGTGCACCGTAATTAATCTCCATTGAAATTGCAAGCTCTCCGCCCATGTGTTACCGGGGTTCTTCTTCTTCTTCTTCTTCTTCTTTGCGTTCATTCTTTACAACCAATTTTAATCACTCTTTGTGATATGTTTGATCTTTGCCAAGAACGTGTATACTTTGCACATTGGTTTGGTAGGCCCCTAAACGCATAGACTTCTACAAGTTTAGGACATGTGCATCCGATTTCAGCCAAACCTCCTTAGTCGCCTCTTACGACATGCATGGAGGTAACAGTGGTTCTATTCTTTACACCCCAAATTTGGGCCCCGGTAACCACTCGGGCGTTACCGGGGTTCAAAAGAGGAGCAACAAATAGTACCACTGTGATCTACAAGACATATCGTAAGAGGAGACTGAGCTAGAGGCCTAGGGATGCTACCGTAGTAAATGTAAATTCTTCTACTTCGAACACTCCATATCGACCACTTGTTAAACCACTCTATGTGATTTGTATGTGATCTGAGCCTAAGAGCGATTTCACGTTGTGTCAACTATGCACCCACAAGTAGACCAGCTCATTTTTATTTACTAGGGTAGCTTCCCTAGGCCCCAACCTCTGTCGCCTCTTACGACATGCCTTGTAGGTCGCAGGGGTACTATTCTTTGTCCCAATTTAGGACCCCAGCCGCCCGAGTGGTTACCAGGGCCCAAATTTGGGGTGTAAAGAATAGAACCACTGTTACCTGCCACGCATGTCTTAAGAGGCGACAAAGGAGGTTTGGCTGAAATCGGATGCATGTGTCCTAAACGTGTAGAAGTCTATGCGTTTAGGGGCCTACCAAACCAATGTGCAACGTATACACGTTCTTGGCAAAGATCAAACATATCACAACGAGTGATTAAAATTGGTCGTAAAGAACGAACGCAAAGAAGAAGAAGAAGAAGAAGAGGAGGACCCCAGCAACACGCGGACGCCCTAGTAAATGAAAAGTCGCATAAATCGAATGTACTGGCCTACTTGTAGGCACATAACTGGCACAATGTACAATCTCTCTTTGGATCAGATCACAACAAATCACAGAGTGGTTTAACAAGTGGCCAATATGGAGCGTATGAAGAAAAGGAAGAAGAAGCTATCTCTTAATAGTTCATTACAGGGGCGGCTCGTCATTAAGGGCCAGTGAGGCCTGGCCCCACGAATAATCGAAAGGGGGGAAACTTTCCCGGAATAGACAAATAATAGTAAATACTCCAAAAACCATGCTTTTCCCGAAAATTTATGTCTGGCCCCACCAAGAAAAATGACTACGAGCCGCCACTGGTTCATTCATTTGACTACGCCAGCAATCATAGAGAAACACAACAAAAGAAAATCTAATGTTGAGGACTAGACCATCAAACAAACCTTTCATTCATAAGTTGTTTGATCTTTTGACTTGGCATGAGCGAGCTCTGACGACCTTCATGTGACCAATCCGATCATGTACTATGCTGCTACAGTATAACTTCAGATGTGATAGTTTAAAGTGGGGTTTTTCTGTTTGTAAAAACCACAGCCAACTCTAATATGAGTTTATAGTTGGTTTGTGGTCAAAACCTTACTGTTAAAATTGCACATATTTTTGACCTGTTGGATAATATGCATACACTTTGGCTGAAATTTGGATGTGTCTATTCTGTGGCGTAGGAGTCAAACAGGGGCGCGCAAATGTACGTTCTCGGAGCAGACCACATAGATTACAAGGAGTGGTTAACCAGAGCCAACTAAAAACTACTAAGGCTGTGGCTATAGCCTGGCTGTGGGTTAACTTCTTTGATAAGAACGAACGCAACAACAAAAGCGTCTTGACTCGACACCGAACGCGCTAACCAGATCCAACTAATGGCCAAGTTAGAGTTGGCTGTGCGCTAACACAACACATATCACGCGGTACACAAAGTAACACACGTAATATCATTCCGGGAAATCCAAACTGTTGTCCCCATAAGGCTATCAGTTAAAAGTAAAGTTGTATAGCTTTTATAAGTCTACAAGTGTTGACGATTTCTCTTCAATGGTTATCTTGCTTATATTGGACCATATTGTAAACGACATTTTGTGAACAGACCAACAAGTTACAATATGACTTTCCCATATTTAGTTTTCATTTTCATAGCAACACTATCAGGTATGTGTACACGTTATAATTTTAAATTGAAAGAAAAGTCAAACTTGCGATAGTGTATGTAAGCATAGTTGTAGGCAACCATGATCAGGAAATGGCGTAACCTAAAGAGGAAGAAAATTAACAAAGTTCAAGAAAGTTATTATAACTACTAAACTTGTTATTATTCTGAGGAATTTATATATATATATATATATTATATATATATATCCCTATGCTTAACAGCAAGAGTGGAATATATTATATTATAATTATATTATAATAAGGGTGGAATTAATATATTATATGAAATGAAGAAAAGACTTATGACAAACCTTGAGTAAGTCAGAGGGAAAAATGACAAGAAGGCTATTTTCTGGAATCAGCAAGGACAGCGAAAGACTAAGAGATGGAAGTCTAGAAATATATGGAAAAGATAATTAAAGACACAGATTAACGATATACAGAAGAGCTGAAAGAAATAGATAAAGATGTGTCTCTGTTAAATAGCACAGTGAAGACTGAAACCTTTTTCTGAATACAAAGAAAAGATTATATTCACTCACAGTGACTAAGAAGAAAGTCAACTCAAAATTACCATCAACAATGAAGACATTGAAAACGTTACAAATTTGATATATGAGTCTATAATTAACTGACAATATTAGAGGGCAGGGTCCCAGGACGCAGAGCAGACCAAGAAGAAGATGGCTACAAGATATTAAAGAAACTATGAATATGACCATCGGCAAAGTGGGTGAACTAGCTAGAGACGGGGTTAATTTAAGATGCGCTGCAATATTAATTTCGATGCGCGTCATATAAAGGATACGCACGTTGATGATGATGAATTAACAGGCTGATGCTACACATAAGAAAGAGAAAATTGAGATATTTGGACATATAAAAAGACATGATGGGCTGGAGAAGACCATCATGGAAGGAGGTATACCGGCAAAAAGAAAAGGTAGACCACGGAGAAGATGGATTCATGATGTAACTGATGGTTTGAACATGACGGCTGCAGAGGCGAGATATTTGGCCTATGAGAGAGAAATTCCGAGGACTGTTGGGGTGGCAAAGTTCTGCTCAGGACAAGCTATTTCATGATGATGAATTAATAAAAATAGAGATTGTACAAAATATAATAGCATTTGTTTGTTTTATTAAGAATGTGATTAAAGTGGACAGAGGAAGACAGAGAGAGAAAATTTTGGATAGCCTGACTTCATGGCACGGTAGAGCGTCAACACCTGAGTTGATAGCAAACACCAACGACAGAGATTTGTGGAGATCCATGATCGCCTACGCCAGCCGGAACGGCACCTGATGATGGTAATTAAAGTCGTTTGAAGCCGAGTAGTACTTGGCTTGATTTTTACTTTTTCTTTGAGTTAGTTCTGATTAACTAAGTCAACCCATCTTTGTGATATGTGTGGTTTGTGCTGAGAATGTGAGTACCTTGCGCAACGCAGATTTTATGCATCTACGAAAGGTAGGACAGGCACCATCATCTTGGTCGTTCCCTGCGTCTTGTCTTCCAGGAATAATGTCCTCCATTACTATTCTCTCCAAACCATCAAAGAGTTTAATGTTACCAAAATATTTCAGTTCCTGTGACGTGATGTTGTTTACGAGAGTTTATGTTCCGTTGGTCTTGTAGGATACCTATACTTTTTTCTCTTCTCTGTCCACTGAGTTCTACGAATTTGTGTGTCGTACTTTGTTTGAAATGATTCGATTTTGTTCTTTAATACTTGTGTTACCTCAGAAGTTTTACTTTTGTGCCCTTGTTTGTGTTATGTCATACTGTCTTTGTACTAATCACCCTCTGAAATACAATGTTTAGTCTCCTTCTGATTTTTTCTTTTGAATTCTATGCAATGAACTAATTATTATTTTTCTTGGTTGTTGGCCTACACGCTCTGATATAACCGAAAAAGACTCTTCCTTAGGTTGAAAGTTGTGCTTCGGCTTAAATATGCTTTAATCACAGACTTAACAAACAAAATAACAAACAAACACATTCTGATTTCTTTTGTACAATCTCTGTTTTTATTAATTACAGACTCAAAATATTCAAATTTGTAAAGTTTTAAAGTTTCTAATGGTTCGGGCATGGGAGAAGAATGGAAACTTGTCGCATACCAAAACAGATATTGTTCTGTGAACTTTCAGAGGGAAAGAGGCACCAGGGCAGACCATGCAGATATAAAGCTCAGATATAAAGACGTCTGCAAGCCTCAATGAAAATCTTTTCTATAGGTCCCAGCACATGGGAAAAACTAGCTGATGACAGAGTTGTGTGTAAAGCGATATTGTGCAAAGGCGCAGAGAGAAGAGACTTATGTGAGCTGAAAGACAAGATAGAAAAGCGAAAACTAACACTTGCAAATTGACCGCCTGTAAAGACGAAAAAGGACGGTACTTAGTTATTAGTTGACCACAACTTACTGGAAGACCTATTTTTAGAAACTGTCGGAAAGTGTCAGCTATTTTTAGATATGTTGTAAATTGTCCATTTTGAGAACCAGGGAAGTCAAATTTTGTATTAGTATGTCGAACATTAGTATTCAAAGTTATTAGCGCAATTTGTAAATTTGTATGTCGATACCGGAAGGTCAATCACTTGCATTTGAATTTATTCTTTGAGGGCGGAAAGTCAATCTTTGATAATGAATAATGAATCCTGCGTCAATGAATCTTTTACAGTAGACACATAACTGGCACAACGTACAATCGCTCTTGCATGCATGGGATTTAATTACGGACAACTTTGCATATCTTGGCAGCATCCTATCCAGATCGGCAAACATAGACTCTGATGTCAACAATAGGATACCCAAAGCCAGTGCTGCGTTCGGAAGGCTACGTGTCACTGTGTGGGAGCAGAAGGGAATAAGAGTAGCGACAAAGCTGAAAGTTTACCAGGCCATAGTGCTAACCACGTTGCTGTACGCAAGCGAGACATGGACAGTCTATAGCCAGAGCCAACTATAAACTTATGGGCCTTCGGACTCAGGTAAGAATTATGGGAAATCAGACCACAACTGCACCACGTGACCTCGCATTCCAGTATTGGTGTATATAGACCAATTCATTTTAAAATCACCCCAAATTGCTAAATCGAAGTTATATTATGCAATAAGTCAAGTTTAACAATACGGAATATCAATATTATGAATATTTTTCCTAAAAAAATAACCATGGACTCACAGATTTGAGTAAAATTGCAAAAAATTCGTGCAGTGTTCTATCAAACAGCTGTAATTTCCAGCCCCCTTTTATGATCTAGGTCAGGGAATCCCCGGTCAGTTGTCTGGCCTAGTTATCTAAAGTTGGCTGTGGTATAGCAGACACGCAAGAAAACTAAACCACTTCCACACAAGCTGTCTACGCAGAATACTAAAAATAAACTGGCAGGACAAAATTCCAGATAGCGAAGTCCTCACAAGAGTAAATATCCCAAGCGTTAACCCCCTGTTACAGAAGGCCCAAGTGAGTTGGGCTGATCACGTTGCTCTGATGCCTGATAAACGCATCCCAAAACAGTTGATCTATGGCTAACTTGAAAGGGGCAGACACTCTGCTGGTGGATAGAAACAACGCATTAAAGACACTCTTAAAATGTTTCTGAAATTCTTCGATATAGACACCACGTGCTGGGACTCCCTTATGCAAAATCGCCAAAATGTGGCGCTATAACAACACAAGAGAAACCCGCATAGCTGAGAATTATCGTGCCGCTGAGGCACAGAGAAAACGGGCTGCGCGAAAAGACAGAACACACAACACGCACATGTCTAACCTTGACCATGTATGCCCCACCTGTGGTAGGGGATTGTGTTCTAGGATTGGACTCTACAGTCACCTCCGCACACACCAGAGAGGTGCAACAGCACAGTCTGAGACTGTTGTCATCATCGCTTGCGATAGACGGCTATTACATTTCACAATCGCTCTTAGGCTCGGATCACATAGAAATCACAAATAGTGATTATCAAGTGGTTGATATGGAGCGTTCGAAGAAAATCTCAAATAAGATCTAGATTTCGATGAAAGTACAACATAGAAAATCCCTAAACGACCGACACCTGATCTTGAAATCAGCGGTGTTCTCTCTTTGATAATTTCTACATCCCAAGGTATAACCGACGAGGGCGGCGGGGGAATACAATCAGTGCCGGATTAGGCTAGCGCGGGGCCCGTAGCAAATTTTAGCGCGGGGCCCTAAGTTTTGTATGATAATAAAATAAAACACAATTTTTACAACTAAACTTGTCTTGATTTAATGTGAGCAAATTTAGAGATAATACTAGACAAATCAATTTCTCTAAGTAAATTACATTCAATGTTCATTAAGGTGAAGTTATTTAAACGATCTTGTCCCATCATGTTCCTTAACTCACTTTTTATACGCTTAATGTCGAAAAAGAACGTTCTCCGCTGCAGTTAGTAATCATTAAAGACAAGTAAATTCTTAAGACTATTTCTACATTTGGGAAACACGACTCTAATGAATTTTCCATTATAAGTTTATAAAATTGCAGTTCAAGAGCCTCATCCTTTTCGCTGCTAATAGCAGCAGCTACATTAGTTTTAAGAAGTTCAGTGAACTGCATAAGTTCGTCGCCTAGGCTTTCTTCCAAATCCTCTTGGTAAGAGCTGACAATATTTGGAGTTCTTTTCAAGATCTCTTCTGCTGTAATAGATTTTAACTGCCGGAGTATTCCAAATACACCAGTGACTCTATGGTACAGCCTAAATCAATAACTTTGCAAACAAAACAGAACAGTTGTCCTTTAGTTTCTGTATAACACAACCAATCTCACACGTGAGTTTTGTTTGTTGGTGTATGCGTGTATGTGAAAAACGACTTTCGACAAAATCGTGGATTGTTTTCTTTATTGTATGTTTTGTTTTTTTAAGACATGAAATCACTGTTCATATGTTGCACTTCGCTACTTTCTTTCACAATCCAATAATCTCGATTGAAGTTGTTTGGCCATTCACCAATATCGTTGGAGTACATTTTACTTTCGTTGTGTTTTTGGCTTGTAGAAGATGTTGCTTCATTAGAAGCAAGTGCTGTGTTTTCTGCCTCTCTTTGGCTTGAAGATGATATGGCTAAATTGGGAGAACTTTCTGTACATTCGATTTCAGTTTGTCTTGTGAAAAATGTGACTAAATCGTGAAGAGTTGCTGATCTTAATGGTAATATTGGTAATGATGATGCTTCTATAGCACTGCTTTCATCTACTACACATTGGGACACGTCTTCTGTATTTTCTGCTTCCATTTCTTTGGATTCAGCACCATCACACACCACATTTAAAAATTCAGACATCGTGCGTGTTTTTTATATAACATCTGGTTATTTTTTCCATTTTCATCTCTGTTAAATAGGCGCGGGGCCCCTAGAAGCGCGGGGCCCGTAGCATTTGCTACTTCTGCTACTAGGCTAATCCGGCTCTGAATACAATTAAGCAAAATAAAAAGTACATTACCAACACTTTACATAACCATTTTGTAAATTATTGTTTACTTTCAGGTGTTTCAGCAGAAGGTCCTACAAAAGAGGACATAGAGAAAAGTTATGAGAACATCAAACCTGGAGAGTTCGTATGCTATTACGACGGGTCGTTATGCAAAATAGGTGAAGAATATTGTAGTATCAAGCCCAGGACCTGTGAGTCAATATTTCCAATCGGTGCTTCTAAAAAAGAAAAATGGGATCTGTGCTCCGAAATATTACAGAAACAGAATACTGAACCAGGGAAACGTGACTCTTGCATCTATTACAGAGGAAATTTGACAATCGAAGAAGGTATACAATCTGATCTCTCTATATTAGCATTCTTGACTAAAAATAAAGAAGAGAAATTTACGTTACATGCCCAACATTCTATATATTTAGGCGCATCTCTCTCTCTCTCTCTCTCGTTGGCAGAATCCGAAATTCACCCCATGATGACCCTTGTGCGACTCAACTTCCAGCATGCTCAACGGCTCTAGGATAGTGGCTCAAGAGAGAGCATGCCCAAGATCCGAATTTCGCCACAAGCGGGTCAACGTATCTTCGATGGCTTTGGGTCGTGCCCCCATCTCTGTGATGGGGGCCAGTGCTTGACCTATGTGGCCCAGCGTGCGGTTCAACCCGGCACCCAGCATACTCATCGGCTCTAGAGAGGCGGCTCAAGAGAGAGCATGCGCGGGCTCCGAATTTCACCATACGCGGGTCAACGTCCCTTCAATGGCTTTGATTCGTGCCCCCATCTCTGTGATGGGGCTAGACTTTTGATCTATGTGGACCGACGTGCGGCCCATCTTGTCACCCAGCATACTTATCGGCTCGAGAAAGGAGAATAAAGAGAGAGAGAATGCGCGGGCTCTGAGTTTCACCCCTCGTGGTTCCACATGTATCCTTCTAGCTTTTCCCATCGGCCGGGAGAGGCGAGCATTAATAGTCACTCTGGGAGTTCGCTCATCCAGTTGCGAGCGGATCCCATCAAGCATGACTACCTTTGCATCTCTACTTGCCCCAGAGTAGCTCTCCCACAGCACCTGCCCTCTTGGCCAGACCGGAACTACCGTCTGTTACCAGGTTCACCACGTGGAGGTGAGAGCAGGGGATTAGGAAACTATCTCCCTAATTCTGGCGCGCCGCTTCCTTGCGCCTTTGACCCCAGGCGCATCTAAATGATGGTTATGGAGACGCGGGCGCCATATGAAGTTTGTAAGACTACTACTACTACTTCTACTACTACTAATAATAATAATAATAACAATAATAGTATTAATGTAGCTGAGATGCCGACGTGTTCTTCAGTGAAAAAGCAAAGGTTGGGGTTAGGAGACAGTAGAATGTTTACAAAATAAAACACGACAGCAAAAGCGGGAAATCGTGTTCATACTGTGAGTGATTCGAAAAAACCAAAAAAATGTTTCTGGAATTCTAAGTCAACGTTAAAGTCGGCAGAGTTAATGAGGCGCATATAGTATGTAGGACACGGGCCTCGTGTTGCAACGCTGGGTTCAGTATATTACGAGTTAAATAGATTTTTCGAATTCAAATTTATTGTTACAAGGGCGTTAACTTGCGACAGTATTTACACTGTTCTTGATGAATATCATTTTAAACAACAAGTATTCACTGCTCTTCATGAATATCATGTTTAAAACAAAAGTATTCCTATTGCTCTTTATGAATATCATGTTTAAAACAAAAGTATTCCTATTGCTCTTCATGAATATCATGTCTAAAACAAAAGTATTTTTATTGCTCTTTATAAATATCATGTTTAGAACCTAAAGAGTATTTTCACTGCTCTTTGTGTGGATAGCCTAATGGACTCTGCCAATGCCGGTTCCAAGCCCGGATGAAAAGGAGGAGGACTTGTGTGTGAGGCCAGCTACCTCATCACAAGAAATTGAAAGAGCTACAGAAACTTGCAAGAAAGGAAGCCATACCGGTAAACCGACCAGCCAGGCGGTGTGCGGTGCACCTAGTGTATCGATGACGGTTGCTGATGAAAGCCGCTCTGCGGAAGTCAGCAACCCGACTCGTACATTACTTGGCTCAAAACACACACTAAAATTGGATTTTGGAATGTGAGAACGATGACCACGGCTACAAAATCAGCCCAAATTACAGAAGAAATGAAGAGATACGAGCTGGACATACTGGGGTTAAGTGAGGTGAGATGGCCTGGAACAGATCGAAGAATAGTTAGTGGCTTAACTTTCATATATTCAGGGAGAGAAGATGGTAAGCATTTTGAAGGAGTGGGTATAATGATGACACCTATAGTAGCAAAGAGTATGTTAGAATGGGAACCCATCTCGAGTCGGATAATTAGACCCCGCTTCAGTACCAGGCATGTCAATATGACAATACTGCAGTGTTATGCACCAACAAACAAGGCTGACGATGATAAGAAAGACACATTTTATGAGCAACTACAAGATCAAATTAACAAGACCCAAAAACATGACCTGTTAGTAGTAATGGGGGACTTTAATGCCAAGGTTGGAAGTGATAATGTAGGGGTAGAGAGAGCTATAGGAAAACAAGGAATAAACACAATGAATGAGAATGGAGAAAGACTGGCGGAGTTATGTATGCTGTCAAACTTAGTAATTGGAGGTACCATCTTTGCACATAAGGAAATTCATAAACTTACTTGGCACTCACCAGATGTAGTGACCAGGAATCAGATTGACCATATGTGCATAAATACACAATTTAGAACATCATTGCTGGATGTCCGTGCATACAGAGGAACAGATGTAGGAAGGGATCATAATTTATGCATAGGTAAATTGAAACTGAAAATTCACCATACTAAAAATGAACAACTGCGAATAGACAGTCAAAGGCTACAAAATAAAGAAGTAAAGAGGAATATCAGCTCGAACTTAAGAATAGGTTCGAGTTACTCAATGGTGAAAATGAACAGAACATTGAAGACAAATGGACTAAGATAAAGGACACACTATTGGGGCAGCAAATAGTAGCGCAGGAATTAAAGAAGAACGACAGAAAACCCCGGATAAGCGATGACACATGGAAATGTATTCAAGAAAGAAGAAAGATGAGCTTGCGATATTTAATACTAAGGATGCAACAGATGAAATCCAAGCTAAAGAGGAATATAGACTAAAAGACAAGGAAGTGAAAAGAGCTGCTAGAAGAGATAAAAGAGCATATGTCAATCGACGGGCTGAAGAAGGGGAAAAGGCAGCTAAGACTGGAAACAGTAAAATGCTATACAATACACTAAAACAACTTACTGGAACTTTTGTTTCAAAGGGTGGCCCAATCAAGAGTAAAGATGGTAAAGTTCTAACATCAGATACCGAGCAGAAGAAAAGATGGGCAGAACATTTTGAAGAAATATTAAATAGACCTGATCCACCAGTACTACTCAAGTTTGACGAAGAGGCCAGAAACAGCTCCCTACCAATTAACGAAGAAATGATAAGTGTAGCTGAGGTCAAGGAGGCAATCCATTCCTTGATAAACAATAAGGCAGCGGGTGATGACAACATTACTGCAGAAATGCTCAAAGCGGCTGATGATACAACTATTAGCCAGGTGCAAGAACTATTTAATAAAGTATGGGAAGAAGAAACTGTCCCAGATCAATGGATAAAGGGAATAATTGTTAAGATCCCCCAAAAACGTGATCTCAAAGATTGCAACAACTGGAGAGGGATCACCCTATTATCAGTAATGACCAAGACTTTCTGCAAAATCATGCTTAATAGAATCAAAGGAGCAGTGAACACAACCCTGAGAGAAGAACAAGCTGGTTTTAGACCTGGGAGAAGCTGCTTAGACCAAATAATCACCCTACGACTAATTTTGGAGGAACATACTGAGAAGCAACAACCACTCATACTAAATTTCATCAATTTTAAAAAGGCCTTTGATAGTCTACACATAATCTCTCTGTGGAATATTCTGAGATGCTATGGAATACCAGACAAAATAATAAACATTATTAAGAGCCTCTATGATGGTTCACAGTGTGCAGTTCGCACTGATGGTGGACACAGCGACTTGTTTATGGTTGAAACCGGAGTAAAGCAAGGCTGTATTCTATCTCCGCTATTGTTTGGAGTGGCCATTGACTGGGTGATGCGAAAAAGTTGCAGGGGCGAAACTGGCATCGATTGGGTAGAAAATAGTCAACTAGAAAATGTGGATTTTGCAGATGATATTGTCTTGTTAATCAAATGAACAAGATCTACAACATCATATTGACACTTTGAACAATAATTGTGTGAAACATGACATGAAAATCAACAACACTAAAACAGAAATAATGAATATGGGAAGAAAACATAATAATCTAGACATCCATGTCAATGGCACTAAAATAAACCAAGTGAAAGAATTCAAATACTTAGGAAGCATATTCACAGAAGACGGAAAACTAGATAGAGAGATAGAGGCTAGAGTACAAAAGCAAATGCTGTAACCTACCAGCTAGCCCCATTGTTAAGGCACCCAAAAATTTCACAGGCAGCTAAGAAACAAATGATCAACAGCATTTTATACCTACTTTGTGTTACCAGAGCCAAACATGGACATTGAGCAAAGCGCAGTCACAAAAATAACTACATGTGAAATGCGTTGCCTGAGAAAAGTTACAAACAACACAAGAAAAGACAGAATCACCAACATCAGCATAAGAAAGAAAGTTGGCACAAAACCGTGCTTGAATTATATAGATAAACAAAAAATGAAGTGGTTTGGCCACTTAATAGAATGCATCAAACTCCACAGTATACAGAGTCTTCTACAACAGAACACCGGGAAAGAAGGCAAGAGGAAGACCACGGAAAAGATGGTTAGATGGCGTGGCAGCATCCTGTGAAAGAGCAAAGATAACAATCACACAAGCCACCAGAACAGCGCAAGACAAAAACAGAAACCACGACACTGGGCAACAACCCGGTAGCAGTGTGACGACAAAAAAGAAGAAGATTGTCTTGTTAAGTAGAAACAACCAAGATATGCAAAGAAAAACAGACAACTTGTCATCTATAGCATCAAAAGTTGGACTGCAGATAAGCTATGAAAAAACAAATATAATGAAGACACCTATGGCAAGTAATGCAGATATCACACTGGAATCTAAAATGATAAAAATAACAGAGCAGTTCACCTATTTAGGTAGCAATTTTGATTGCACAGGAAATGTTAAAAAAGAAATTATGATACAAATTGGCAAAGCAACATCAGCTTTTAAAAGTCTAAATAAAATATGGAACTGCAAGTTATATAGTATTAAAACTAAATTACGAATTTTCAATTCAAATGTTGTATCAATCCTAACATGTGCCAGCGAGAGTTGGAAAATGACTAAAGATATAGAAAGCAAGTTGAATGCATTTGAAAATAGATTGCGAAAAATAATGAATATAAAATAAAACGAATTCAGGAGAAGGGATGAAATCAGAGCTAGACATGTCTGGTCAACCACTAGCAACAACTGTTATAAGAAAGAAAAGATGGAGATATGTTGGGCACACCTTGAGGAGAAATAATCAACGAATATCAAAGCAGGCATTAAAGTGGGATGCAAAGGGTTCAAGAAAGAGAGGTCGACCTAAAGAGACCCTGAAACGAACTTTGCTGAGAGAGGCAGGAAATATCGGTCTCAGTTCCATTGATGAGATTGAGCAAGTTGCCCAGCATAGAGCGATATGGAGAAATTACTTGCAGTTCCTATGTAACGTATAACGGTACGAGAGCAATTATTATTATTGTGTGGATAACATTTTTAGAACCAAAATATTTATAGAGATGGAAATGGGGTGACGGAAATAAAAAAAAAGAGCAACCATGACCTTACCAAAAAAAATTAAACAACTAATTTAGTTTAGTTTAGTCGTCGGATCACCATCACTGCACGTCGAACAAATTAGTCCATAAGTGCTCCGATCTCTCCCCCAGTATGTCCATCAGCGTGTGGCGACTAACGACACCGGTTCTTTGTTGGTTTACAATTCTTCTTTGTCTGCCAGCATAGCGTTCTTGTCGAGCTACACCACACTTAACTTTGAGTTCTTGCAGTCTGGTTAGTGTTGTGGATGCACCGCTATTACGTGAATCATGTACACGCCCTCTCTCCCTTAGGGAATTTATAATATCAGCCTGGTCCATTGCTCGTCCGCTTTGGACAGCAGCCATACCTGCAAGCCTATCCGCACGTTCATTCCCCTTACACCTGCATGCCCTGGTACAAAAATAAAACTGATCTTTGTCAGCTTAGACCTCCCCCGCGATTCTATCCAATGTCTCCTAGCCCATCCTGTTTCAATCTTCCTGAGCATACTCATTGAGTCACTGAGAAAACATGCATGGATAAAAGTCTGTGATTCTAGCCAAATCATCGCTTTGGTAACCGCCATGATTTCCATAGTGAGACTGCTTGTAGTCACGGCAAAACCACCACTGTCTTCCTTCACAACATCACCTCCGACCTGAGCAGTGAAAGCCCACGAGCTCCGCACATGTCGAATCACCGAACCATCCGTATAAATGATTACATCATGCTCAGATGCGTTCTCAGAAATTAATGCCTGAACCTCTGCCTCCACAACAAGTGGGTTGTGTTGCCTGCATTCTTTATCAAGTTCGATGCATACAGAAAAGGATGTAGCGATTGCTCTTGGCACCGGTATCCATTCTTCACCGGGATCAATGTCTTCAAGTGTACACACCTGTTCAATACAGTCCTCGGCCTGACCCATCCAAGATTTTCCTCTTTTAACCTATTTCCTTTTTGTCTCTTTATTTCAAAGTGCAGAGGATGTTGTGTGTCAGCATTGACTCGAAGGTATGCTCGTGCACGGCTCATCAGTATTCTATACTCCATAGTAGGATAGTCAAGGAGATAGCGCATCGCCCTGCACGACGTGTCTTTAGTGCAACCAAGTATAATGCGCATCGCCTCGTTCTGTATTCTTTCCAGTCGTTCTATCTGACTATGACTGAGAGTCAGGATCGCCAGCGCATACTCAAGCACAGAAAGGACCAGACCCTGGTATAAAATACAAAGATGGCGCTGTTCACAATCCGCCGCAGCCATCACCCTCATCGCCAGCAAACCTTTCCTCGCCTTCATTATCACATGAGCTATGTGTTCCGTAAAAGCTAGACTACGATCAAAACGCAACCCCAGGTATTTCATAGACTGAGATCGCTCCACTACCTCTGAACACAAAACCACAGATGGTGTTGGAGTGTTGACGATGTGGTTGTTTAAAGAGAACCATGTCACCGCTGCTTTTGTGGGGTTGACCAATGCTCCTGCTTCAACGCACCATCTACCTATGCGGTCGAGTTCTGACTGAAGTTCCTCCACAAGCTGTTCTCTATCCTTGCCTGACGATACACCAACACATCATCTGCATATGACATTGTCCTTCCTCTACCCGTGATCTGCTCTTTTGTGATGCTCACAGTATAGGCATTGAACAACACCGGAGATAATGGTGACCCTGTGGTAAGCCAGGGTGGATTGTTGTTGCTGATGACGCCCAACTGCCACATTTAAACACTATCTTTCGCTGGAAGAGGGCCGCAAAGATCCAATTGAGGAGGAATGGGCTGATATTGAGTTCAGTCAGCTGCACCATTAAAAATATTAAAAACAACTAATAACAGTATGAAATGGAACTGATTGGAAAACAAACATCAGAGTACTAAGAGCATGCATTTTTCCAGTATCGTTGTGAAGCATGAGCATTTAACAAGACAGTGGAAAAACATATATGAGTTTTTGAATATAAGTGTTAGAGAAGAGTCCTCCGTATATCATGAACATGGAAGAGATCTATCGAGGAAAAAAAACTCAAAATAACAAAAAAACTGGCTGATGGTACAAATAAGAAAATTGAAGTATTTTAGACATGTAAAGAGACATGAAGGGTTGGAGAACACTATTATTGAAAGAATCATCCCGGCAAGAGGAGAAAGGAAGACCACAGAGAAGATGGATTAGGATGTAACATTGGGCGTCTACATACATTTCTGTATATTTCTGGAAAGGATGGGGTGCGAAATTGGATAAAATAGTTGGTAATTTACTATGCGGAAATGGAGAATGCCAGATTCAGATCAGATTTTGATTTCGTGCTCAGCACAGACTACGAAATGAGGACATCAGAAGCAGAGTGGGCATAACTTTATGCACCGAATACATTGAAAGACAACAAATGCAGTGGTTTGGACATTTAATGAGAATGAAATACAACCAACCCCAAATAACAGCATACAATAAAAGAGATCGGGTACTAGAGCTAAGGGAAGACCAAGAAAAGATGGATAGACAATACCAAGACCACACTACATAAACACGGATACAACACAAGGCGACTCATCTAGCCCTAGAGCGCACATTAAAGCTCCCATCCCTACGCTTAACGACAAGAGTGGATAGCCAACTACATCTTCCACCTGGGAATAGAGAATAGCTCAATGTATAGGAATATAAACTTTTTATAAATGTTTACACTATAGCTATTAGCAGCATATGATTAAAATAAATGATTGTTGTCAATGTGTATTACCTGAATGCATGTTACATCAATTTGATCTTCATACAGACACATTATTAATGGTACCTCTTTGTTCAGGACGCTGTCAGCTTTCCATTGCAATATATTAGTTTATCGGGTTCTTTGACCAATGGTTATTTTGTGTGTCTTAACATGTTTTCTTTGTATTCAGAAAAAAAGGTTATGATCTTCACTGTGATATTTAACAGACACAATTAGCTCCTTCTATCACATGCCACTATTTATAAGAAAAACGGTGTCATCTGTGTATCTTAACTCTGAAATCATATTTTCACCAATTATATATATGATGTGTTGGAGATTATTGTTTGTCCTATCGGATCTTCTGGTATTGGTGACTTTCTGATTGATTTAACCACCCTTTTCTTTTGGGTATAGATAACTGGTACATCCGGTTACCCTCCTAAGAACCTTTCTTGGCCAGTCGGTCTGATGTCTCATTTTCTGGTATTTAGAGGGAGGGGTTTCTACTGTAAGGCATTGTACTGGTCTCATAGTTCTGACAGAAGGTCCTGTAGGACTTGCAATTTTCTGGACTGAAGTGTTTGGAGTGCTGATTTTGAATCTGTCAAAAATACGACATGTTGTGGATCAAGTTTCGTGCTCAACAGCTTCTCAGTTGCCACATTGATTGCCTTGATGTCTACATCAAATTTGTGACAGAATGTCCCCGTTGGTACTTTGATCTTACCTCTAACGTTGTCTAGATATTCTATGTACACTCCTGCTCCTCCATTCTTTACTGCGTTTTCTCCCAACCGTGTATACCAGAATCCAGTGCTCTTGTGTGCTTCAGTTTAGAATATCTTTATTGCATGTCAAACATGTCCATAGGTGCTCCGATCCCTTTGTCAATTTTTCTAACAGTTTCCAGCGACTAACTGTATCAGTTTGAAGTTTATTGATGAGCCTGCTCATACACATGTTGTGCTGATCTTTTCTGACCACTCCAATCGTCCATCCAAGCTCTTGCAATCTAGCTATTGACTTGGATTGGTTTAGATTAGGGCAAACATGGAATTTGCAAGAGTCGGGAGTTTAATTGAGTTTAGATCTTGAGTAAGACCTAGATTGCGATAAAGAGACAACATAAGACAATCCCTAATCGGCCGAAACTTGAACTGGGAGCGGGTCAGAATAATTCCAACCGACATTATCATCTGCTGTTCTCTCTATTGATGATCTCTACACCCCAAGGTATAAGCGACGTAAAAGGGCGGTGAGGGGCGGTTGCATGAAATTAATAAAATAAAAAATACACTACCAACACTTTACATAACCATTTTGTAAATTATTGTTTAATTTCAGGTGTTTCAGCAGAAGGTCCTACAAAAGAGGACATAGAAAAAAGTTATAAGAACATCAAACCTGGAGAGTTCGCATGCTATTACGACGGGTCTTTATGCAAACTAGGTGAAGAATATTGTAGTATCAAGTCCAGGACCTGTGAGTCAATATTTCCAACCAGTGCTTCGGAAAAAGAAAAATGTGATTTTTGCTCAGAAATAATACAGAAACGGGATAATGAACCAGGAATCTATGACGGTTGCATCTATTACAGAGGAATATGGGCAATCGGGAAAGGTATACAATCTAATATTTCTCAATTAACTTTCTTTAAAAAAAAAAGATATGATAACTTTCGTTACAGGCTATAGCAGCACTTCCAATGTTTTTATTTATCTGAATGATGGGTGTGAAGTCGTGGGCTCCATGTGACGCTTGCAATACTACTACTGCTATTAATAACAATAGTAAAATTAATACCGACGATGCCGACGTTTTCTCAGTGAAAAAGCAAAGCGTGGGGTTAGGAGGCAGTAGAATGGTTGCAAAATAAAACAAGACTGCAAAAGCAGGAAGATCATGTGAGTGCTGAGAAAAAACCTAAAAAATAATTTGTTTTCTTGAAATCTTAGTAACGTTACAGCCGTAGAGTAAAATGCGGCGCCACAAATGTATGACACGCTCGTCATGGCGTCCGCAAGCACCGTGTTGGACAACGTCACAGGCGTCGGCGAGCAACGCGTTAGACAACGCTGGTTTAGATTCTTCCTTCGAACACTCCATATCGACCACTTGTTAACCCACTCTTTGTGATTTGTATGTGATCTTAGCCTGAGAGCAATTGTACGTTGTGCCAGTTATGCGCCTACAAGTAGGCCTGCACATCCGATTTCTGCGACGCTTTTATTTACCAGGATAGCTTCCCCAGGCTTCATTTGCGTCTTGCGACGTGCCTTGTAGCACGGCCTTCTCTATAATGGCCGCAGAGCAGACGGCAATATTGCCATGTGACGTCACAGGCTGAGTATTCGCACAGACTAACTATTGTCTGTTACTATTGGGAAACGCCGATCTAGACAATACATCTTGCAGATGTTAGAAACTTGTTGTTGGATGCATGTGTGTATTACAGAAGAAGTTTTATGATGAGTAGTTATAGTTGTTGCTCTCACATACTATTTTAGTTTAATTTTATACAGAATACTTCAGAGTGAGGAGTAATTTTATACAGAATGAGGAGTAATTTATATATGATTACTAGTGTACTTACATCAGCTTATGGTAGTCTCTCATCAGTTATCCATGAATAAGTAAGCCACATGTTTGTACAACACCACAGCTTCTGGTTTGTCGTGGCCAAGAACTTTTTGTACATTATGTCGAAGGAGATCAATAGTCTACATACCAACTTTTATTACATTATGTCGAATGAGATCAATAGTCTACATACTAACTTTTATTACATTATGTCGAATGAGATCAATAGTCTACATGACAACTTTTATTACATTATGTTGAAGGAGATCAATAGTCTACATACCAACTTTTATTACATTATGTCGAATGAGATCAATAGTCTACATACCAACTTTTATTACATTGTGTCGAATGAGATCAATAGTCTACATGACAACTTTTGTTACATTATGTCGAAGGAAATCAATAGTCTATGTGACAACTTTTGTTACATTATGTCGAAGGAGATCAATAGTCTACATACCAACTTTTATTACATTATGTCGAATGAGATCAATAGTCTACATGACAACTTTTGATACATTATATCGAATGAGGTCAATAGTCTACATGACAACTTTTGATACATTATGTCGAAGGAGATCAATAATCTACATGACAACTTTTGTTACATTATGTCGAAGGAGATCAAGTCTATGTGACAACTTTTGATACATTATGTCTGAAGAGATCACTAGTGATACAGGATAACAAGTGAAAACAAAATGCTGTGCCAATCAATTTTCACCACACTACAACTTAATTAGCACATAAACTAAACAGTATTACACAAATATATTTATCTACTACTGAATTTTGCTCCTTTCCTTTTTGTGAAGAAGCAGCTTGCTGAACATTGCATTGAACATTTCTGATTTTTATATCATTGTTGAGGAAAATGTTGGAATCGCAGACGACAATAAAATATTTCTTTTTGAGCTCCGTCAATATACAGTACTGTCTAATGAGAATTTAATGTAACTGGTAGTTACAATTTGTATGACAGTCTCCTTATGGTTTGATGTGGCTAAGAACTTATCTTCATATCCAGATGATATGAGGACAGATCAAGTTCAATTTAATATGTCATAAATGCAAAACACTAAGTGTTATTGCTATACCAATTTCTTTTATCTGAAGTTTTGACCAGATGCAACTGTTCAGGGAGGAACTGGAGTTTTTTCTCTGGCACAAAACTAGTGCTTATTGCGCAATGTGGTGGATGATAAACTAATTGCTTCAACCAGATTATCATGTGCCATTGTCATGTAATAGTCAATAGTTGGTGCTCTTCTAAATCTTTGCATGATTTACTTGCTAAATTAACTTAAATGATACATATATAATTATAATCGTAATTTGATCTACATTTTGGTACACATCACTTACTAGCTAGGCATCGTTTTTTGTTGTTATGTTTACAACACTGACAACAGTTACATTTACTGAAGAAGACACTTGTTAAATTAACTTAAATTATACATATATAATTATAATCGTAATTTGATCTACATTTTGGTACACAGCACTTACTAGGCATCGTTATTTTGTTGTTATGTTTACTAAAGAAGTCCGTTTGAGTCCGTATGTTTACTAAAATGTCCATGTTTACTAATCCGCCAGTTTACTAACACGTTTGAATAATCCGCCTCACTCTCCATCTTGAAAAATATTGCGCGAAGGCCAGTATTTACGATGGCCTTGCTTGTAGGTTGCAGTGTTACAATTCTTTGCTCCCCTTGAGAGTTCCCGCAACACACGGGCATGCGCCTACGAGTAAGTCAGAACTTTCGATTCCTGCGACACTTTATATTTTTTATTTACTAGGGTAGCTTCCAGTGGCATGTCTCGATGGACTAGAAGGTCTAGTCCCTCAGAATACAGCTATTATAGTTAATCTAATTTGAAATAAATTTGCACTGGCCATAAAAGTATAAAATAAAAATAATGATTAAACAGTATCACAATACTCAACGATATTACCGCTAATTACCGCAAAATTCCAGTCTTGTCTCTCACTGGCCTGTTCGGGTTATTTTTCCTCCCACTCAACAATCTGGTTGTCCCATTGAGTGCATTGAGGTCACCTTTGCTGGCTGCTGCTTCTGCCACTTCCTTAGGAAGGATCTTTTGTTGTCTCTCAGCTGTCCTTTCACATCTCTGGCCATCGTGTTATCTAATTGCTGCCTCTTGTTTTTGCTGTCCTGTTTGCGTCAGGTTTACTTCCTGTTTCAACTTCTACCTCTCCTCTACCTTTTGCCATGTTTCGTCTGTGATCCAGGGCTTCCTGTTTGATGATGGTCTCCTAAATACCTCTTAACAGATTCCGATAGTAGCCTTCTTTAATCTGTTCCACATACTCTTCACTGTATCCTCCTTTCATGTCGTCTGTAGTGTCTCAGAACGGTTCTTTGAAGCGATCTGGAAGACTTCCTTAGTGTCCTGTGATTAGAGTTTCTTGTCATCAAACTCGATTTGTGGACTAGTTTTACAGCAACCAGATGGTGGTCAGAAGCTATGTCTGCTCCTCTCCTCACTCTCACATCTTGTAGTCATGTCCTCCATCGTTGGCGAATTAGAACATGTTCAATCTTGTTTTCATTCCGATGGTCTGGCGAAATCCATGTTGTCTTTTGACACCTTCGATGGGGAAAGAGTATCAGCCCAATGACAAGCTCGTTGGAGGCACAGAAATCTGCAAATAGCTCACCATTTTCATTCATGCTTCCAAGATCATTAGTTTCCATCTCTCTCTCTCCATGCCAGTATTTTTGCTGCCCATCTTGTCATTAAGATCCAGCATAAGAATCAACATGTCATATGTTGGTGCTTTGTCTACAGTTGCCTGCAGTTGCGAATAGAAATGGTCTTTCTCCTCTTCTGCGCTGTTCTTCGGGGCATAAAACATAATGATGTAGGTCTTCTGGAACCTAGATTCAAACCTGGCACTGATAATGCGGTCAGACACTGGTTCCCGTTCCATCAGACTTTTTGTTGCTTCTTTGGACACCAGTTTCACAAGGATCATCTTTGTTTTCTTTGCCAGAGTACAGCAACGTTTCTCCCGTCTGGAGTATTGTTTCATCCAAGGCATTATATCTTGTTTCACATAATCCCAGCACTGTGAGCTTGTAGTGATGCATCTCTTTCATCACTTGTGCACATCTGCCTGTCTTTAGCAGCGTCCCTACATTCCACATATCTATAAGGAAGGGCTTCTTTTGCGAAATCAATCTTGGATACCCTATGTTTTTGTCTGCGGCGAAAAGTGGTCGTCAGCACATTAGCTTCCTATGGGTTTGACTGTTCCCAGCATGGAGCCCTAGTCCTTTGAGACTCAAGTTAGTTTTGAACAATTTATTTTCGGTTTCTGTAACTCCATTCTTTTTTAAATGGATGGGTAGTTAGCCCATCACACAACCACCAACCAGGAGACCACATTTAGTCTGACTTCTCTCGTTTGACCTGTCCAGCTTGGGTAACCCTGCCGGCATATCTCTCCGGGCCATTAAGGTACGCAAGATCCCCCTTCCCAACTACAAGGAACTGTCCTCATGGGGTTGGGCTTGGGTTACAGTATGTTACGAGTTAAAAATAGCCAAGATTTTTCTTTTTTAATTCGAATTTACGGTTACATGGGAGTTAACATGCACAAGTATTTACACTTTTCTTGCATGTTTAGAACAAAAGTATTCACATTGCTCTTGTATGAATATCATGTTTAAAACAAAGGTATTATCATTGCTCAAGTGGGAATATCATTTTTATAACAAAGGTATTTCCATCGCTCTTGTGTAAATATCATGTTTAGAAAAAAAGGTATTCATAGAGATGGAAATGGAATGCAGGAAATTAAAAAAAGAACAAAATGTTCTTACAGATAATTAAACAACTAAAAACATTATGGAATGGAACTGAAAGTAAAACAAAGATCAGAATATGAAGACTTAGTTAGAGCATGCATATTCCAAGTGACAACTTATGGATGTGAAGCTTAGACATCAATGCAGTGGAAAAAATATATATGTGCTTTTGAATATAATTGTTACAGAAGAGTCCTCCGTATATCATGGACAGAGAAGAGAACAAATAGATCTGTACAGAAAGAACTCAAAATCAAAGAAAACTGACTGATGCTACAAATAAAAAAGAGAAATTGAGATATTTTGGACATATAAAAGACATGAAGGTCTGGAGAAGACCATCATGGAAGGAGGCATACCGGCAAAGAGAAGAAGAGGAAAACCACGGAGAAGATGGATTCAGGACGTAACTGATGGTTTGAGCATGACGACTGCAGAGGCAGGACATCTGGCCAATGAGAGAGAGAGAAATTCAGGAATGTTGGGATGGCAAAGTTCTGCTCAGGACAAGCTATTTGATGATGATGATGTGCCTTAACCACAGCACAGAGGAAGGTGAACACCAGTTACGCTGGTTTTATCCTTCATGGTAGTGGATTCAGTGTAATTTCCCTCCTAGTGAAACGCCACAGAGTTGGCCTATGATGTTTTTTATCCTATTGTGACGCCATCACCAAGTGAATTGCTTTACACTGTAATACTAGGCTTGTGGCTCAGTGTATCCATTTTCAATATGCTTTTCTGTCAGGTTAATTTTCTTACCTTTGGGATGTTCCCAGCCTGACTGCAGGACAGTAGTTGTTGATGTTCGAATTGTCTCTCCTAGGAAAACTGTCTTTCAGGCCAAGAGTCTCCCTTTCCAGGAACTGTTTTGAGTTTTAATACTCCTTTGTGGATTTACAGGCAAGACTAACTTGCTCCTACACTGATTTTTTAATTAGCAGGATGGATTCACTGCAAATATCTTAAAAAATTGTTTAGACTCCAGACCTCAAGGTAAGATAGATCAAGCATCTGGTACTATCAGATGATAGAGATGGATGAAAAACAGGTGGTCCTTGTACAAATTGTGCATGTTAAAGTTCCCTTTGCAGTTAATCCCGAAATAAGAGTGTCTGCGAGTCACTGCCCTGACAACAAGATAATAGAAATTAAATTTAACTATTACCAGATCTACTATCATGAAGTAATCTTGAGACCAAATAGATCTTATTCTTCTTCTTTCTCTAATCCTGGGTTGCCTCACAGCGTCACGTTATGAAGAGATTTATAGAAAGGGATCTCATACATGGTGTCTTTCCCTGCCTCTGTTATTCATCATTCCATAGCTTGTCCTGAACAGAGTGTTGCCACCCCAGTAATCCTTCAGGATTTCTTTGTCTCATAGGTCAGATATCCCGCCTCTGCAGTGTCCTGCACAAGTCATCAGTTAATCCTGAATCCATCTTTTCCATGGTTTTCCTCTTTGCTGGGATGCCTCCTTCCATAATGGTCTTCACCAGCCCTTCATGCAGGGTCATCTTCTTGGAAGGTAGTCTCCCTTTGCTTTCCTTCCTTGCGGTGACCATACTGGTCCATGATCGTAGCCATTGTTTCTATTACAGAGATCCTCTGCCTACCATTCTGAGACCGTAACCATTGACATTCTGTTAACTGCTTATTCACTCATCCACCACCTGCTTTCCGCTACCCTGTCGGATGGGGTGAGGAGCTAAATTGGTAGCGGGGGGAGGAGTTGCCTTATAATATGTTTTCTAAGGTAAATTTTTTTTGGATCCAGAAACTTGAGCTTTCAGGCTCAGTTCCATGGACATCGTAACCCTTCGGTTCGGTGCCACGAACACCGTGAATCTGGGGAACCTGTGGCTTTTCTGCCAGTCAGCGAATTGAAACCGCACACACAGAGGACTAGTCACCCGCAGTCCAACGCGCTACGAACACGCTGGGCAGGCGGGCTCTAAGGTTAATTAGAGAAGATAGAATAGTTCAGTTTTTACAAGTTTTTACAAAATCTATAAAATTGTTATATAAATTGTTTCCTGAAAGATTTTTCTTGCTCCTGTTAATCAAATATTTTCATTACATTGTTTTTTTAAACTAAAGATTATGGCAAGTCTGATGACAAGTCTAATGACAACACATTGGGGCTGGCTCTAGGTCTTGGTTTAGGTCTTCCAACAATTCTAGCAGCAGCAATAATAGTTTACAAGTCGCTCAACAAGAAAAATATTTCTGCACCAACACATCAAACAAGCACAGGTAAACAAATGTTGGACAAAAGTAATAAATTGAAAATAAATCCTACATATGAGACCATGAGAAGTTTATTAGTATATATTTTTACTCTACCATGAAGATGACACTATCTGGCATGTCCAGCTTTATATTTATATACATTTTGTATACACAGTTCCTACCTTCTGTTCTTTGTTTTGTTTGCTTGAAATAATGTATACATCTGCAGTGTTATCTTTCGTATAAGCTACAAGGTCTTTTGTAGTTCTCAGAGATCAGTGTAGCTTTTCTTTCAGTGTTTTTTTACTGGACTAGTGAGTTTGTCTCTATACCTCATTTTCGGGGGAGGGCAGTCTTATGTGTTCTGCAGTTTGGGGTGTCTGGTAGTCTTGAATTTTGTATACATGTGTCTGTTAAGTCGATTATATCCTGTTCTAAGATGTAAAATGATAAAGTGTTCTAACATTGTTATAGTTTAGTAGTAGTTTTGTGTTGGTATTGTTGTCTTTCTGATTGATTTGATCAAATGTTATGTTATACGATTGACGTAATGGCACATTTGGCATTCCCATGTGTGCTCCGTCTTCACTGCAGCAGCCATCCCAAAGTCAACATGCTCACCGTACCCATGACAAGTTAATTAGTATATCTTCTCTCTCTCTCTACCATGAAGACGAAACTGTCTGGAATGTCCAAACTTAACTCATAATTTTTGCACTCGCTCAAGTGTCTGAGAATAGCTCATCTCACATAAATGAACATGCACCGCACTGAGGACATCGGCTCTGTCCATACTTCTGCCAGCTTGAGTTGGGGTATTGTTTCCAAGAAACTCAGCACGTTCGTTGCCCTGCACTCCTGCTAGGTGTATACAGCCAAGTCAGTGTCTCGAGATGTGATCTCCGAATGCTGTCCACCCACAGACTTCCAGATACAATCCTTCAGAACATATTCATTGAGTCTGATATATGATTTGATCATATGTTTCTGTTGATGACACATCAAATACATTATATACTAGGAGAGTTGTATTATCAATTTTATTTTCCTCATGCAACAGGTGGCTGCTTAGGAACTGCAGTATGTTCCACTTATCTATTTCAAGTACACCAATTATAAGTGCTTTTCATAATTTCAATGTCGGTTCTCTATAACTGGTTGGTTGTGCCAGAACTGTCTGGTTGTGGTAAATAATGTCAAAAGCTACTGTTTTAGTACGCCAAAGAAGGAAAACAATATAGAGTGAAATCTAATAATTCAGGAAGGAAGATTTGGGGAGGAAGGGGAGGGTGAGAGATGCAAACAAATTGTCCCATCTCGTTTCGAACTGAAATGTATGATGTGCTATTCTTCATGTTGGAACGCTCCTCATAGAACAATAGGAGTGACAACTTCTAATTTCTTGGTGGCGATGCATGCGATGACTGCCTGGAAATCTGCCCAATACAGCATCAGAACCAAGACTAGTATCTATAACAGCTGTGTGCTGTCAACATTGCTGTACGGATCGGAATGCTGGAGAATGACAGAACAGGATATGTCCAGACTCTCCACCTTTCATACAACTTGTCTGCGAAAAATCTTACGCGTGTACTGGCCGACTACTATCTCGAACCAAGAATTGCTTGCACGATGCCAACAAGAGAATATGGGCACTATCATCCGAAGAGGACGCTGGAGATGGATTGGACATGTGATGCGCATGGAGACTGACTCCGACACGAAAACTGCACTGAGATGGACTCCAGAGGGTAGGCAAAGGCGTGGAAGACCCAAGGCGACCTGGAGAAGACGATAGAGCAAGAACTGAAGGAAATGAATCATAGCTGGAACACAATACAGAGGAAGGCCACGAACAGGAAGAATGGTGTATGTTTGTTGCTGCCTAAACGCCAAGGGCGTAACAGGCTAAAGGAGAGAGAAAAAGAGATGCATGCGATATGTGTCTAAAAGGAAGAAACATGTTCCTTATCATAACGGTTTCTCCGTGGCATAACAATGGCATAGTGTGCACAAAATCTTTGCCACAGATTATATACAAGAAGCGGTTAAAAGTTGTTACTACAGACCAAACCCAAGCCAGTGCCCATTCGAAACTGTGATGCCCAGTAGGCAGTGAGTAAACTTTCACATGCTAGAAAGGCAAACTTGATTATCCCGCACTTCCAAAACTCGGATGTGCTCATCCTAAAAGTGCAAAATGTTGCAGCCATTCAGCTAGCACTGCAAACTAGTAGCACAACATACTTATGCTCTTTGACTCAAACCACATATAGATCACAAAGAGTGACTAACAAGTGGTGCTGTAGAGCGAACGTAAAGAACATAAGTTCTATAGCAAAGAATTATAGTAGGCAGTTAAATGAGGACTATCATCTTGGTTGATATATGTCCATAGGTGCTTTGATCCCCTCTCCCTTTTCCTCATCTGTTGTCAAATGGCTCCTGACGAGTCATGTAAATTAGGAAAAAAATGACCCTGTTCATTTTTCGATGAAACTGCCAAAACTGATGTAGAGACTTATCACCAAGACTTGTGTTATAAGTCTCCCAAACTACTCTTTCTTTCACTGGCTATTTTCTTTCAAATCAATAGTGGCTTTGTGTCGGACAGCAGACTTTCAATCACATCCCATGTACTTCTAGGTCGTTTCTTTCAGGCTCTCTGCCATGACTTTGTAGCAACCTCTTTTGCCAGCCATGCTTTTTCAACATTGTTATTCCACCAGAGTGGTTGCAGCAAGGAGTCCCAACAGTCTTCTTTATGGCATTCTGCGCAATATGCATAGTGGGTTTTCATGATCAGTGTGACATGTCATTTACTGAAAAATAGATTTGTGGCTTCTGTGAGATGATCACTTTCCTGTGTCTCAAGAACATTCCATTGAGCTAACTTATACTCTGTAGCAGAGATGAGCGCCAAATCTATGGCCCCATCTGTGTCCTCAGGTCTAGATGCTAATCGAGTTGGTCAGCCGTCATTCAGATTAGACAGGTCAAAGTTTAGTAGAGTATGTCTCAAAGCGGTATCCTGTCTATTCTCAGTAGCGTTGTCCCACTCCTTCTATTGAGTTTTAAAATCCCCTGCTATAAGAAATTGGTTGCCTGAAACATTTGAGAGTTTAAGAAAATCCCAGTTATCTGCAATATGGAGCTGGTCCACATGGACATATACACTATAGATTCGCATTAACTGTTTATAAATTGTTACTTGAATACCCTGTAATTCCACACCCTTAGGTAAGAAGTCATGTGTATAACATAGATGCAACAAAGCCAGTCAAATCATAGATGAAATGAAACCGATATTCAATTGCAAATAAGCTACCTCTGAAGTCGGAGAAGGCTCGCCTGAATGCAGAGGGACACTGATGATAGGAAAGCAAGCCTTCGCTCAAAAATCAGACAGAAACACCATAATGATATTTCACTGACTACGCCTGAATTCATAGCGGGCAAAGCAGAAGAAAAAGAATTACAAACAAGTATCATTGGGACAAACTGTAGACAGAGAAAGAGAAGAACAGGAATGATCTCCAATGAACTAAGCTGGCTTGCCCAAGACAGATCTGGTTGGAGGAATTTCGTTGATAACTTATGCTTCAAGGGGAGTTAAGAGAAGAAGATCTGTGCACACAAAAATAACCTTATACAATAAGATCTTCATCCCAACATTTTGCTACCAATGTCAAACTTTGGACACTTACAGCAAATAAGAAAAGGAAAATTACAACAGAGATAAAATTCCTGTGAAAAAATAGTGGAAGTAACAAGGATATATAAGTTGAACAAAGAGACTATCAGAAACCTGGTAGAAACAACACCAGTGATAGACCATATTTAAAAAAAAAAAAAAAGCAACAAATAAAATGTAACATATTACCACCCAACCGTACCCCATAATGATTTTTAAGAACCGTTGAGGTATTCTGTAGTGGTCTATATGTAGTGTGCTGTGAAATTTGTCACTTCTGTTGTATCGTTTGCTTGATAAAGGCCTTTTTGTCGAAAAGTTGCTGTGTGTTGTTGTTTTTATATTCTGTAAAACTACAATACTTTTGTTATTACGTGTTTCACAATGAGCACTACTATTAAGAAAAAATGGTTTTCAAGCACAAAGATCATCCACACAAACAATAAACCACAGAAATATCAGAAGTTGTAAGAACCACAGTGTACAACGTACGCTCGAGGCACTTGCGAGAACTATTTGCATACCCTAACGCTGAAAGGCAGAACAGGAGCAGAGGAAAGAAAAAAGCATCAGCCCTTCCACAGTTAAAGCAAGCTAAAAAGACCTCTGCAGGAATCTGTATTTTTGTTCTAGTGAAAATATTTGCGCATATAATGTGAATTGTTCATGGAAGGACATTTTTAAAAAGAAAAAAACAAAACATCAGACTGCATTCAATCTAATACAGTAATAGTTTGCTCATTTAATTATTTTCTTCCAATACTTTTAATAATTATTGTTTTCTTTTACCTTGGTACATTAGCTAGTGGAATGGACATAGGCGGTGACATAGATTCAAAACGGATGTCAGAAGCTAAGAAGGAGAATGCTATAAATACAGTATTAGATGTTGCACAACCAGCAGCAGAAGTGCCTCTAATAAAACCATCAGAACGACAATGAAGTACAGACACTGAAAGTAAGTAAGAGTTGCATAATAATTATTTTTGCTTTTTCTGCAGCTATTGGTTACTAAACTGATGTCATTGCAGTCCGGGCAGACCCATAGGTGCTCATTCTCCCCAACAGATATCGAAGAGTATTCATACTGATGGTTCCTGTGATTCGCTGGTTAAACACACTCCTTGTGCCCCTCAGGCATCCAGTTCTACTTGTTCAATTGGTAACTCCAAACTGCTTAACTCTTTCCACGCAGTTATTTCCTCAATTTTTAAACAGTTAATTCAAGGGAGGTAAAATAAAATCCTAACTACTTGTCAATAAATAAACAGATATATATTATTATATAATAAATTGAAGAAAACTAGACAACCTAATAGGATAACAAGGTTAAAAAGTTGTAGAAGTTAAATAGTAGAAGTAAAACTAGAAAGACTTCTTATAAAGGGAGCAACTCTATGGCGCAGTGTGCGGCTAATGGCGTGCAACGAACTTCCGCCGTGGCGCAGTGTACGGTGAAAAAAGTTAATTCGCTGGATAGATTCTGCAGTAAAAGTCATTATGTGCACCATCAGACCTAACCTTCATCAAGAAACCACAAATTAAATGATTCGACCAAATATTCAACCAAATTTTCTGTCTGTACTATCCTTTTGTTGTCTTCACTGTCTGCGCCATTTACAGAACTAGACCTGTCTTGCTAAACATTTTATTAACAGTTCTAGTCTGGTTTTCTTAATGTATGTTCTACCCAACTTCAGGATGTTTTCATAAATTCTCATTCTATTGGTGTTTGCTTGGTTCTTTCCATCAACTCCTCATTAATAACAGTGCCATACCATTTCATCATACAAATGCCAACAAGAATCAATACATCATTTTCAATATGTATACAGGATGCAGAGAAGAGAGCCCAGTGGTCATACTTTCAGATGTTAATTTCTGAGAACTTGTTTGAGGTCAATTCACAGATGGGTCAGTGATTCGATACATGCGGAACTTCTGGGCTTTCACTGCTCAAGTCAGAGGGAATCTTGTTAAAGAATATAGTGGTGGTTTTTCTGTGACTAAAAGCAGTTTTACTATGGAAACCATGACAGTAACTAAAGAGATGGTCCGGCTGGAATCACAGACTTTTAGCCATGCATGTTTTCTCATTGAGAACGCTCAGGAAGATTGAAACAGGTTGAGCTCAAAAAACAATGGTTGGAGTCGCTGCAGAGGTCTAGGATATAAAAAAAATCAATTATATTTTGGTGCAAGGGCATGCAGGTGTAATGAATGCGCCAGTAGGCTTGCAGGTATAGCTGCTGTAAAAAGTGTGCAAAAAATGGAGAAGGCTGATATTCTGAATTCCCTAAGGGAGAAAGGATGTCTAATTGACTCGCATAACGTTGGTGAATCTACAACCATAACCAGACTGCAAGAATACTAAGTTAGCTGTGGTGTAGCTAGACAAGAGCACTATACTTGTAGCCAAAGAATAGTAAACCATCATACAACTGGTGTTGTTAGTTGCCACATGCTGAGGGCATACTGAGGATGAGATCAGAATACATATGGGCTAATTGGTTCGATGTGCAGTGATGATGATCTGACGATAAAACTAAACAATTTCATCCATTATATTCTGCACAAGCATTTATTTATGAAAGTCTGTATTTAACCAAAAATATGTTGTTATCTTTAATTCAGAGATGACACAAAAGCTGACTTGATATTTGAGTTCAAGATCATTAGTTTAGTCTTTAACTTGATTTTCAATGATCACTGTATTTCCCAGCACACTAAAATCTCCTCTTGCATTTCATATTCTTATTTTAAATATCATTATCTATGTTATTGCCAACATGCACACCCACCTGTATTTTTCTTTGACTAAGGGTATACCAATGGTGGATGTGGTCAACATCATGTTGACCGCCTTTACTTCCCAGTGTTTCTATGATACTCAACTGAGGCTGGATTAACTTTAGAGCAGTAAAGTTGGAAAAACTTCCATTTCCGCAGTGGAATTTGATTCTGGGACCATATGCCTACAATGCATGTGCCCTAACCACTACGCTATCTCAGCTTACAAGCAATCTCACTCTCTTTCGTGCCATTTTATCCCTGATTGAAGCATAGGCCCACAACCAACTCATGCCATCTTTCTATCTTTAGCTATCTCTTTCAACTCCTTCATTATATCATTAATTTCTGCCTTCAAATTTCTCCATATTATTTTTGGCCTCCTCTCTCACTTTTCCTAGGGGTTCCAGGAAAGTATTTCTTTTTATATTCTCTCAGGTTTTCACAAGGTGTATCTTATCCAGCACCAACGTCTTTTCATTATCTCTTGATTCACTGGAATCTTTCCATATGCTCCTCATTTGTGACTATAATACCATTTCAATAACTCTACTCTGCTCTTCACAAGGTGATGAATGTTTGCAATTTATGATCTCAAACGTCCTTCCTTTCTTTCGTTAGCTTGAAATATTGTCTATATATTGAACGTTGTCTCTTGTATAAACTTCATTGTGTTTTGTAGCTCACACAGAGGTCCGTGTAGTTTTATGTCCAGTGTTGTTTCGTTGGGCTAGTGAGTTTACCTCAGTTTATCATATTCTGGGCAGTCTTGAAGTATGTTCTCTGCTGTCTGATGTGCCTGTCCATGTGGCTGCGGAGTCGATTGTGTGCTGTTCTAAGGCGCAGAATAACAACCTGTTCTAATCTGCTCATTTTATAGTAGTCTTGTGTTTGTGATCTCAAACTGAAAGTAGGATAAATACATAAATTTGTATTAAGAACTGTTTAAACATGTTTCAGTGTCCCTCTACTACAGTAAAATTGTCATTTATTCTCCTTAAACAGATCCGATCACGTACGTAACAGATAGACATGGAAAGAACTGACACGGGCATCATCCTCAACAAAGCTCACATGACATCTGTGTTAAGGGTCCAACAAATTTTGAAGATTTTATAAATTATATATTTTTAAAAGACTTTTGAAGAACATACTATCACATTCCTTTCCTGTAAAAATATTTTCCAACTTTGATTGCCATTTAAGTTATCAATCAAGTTCTTTGCATTGTATACTGTTAACCCTACATTTACAATCAAAAACTTAATTTTTAAATAAATTTTGGGTAAAATTCGGTAAAAAGCTGTTTTTTGGGGGTCGTTTACCCAAAATTCATTAAAAATGTAATATTTAATATATCCTAAAAATCATGTGTAATTTTTAGATATTACAATTGCTCACCTTAGAGTGAAAACAGAATTCATTTATATTCATTAACTTCAGAGCCTTAGGGATTTGAAATTTTGTGTTTAGTGGCCATTTTTATTGTTTCCAGGCAAAGCGTTGACATTTTTTTACTTATTTTTTTCTACTATTCTAAGTCATAATCTTTTAAAATTGTTACACAAATTTCTACATTAATACCAAAGCAACGAAAAAAGTTTCAAGACCAGAATACCCCTTAAGATTTTGAGAACTACTTTTCAAACGAACCAATGTGTTTTATAAAAATGTGTTTCTATCTTCCGCCCTTGGTGCCTTTTTCTCTGTTATCTTTTTAAAATTCCTCTTCCATTCTAGCTCTTGTATGGTTGACTTTGCTGGCATGTAACCTGCCATGGTTCTTGAAGCTTAGTTTTCTGTGATCTGGACCGAGTTCTTACCTATTTTGTTATCTCCATCAAAATGTGAACCCTGCTATCTGTCTGATATGCACTGACCATAAGATCTGCAGTTGCCTTATCAAACACCAGCTTTTTTTTTAGCACAAATTTTGTTTTCTTCATCTTGATTAGGTTCCATTCTGGTAGTGTCTCCCAATTGAGTGAGTTATGCATTTCCTCTTTACACTAAAGGTTGCCTTTGCAAGCGAGATGTTTTTGTCTTGTCGGGTTTAGTTTAATGTTTCCTTTGTATATGACAAGAGAGTTCATCCAGGTTTTTAGGACCAACAGTTTGTAATGCTGCAATCACCTGTAAAATTGCCAGTTATTGTTGAAATCTCACCTTGGCATTTGTCAGTATTTGAATTGGTCAGTGTCTGATGCATGTTTGTTTCATTCATATCAACAAGAACTAGAATTATATGTAATCAAAAATTTGTTTTGTCTAGAAACAGCATTTCCTTTGGTGAAGTCACCCATTGTTTACATTATCATGAAGACGTTTTTTTTACCAAGACAAATAAGTAATGCCCATATCAAATGCAAATTATAACAACGAATGCGCTAGTAACCCAAAGATGTTTTCATTGAAGGAAACATAATTACTATAATTCACAAATGATCATCTTGTTCCTGAATGCACAGCTAGAGATAAGATTAACAAAGTTGGACCCATATCCTTGACATGCACATAACTTCTGCGGAAGATAGTATGTGCCTGCAACAATCATCTTTCATTTGTATAATTTGCTGTGTGCACATCATCATGAAACCGCTCACTATCACAGCTTCACATTCCGAGCGCTGGATAGTGTCATGAAGTGTTTTTTCCCTGTAAGGCCAGATAAATGTAATACATTATATAGAACAAAGCAACAACTTACAAACACATGCAGATACCACTACATAGCATTAGGTCGAAGGCAAGAGCCGAAGTGCCACTGGATCATTGAAGAAGTATGTTTAATTTCAAGCACCAGATATTTTAATGAATAAAATATTGTTCAATGAGATTAACTGCTGTCTGTTTATCTCTGAAGTTGGAGACGGCATGCATGCATAGCGAGGAACACCGATAAAAAAGGAATCGCGCAAAAATCAGTTGGAAACTCCATACCAGGCACAGTGGCTATGTCTGAATTCATAGCGGGCGCGCAAGAAGAAGATTAATTCTGCTCAGACAATAAGTAATCCTATGATACTAATACACATATCTGGTATTAGTTAGTTAGTCTTTCCTCTTGGGCCTGTGGGCGGCGCATAGGGCAGAGGTCATAGCTCTCCATGTCCCGCGGTTCGTTGCTATCTGTTTTAGGTCTTTAATGTTTACTAGGCCCATCGTTGAGCCTTCTCTGGTGATGGTTCTACGCAGTCTCTCTTGGTCTTCCTCGTTTTCTTTTTCCCTCTGGTGTCCATATGAGGGATTGGTAGGGAGTCTTCTCTCATCCATTCTAAGTGTGTGGCCAATGTAGTTCCAGCGGCGCTTTCTTATAAAATTTGATACATTTTCTTGCTTGGTCTCTTGTCTTATTTGTGTATTAGGTCTGAAATCTGACCATTTGAGGTTCAGTATTCTTCTAAGACATTTATTCTCAAAGTTATCTAATTTTCTTTCTAGAGCTTTTGTTGCTTTCCAACTCTCGCATCCATAAGTTAATACTGGAATCACACAAGAGTTAAAGATCTTTAATTTTAAGTGCTTGCTGAGTGAATTGGACTTCCATATATTTGACAATATCACCGATGGCACCGAACCGAAGAGTTGAAAGCTCAAGTGCTTCTGGATCCAAACAAAAATACACTACAAATGTAACTACTAAGTCTAATCTAAATGACAATACAACGAATAGTTGAAACAAAATGCGAATAGTATTATCGATATGAGAGAAGACTGCAGTAAAACTATGTAGCTATGGCGAAAGACATAAAAACTGCAGTCTTATCTTATATCGATAATACTATTCGTAATTTTGTTGCAACTATTCGTTGTATTGTTATTTAGTTTAGACTTGGTTACATTTGTAATGTATAAAGGCTTTTGGCTGAAACATTGTTTTTGTTAAACTACAGTACATGTAGTTTGTTTTTACGTGTTTAATATTGCTACATATTTTTACTGCAGTCTTCCATTGTATCGATTTGACTGAGTGTCGCATCATTATTGAATATTCTCTTTTGTTTTATTTCATGCACAAGCAAAAACATAACTGATATATCAGTTATACCTAGCCAGAGAAAAAAGAAAACTTGAAAACCATTGCATATTAATAGCTTTATTTTTTCACAATTTAATAGCAAGTAAACTCTATCACGTTAGGGCAGTGACGTCAATATTGTATCCCACCCCACAATCCTCTCTTAGGGGCCCTATTGTCGGATCACCTTACTTCCTTCTTTTTAACATTGTTCCGGCCAATTCGATCATTCTTTTTGATATAATGGTCCACTAACGCAGGTGATCTAGCATTCCGTATTGTTTTACAAAGACACATTCGTCTTTTCACACAGCTTATTGATTTATAAAGTTAGTTTAACAATAAGAATATCGGATCTAATGCTTTTCGATCAACTTAAATACTTGGGCTTTGTAGATTACAAAAAGTTAGTGTTTACAACTTATGACTAAAATTCCAGCTTCAACATTAACAGAGATTTTGCGTCTTCTCTGATAAACACCTTAAAGTTGCAGGCCGATTGCCAATGTTCCAAAGGACCATGCTCTTTTGATCGTCATTGTGGTGACATCCACATTTTGTTTATCGGAAGGAACACCACACTTTTATTCTCTGGGAAGAATGTTACGGACTCATCAGGTCAGCAATTGTAGATTTTCATGTCACTTATAAAACTAGATTTAGGTTCTAGTTTATTCGGGTATGTATTTTCTTGATACAGACATTGATGCCAAGCCATTGTAGGCATCACCATCAGTTCTTCACATTTAATTTTTCGCACTTAGTACCTTGCTTTTCCACCATTTACGTTATGCCTAAGCAACTTTTGTAAAAGACATAGTGATCTTGTATGTGCTTGTTTTAAGGCACTTTGTAAGCTTATATAAATTTTCGTAAGGCTGTTCTTGACCTTGTCGCTCCATCTTTGCCTAGTCTTCCTCTTGCTTTATACTCATTATACTTTTTCTGTGTGGCTCTCTGTGGTAGGCGGTACCAGGACATTCTTGTCAGGTGTCCAAACCATTTAATCTATTATTCTTTTATGAATTACATGACTGGTTTCACATCCATTCTTCTTCTGATTTCTTCATTTCTAATTTTGTTTCATATTGTCACACCTGCAGCTTTTCTAAGACACCTCATCTCTGTCGTTATGATTTTTCGCTCATTAGCTGCTGTTATTGGCCAATGTTTGACACTGGTAACATAGTGTTGGCCAGAAAATCGTTCTTATGAGATTTGCTTTAGTTGTTAGCGGTATCTCTTTATGTGACAACAGAGGTGTTAACTGTCCCAGTACCTGGTTAGCTTTTGTGCAACGATTACTGATTTCGCTATCAATACTTCCATCTGCTGTGAAAATCGCTTCTAAGTATTTGGCCTCAATTGTTTGTTTTATGTCTATGTTCTGGAGTTTTATTGTAAGGTTTTCTGGTTGTCTACTTATTGCCATTGTTTCTTTATTATATTTATTTTCATGTTGTACTCCTCACCCTTGATGTTAACTAAGCTCAAATGGTTCTGGAGAGATTCTTCATTTTCTTCAATCAGTACTTGGTCATCTGCAAATAAAAGTTCTAAAATATTATTTTCTACCTCTATTGTTGCTTCTCTACTTATGTTGTCCATGTATGTTATAAACAGCAGTGGGAGAGCACACATCCCTGTCTAACTCTTATGTAATACTGTAATATACATGTCTCAGTTCATATCACCCAAACTATACAGAATCCTTAGTAAATAGGAACAAATACACAAGTATTTCACTACTTTGTGAACATCTCAACGAAACTTTCCTGACCTTCAAAGCTGTGAATCATTTTTTGAAATCCCGTGACAGGGTTGAGAAGAAGAGGCATCATTAGGTGGAGAAAAGAATCCTGACATTAGCAGACGGTTATAATTAGGAAGAGGGAGAAATTAGATGGAAGTGATTCACCCGTGTGTTGCCGGGGATGGAGGGGGGACAAAGAATAGTAACGTGACCTACAAAGCATGTCATAAGAAGAGACTGGGGTAGGGGCCTAGGGGAGCTACTCTAGTAAATAAAAAGCATCGCAGAAATCAGATGTGCTGGCCTACTTGTAGAATATGCAAGAGAATATGAGCGCCATCATCCAAAAGAGACACTAGAGATGGATCGGACATATTATACGTATGGAGACTGTGTCGTGAAAACTGAGATGGACACCAGTGGGTAAACAAAAATATGGAAGACCCTAAACGACCTGGAGAGAACAGTAGAACAAGAACTGAATCATAGCTGGAACACGATACAGAGAATGGCCAATAATAGAGAAGAATGGTGTGCATTTGTTGCTGTTATAAGCGCCAGGGGCATTACAGGCGAGAAAGAGAGAGAGAAGCCATCCATAATTTTGCTAATCTAACTGAGAACAAATCTAACAGGGGTGATTGCAATACCTACTTGTATTAATTAGTAGATAGATAGTTCATTTCTCATTATTGTTCATGTATATTACTTATAGAGTCTTGAATTGTTGTAAGATAGTACCACCAGGAAGTGATGTTTATTCTTAATTGCTTATGAGTATGAGAAACATCTTTATTAATATATATATACAGGGTGTTCAAGATAAAAGTAGCCCGATTGACAAATCAAAAGTTGCCAGTTACGCATTGCGTTTGTCTATTTAAACCAGTTCTGATTAGATCGTCCCTTCCCACACCATAATTACATACCATCACAAAAAGACTCACATACTTGACCTATACTACGTCACAATTGAACCTTCTCATTCTCATAAATATATGACAGATTGGCTCCCTTACTTGTATCTTGAACACCCTATATATATATATATATATATATATATATATATATATATATATATATATATATATATATATATATATATATATTATATATATATATATATATATATATATATATATATATATATATATATATATATATATATATATATATATATATATATATATATATATATATATATATATATATATATATATGTATATATATATATATATTGTAATGTAATAAAAGTTATTTCAAGACATTATTTGTATGCCATAGTGTTGTGCATTCAGTTAAGAGTGAAAGAGAAAATAAGAAGGAAAGAAAGAAGAAAATACCACGACACAATCATGAAACAAAACGTTAGAGCAACAGAGTGAAGAGAAAGACAGGGTAATGAGTGGTACAATGCAGGTACATTACCCTTCAAATGTGGAACAGTATCTAATGCAACCCCCTCCATTTTATAATCAATACCGTTTGCCAAATCATATTTAATTTATATCACAAGATAACTTGTCAATATCCTTGATGTTCCCATGATATACTGCAAACGCTCTATATCGACAATTCGTTAAACCACTCTTTGTGATTAGTATGTGATCTGAGCCTAAGAGTGATTGTATGTTGTGCGCCTACAAATAGGACAGCACATCCAATTTCAGCGACGCTTCTTATTTACTAGGGTAGCTTCCTAGGCCCCGACCTCAGTCGCCTCATACATGTCTTGTATGTGGCAGTGTTGATATTCTTTGCTCTCCTTGGGTCCCAACACACAGGTATGTTAAGTTAATAAGTGCAGTTTATATACTTTAGAATATTAGCACAGATTAACTGAATAAAATTTGTAAGTCGTTATATTTATAGTTACCTCTGAAGTTGGGGTAAGGCTCGCCTGAATGGCAAGGGGCACTGGAGATAAGGAAAGCAAGTCTTTACACAAAAACCAGAGGTGCCATTGTATGCGCCATGGCTGGTCTGAATTCATAGCGGCGAACAGAAAAAAAAAAGAACTGTGCACCAAGTCAGTTTACATATTCTTCTTCTGCATTCTCACTAGATTGGGATTTGATTCTCTAATAAAGGCAGCCGTCTGCCTCAGATTATCAGCCACGCCATACAGTTTGTCTTGAACGCTGGTGTAAGTGGGCCACCTCTTTCTTCTCAAGTTTGCATACTGGAGGCAGTTCTGTAGAATATAATTCCTATGATTTCTGCTTCCCGTTTGTGCCAACCTCTTCCAGCAATAAGTTTTGGCCACCCTCGTGATGGTGGGTCTGACATTCTTACTGCGTGGCTATATCTTCGAGGCAGATTGGCGGCCGTAGAATCCGTTATCCCATTACTCATTGTGAGGGGTCATTGCACCATGTTATGCGCCTTACGGCCTGGTGCATCTGTTTTCTGCAAACATTTGTTTTGGGTTAGCATTTCCTAGCGGACACATGCATCCAATTTCAGCCAAACCTCCTTAGTCGCCTCTTATGACATGCGTGGCAGGTAACAGTGGTTCTATTCTTTACACCCCAAATCAATTTACATATAAATAAGTTTGATCATGAAAATCATGTACATCGTTTAACAAGTGCCAGCAATTGCTTTCTGAAGCTCGAGTTGTGACTCTCAACCATTGCACATATTGTGATAAACTGTTGACTTGACATCTGGAAAATAAAATTGAAGATATAATGGTATTAATTCTGTAATGGTAAGATTAGATATGACAAAGAAAGTTAAGTATTAAGTGTTTGTAATCTAGTTTTCAGATTTAGAACGAAGCTTTCGTCACTGTGATAGGAAGCATAACAAAAACTAATGATGAACAATTTCAACATTTCCCCTGTTGTGTCTCTCTCTCTACCTGAACTTCATCAAGAAACAACAAATTAAATTGTTTGACTACATAAGTAGATTACCAAAAGACAGTGCGTCTCAAAGAGCAATGTTACTCTTCTTCTTCTTTGCGTTCGTTCTTTACGACCAATTTTAATCATTCTTTGTGATATGTTTGATCTTTGCCAAGAACGTGTATACGTTGGTTTGGTAGGCCCCTAAACGCATAGACCTCTACACGCTTAGGACACATGCATCAGATTTCAGCCAAACCTCCTTAGTCGCCTCTTCGACATGCATGGCAGGTAACAGTGGTTCTATTCTTTACACCCCAAATTTGGGCCCGGTAACCACTGGGCGAATATTACTCTAATACACTGGATACAAAGAAAAAGGCCTCAAAATGTGGACCTCAGAAATAATAGATGCTGTGAAAAACACTATTTATTAAGCACACACAACAGCTTGTTCTAGAAATCTCTTCTTATCCCGATCCTGTGAGGCACAACAGGATTAGAGAAAAGAAGAAGTGCCTCTCTCTATTAAGAAAAGGTGTCTAAAGCCAAAATATTGACTTCATTGCACCGGGCTGTATCCTTTATAACTTGGTCCCTCTTCGCAGAAATGGCATGCCACCTACTGAAAGCATGAACTCTGTAACTCCAGCAGCAATCCTAGAGAGTCTCTGGAAAAAAATGCACCAGTGAAAAGAATGGCGCAGGCCAGATGTCCTGTCTCTATTGCCGTTATGTTTAAGCTATCTATCGCATCCTGCATACATTTTCATCTAGGTCTTCCTCTTTCCTGAAATACTTCCTTCCACAACATCCTTTTCTAATTCTTTATGTCTCTTTATGTATAAAGAATACATCACTTTCCTCAACCATATTTTTCTAATCCACTAATTCGACCGTGTGGTGCCGTGGCCCATAAGGAAGCAAATAATAGTACCACTGTGACCTAAAGGCATGTCATAGGAGGCGACTGATGTAGGACCTAGGGAAGCTACCCTAGAAAGTGAAAAGCGCAGCAGAAATCGGATGTAGTGGCCCACTTGTAGGAGCGCAACTGGCACAGCGTACAACTGCTCTTGAGCTCGGATCACATACAAATCACACAGAATAGTTAACATGTGGTCAATGTGGAGCATTCGAAGAAGATAACCCACCAATTTTCTTCAAGTCAGAGTTCACATTGGATAGAGTACTCGTTCTTATCTCTGTCCGTGAAATTTTTAGAACTCTTCGATCAAATTTATATTCAAAAGTACTTGTTTTCCAGCTGATGTTATAAATATTGGGAATGTAAAATTTTACTTACCATTTTAACAAACTTTCTTAAAACACACATAAGAAGTTTTCCAAACTTGGCATTAGAAGACATGGTGTGACTGCCAGTAGTCAGCAATGAATGAAAGTAGCTTAATGAATTTGTATCAAGTTCTGCACGTTTATCAAGAAGTGTTTGCAGGACATTGACAAGATGTTCATTCATGACAAGACCTTCCATGGACAACTGCCTGTAATTATGTCAACATTTTGTTATAAGACAAAACTGCTGTTTCTAATAATGATTAGTCTGTAACAGGAAAACTCCGGATTTCAGGTGACAGTGTGCCTCATGAAAACTACATCAGACATAATTAAAGGGGATTGGATGAACCGATATCACAGCACTTTGGGTAACCCAATAGGTGCTCAATCTGCCCTAGCAGATGTTGAATGTTATGTTATTTGATCAACATCATGGCACATTTGACATTCCCATGTATGCTCTGTCCTCTGTTGCAGCAGCCATCCCAAAGTCCACTTGCTCATTGTGCCCATGAGAAGCTGATTTGTATATCTTCTCTCTACCATGAAGACGACACTGTCTGGCATGACCAAACCTAACTCCTAATTCTGACTTCGTTCCAGTGTCTAAGACTTGCCCATATCACATAAATGAGAGAGTACCATATTGAGGACATCGGCTCTGACTATACTTTTGCCAGCTTGAGTCGGGGCATTGTTTGCACGAAGGTCAGCAAATTCATTACTCTGCACTCCAGCATGTCCAGGTGTGTTCAGCCAAGTCAGTGTCTTGAGATGTGATCTCTGAATGCTGTCCACTCATTCCGCGCACAGATTTCCAGATGTTGAATGGTTTGCTTTTGGTTTCTGTGACTTGCTAGTTAAATATGCTATTAATATTATTTTATTATTGCAATCGCTCCAAGGCTCCCATACCTCCACAGCAACAAGTCAGATGCGCGAGAATATATAAAAATGTTGGACAACACTGTGTATGTGTATTGACAGCACACAACCTTGTCTTACTTCTTTTTTTATATCAATATATCGTGAATAATAATTGTCATTCCTTACTGTTCTCCCTTGTTCTTAGTTGTTTCTTTGCGCTCTATCAACCAAGTTAACCACTCATTGTGACCTGTGTGGTTCACATCGAGAATGTGCGTATCTGCACCCCCCATTAGGCTCCTATAGCATGTAGGACAGGCCTATCCAAATTTCACTCCAAAGAGTATGCATATTATCCAAAAGGACAAACATCTGTACACACAGGTAACTGTAAGATGTTACAAACAGTTAAAAAACAAACTTTAAACTACCACACCAGCAGTTATGCTGTAGCATGGTATCAGAGGAGAAATGATCAACGAATATCAAAATGAAGTGGGATGCAAAGGGTTCAAGAAAGAGAGGTCGACCTAAGGAGACCCTGAAACGAACTTTGCTGAGAGAGGCAGGAAATATCGGTCTCAGTTCCATGGAGGATATTGAGCAAGTTGCCCAGGATAGAGAGGTATGGAGAAATTACTTGCAGGCCCTATGTAACATATAGGTACGAGAGGAATTATTATTATCTTCTGCTTCGCGTTCGTTCTTTACGACCAATTTTAATCACTCTTTGTGATATGTTTGATCTTTGCCAAGAACGTGTATACGTTGCACATTGGTTTGGTAGGCCCCTAAACGCATAAACTTCTACACGCTTAGGACATGTTCATCCGATTTCAGCCAAACCTCCTTAGTCGCCTCTTACGACATGCATGGCAGGTAACAGTAGTTCTATTCTTTACACCCCAAATTTGGACCCAGGTAACCACTCGGACGATTATTATTATTATTATTATGGTATCAGATCTGATTGATTATAGGGAGGCCATCAAAGCTGACTCATATCAACTTGTTCTTAGTAAAGATTATTAATTAGTTTGATATCTTTACCACTGAAGAGATTTCCTGGAGACATTTTATTACTTGCCTTTGTTGAACTCTGTTAAAGTTTTCCTGCAGTCAACGCAACATTACATACAGTAGATACTTCTTTGGACTTCAATCGTCCGTGTGTTGCAAGGAAGCAAAGAATAGTAACACTACAACCTACAAGGCGACTGAGGCAGGGGCCTAGGGAAGCTACATTAGTAAATAAAAGGTGTTGCAGAAATCGGATGTGCTGGCCTACTTGTAAGCGCATAACTGGCAACAACTGCTCTTAGGCTCGGATCATGTACAAATCACAAAGAGTGATTAACAAGTGATTGATATGGAGCGTTCGAAAAATAAGAAGGACTTCAATACATTTTTATGTTAGCATTTTAAAACAGATTGTTTCTTTTGTTCCTTTGCTCTTGCAGAAAGCAAAGTGCTTTTCACACAATCACTCCTGTCTACTGTAATTATTTATTGTGTTTGCTTGTTTGTTAGCAGTCACAAAAATAAAGTAGTTGTACAATGTACAACAAACTAAACCAATGTTTTAATCAAAATGTCTTTATCAAGTACAGGAGACATGAGAAAAAAATGAATCTAGTCAATCTCAGTAGAGCACTAATGAAATACAGGAGATCAAAACAATACTTACTCGACAAGATATCCAAAACAGTCCAAGGGAAGAAAGTCTTTGCAAATAGATGTCAATACCTGACACTGGAACTCACCTGAAAACCAAGATGACAATTAACAAAATAATTGGGGGACTGCCTAGAGTAGTTGATAGTAGCTCGGCCTGCTAGCTGTGAGATGCCTCATAGCTCGGGTTCGAACCTACTGTCCGGCATTTGTTCGAGTCCCCTGGTCTTACTCAGGACGATAACGTGAGTACCTCTGAAGTCGGAGAAAATCTGCCTGTATGGCGAGGGAATACTAATTACGAGTACATTGAGCACACGGCTGCCAGTGTAAAGTAATTTACAATGTCATGCTGCTGCCATTGTAAGAAATTGAAAAAACAGATTTTCACGAAAAAATCAGTTTCAGAGATGGAACTTCGTCTGAGTTGAAAGCGGATGAAAAAAAAAAAAAAATTGTTGAAGCATAAACAAATAGCAAAGATGTAATAGAAAAAGAAAAATTTGATAACAAAAAAGAATATGACATTTACAATTTAGTGGGGCATGGCGTGTTAGTGCTCGATAAGCTAACTGTACAAAACAGTAGATACTATTATTTTTTTTCCCGATCCAGAAGCCCTTGAGCTTTCAGCGCTTCGGCTCGGTGCCATGGATATCGTAACCCTTTGGTTCGGTGCCACGAACACCGTGAATCTGGTAGATACTATCATACCAACTAATGGACTACAAGTAGATACTATTTTACCAACTAATGTAGTATAAGTAGATACTATTTTAACAACTAATGCACTACAAGTAGATACTATTTAAAGAAATATTGTACTACAAGTAGGTACTATCAGAACAATTAATGCACTACAAGTAGACACTATTTTAACAGCTAAATCACTACAAGTAGATACTATTTTAACAACTAATGTCCTTCAAGTAGGTACTGGCATAACAACTAGTGGGCTAAGTAAACACTTTAATTTTGTTCAATGGTTCAGTATTGGAAGTTCTCTACATTTTGCACTGGCTGTAGTCACTGACCTGATTGTGTGATTTGTAAAATGTGAACAAGTACAGTTATCAGAGCTTTTGGCTGAATCCTGGAGACAGAGTCTAAGGACATTAGCAGCGTACGGGAGGCCTGCGACTCCAGTTCTTTTAACTGTTGATTAGAGTAATTTACATGGTTAGTCACATAACTTGCAGGTAATGTCGTAATCTATTGGTTTGGCATGAGTCAGCTCCGACAGCCTTCTTATGACCAATTATATCTGCTACCATGGTACAGTATAACTCTAGACGTGATACTATAAAGCAAGATTTTTATGTTTGTAAAAGATTAGGTCCCCGTCTGTACAAATTTGTGTCCAATTGGATATTAGTACACTTTGGCCGAAATTAGGATGTGACTGTCTTATATGTAAAGACAAACTGGGGTGCAACGTACTAAATTTTCTCGCTGCAAAACTGCCCAGATAACAAAGAGTGGTTAACTTTGTTGATAACAACAAAAGCAAACTAAGTAAAATTTCACTCGACAGTGTGATGCCGGGGTCCGCTAGGGATGCAAAGAATAGCAGCAATGTGACCTACAAGGCATGTTGCAAGAGGTGACGGATGTAGGACCTAGGGAAGTTACCCTAGTGAATAAAAAGCGTTGCAGAAATCGGATGTGCTGGCCTACTTGTAGGCGCATAACTGGCACAATGTGCAATCACTTAGGTTCAGATCACATATAAATCACAAAGAGTGGTTTAACAAGTGGTCGAAATGGAGTGTTCAAAGAAGAAATGTGATTAACAAACCTTAGAACTGAAGCAGCTATCAAGGAGCGATATAGATGATTCATTTCCCAGACTTGCCCATGGTATACTGTCACAGAAGTTTACCAGAGCTTTCTCCAAGAAATTGGGCAGACCCAGGTAGGTACAGGCAAGTTTAATCTGTAGGTAAACAGTTTGGAAACAAATTTATTAATTATAATATATAATAATAATAAAAGCCCATAAAGCATTGGGGCTATGGGGGTGTAACAATGGAAACATCGACGCATGATTCTATGCAAAGATCTCTCTCCCCTATTAGGTAGACGAGTGTAGAGAAGTCCTTTTCTGACCAATCCTTTATGTTATCAGCCGTATTGTTCTTTACCTTCCTCTTCTTCTACTATTCTCATCTGTTGCCTGAAGAATTTTTTTTTATAGGAAATTATGTTCAAACGTCCGAACCATACAAGCTTACATTTCCACACTCCCAGAAGTGTATCTTTCTGACCTGCCAGCCTTGCTATTTTATTCCTGATAAATTTGTTTGTTTTGTCTTCTTGTGTTTGCCGCTATGAATTCAGGCATAGTCAGAGTGCCTGGTATGGCGCTTTTGACTGATTTTTACGTGAAGGTCTGCTATCCTTATTATCAGTGTCCCCCGCCATACAGGCGTGCCTTCTTGGACTTTGGAGGTCTGTTTATTTTTAACTTCTTTGAAATAATTTTTTTTTAAAATTAAAAACAAAAACATGTCGTTACTGCCTGTAGTACCGCTTTTTAGGGTGGTTTAGGACAGGAGGGAAGGGGAGGGGGGTGAGAGCATGAGGAATTTAATGTCCATATGGCTAGCGCAACTGTTCAACTGTTGTTTTTTTTTTTTTTTTTTTTTTCTTTCGTCCGCTTTCAACTCAGACGAAGTTTCATCTCTGAAACTGAATTTTGCGTGAAAATCCGTTTTCCAATTTCTTACAATGGCAGCAGCGTGCACATTGTAAATTACTTTACACTGGCAGCCGTGTGCTCAATGTACTCGTAATTAGTATTCCTCGCCATACAGGCAGATTTTCTCCGACTTCAGAGGTACTCACGTTATCGTCCTGAGTAAGACCAGGGACTCGAACAAATGCCGGACAGTAGGTTCGAACCCGAGCTATGAGGCGTCTCACAGCTAGCAGGCCGAGCTACTATCAACTACTCTAGGCAGTCCCCGTTCAACTGTTGTGAAACTGTTCAGGCTAGGACTTTTCTTTATGCCCCCAACATAAAAAAATCCTTGGCCTTACCGTGAATTGAACACAGGTCTCCTCCTGCATTGGAACCACGCTCTAATCCATTCGGCTAGACTAAAGAATAGCATATATATATCTTTTTCTTCTTCTTTGCGTTCGTTCTTTACGACCAATTTTAATTACTTTTGTGATATATTTGATCTTTGCCAAGACGTGTATACGTTGCACATTGGTTTGGTAGGCCCCTAAACGCATAGACTTCTACATGTTTAGGACACATGCATCCGATTTCAGCCAAACCTCCTTAGTCGCCTCTTACGACATGCATGGCAGGCAACAGTGGTTCTATTCTTTACACCCCAAATTTGGGCCCCGGTAACCACTCGGGCGTATATATATATAAATATAGAGATTTGTACAACTAGTGATCTAAAGCAACCATCACCATGCATACATGTCACCATCTTCTGAAAGAGACTGAGCATCTATGGGTGTGCCTGAAGTTCAGTAATATCAGTTCTGTTAAAGGTCATAACTACAATGCAGAAATCCAGACAATCAGTAAAGGCAACTTACAGAAAAACATTAGATTGAACACCATTCTTCATCAGATACCAGTTGATCAATGTTTGTAATTTATTTGTTATTGTTTTAGTGGTAGGAGAAACGCCTACAGGGTGCAAAAAACACAGGCTCCACTGTCTGGCACAGAAAGAAAAGAGTGAAAACTGTAATCCTCGGAGATCCAAACAAACAAAACAATCCTAAGTTACCAACTTAGAAAATAATTTTTTTTACCTCTACAGCTTCCATTTCCAAGAAACAGTTCATGATATCTTTGGCCACGACAAAAGAATTTTCCTTGCTGGAGCATGTTTCTCTGATGTTGTCAAGGAGTAACTGTTGAATAAAAGAGATAGAATCACGATTACTTCAGATTTGGGGCAATAACCACATCTTCTTCTTCGAACGCTACATATCGACCACTTGTTAAACTACTCTTTGTGATTTGTATGTGATCTGAGCCTAAGAGCGATTGTATGCCAAAGTACTCGTAGATGTGATAGGACATAAAGCAGGAGTACTTACATGTCTAAAATTCCATCCTTGCAAAGCTGGTAGAAATGACCACAAAGGAAGAAGCATAAATCATTGGAACAGACATACACACATAGACAATCGGTCACTTCAACTTTTTAACATATATATCCCACGAGACAAGGCCCTCTACTAAAGGCAATGGAGATCACAGAATTAAAATGTAGTACCAGGACATTAATGTATTAGGGACGCCGGAGTGGTTACCGGTGCCCAAATTTGGGGTGTAAAGAATAGAACCACTGTTACCTGCCACGCATGTCATAAGAGGCGACTAAGGAGGTTTGGCTGAAATCGGATGCACATGTCCTAAACGTGTACAAGCTTATGCGTTTAGGGGTCTACCAAGCCAATGTGCAACGTATACACGTTCTTGGCAAAGATCAAACATATCACAAGGAGTGATTAATATTGGTCATAATGAACGAACGCAAAGAAGAAAAAGAATGCATTAGGGAAGGAAGAGGAAGTCTTACACATAAATGAACAAGCCCCACACCAACATTTATTCAAGAAGATGGAAGACAACATCCACATCTGATCTTCCATTCTCCATAGAAGAAATCTAATATAAAATAGACTTGGTAGTAATGAGCCAACTGGGCAAAAGCAATCACAAATCAGTTAAACTATAGAGATACATGTTTTTACTTCTGTTACTAAGTTCCAGTTGAGCTCTTGCACAAGTCAAAGCCTATATGCATATTACCGCATGTCAGAGACTATCCAAGAATACTAATATTATGGGTACTAATATAATGAGAGCAGATATAATTGGGCTGTTTGAGATAAAGAGTGGAAAATGCTGCAATCTTCTTCCATTTGCCAAGTAACTGCTTGCTGGATGAGTACATGATAATTGATTAAGCATCTATATGGTTTTTGATGGAATTTGGAATCAAATGTTGAATCAGTAAAATTGGACATATATACCCTTTGAAATCTGCTGGGAGAGACTGAGCACCTATGGGTCTGTCTGGAGTGCTATGAGGTTTTATTTTTGGTTCCCCGATCCAGAAGCACTTGAGCTTTTCAGCTCTTGGCTCGGTGCCATGGTCATCGTAACCCTTCGGTTCGGTACCACGAACACCGTAAATCTGGGGAATCTGTAGCTTTTCTGCCATCCCGCGAAATTGAACCCGCACACACAGAGGGATAGTCACCCGTAGTCCAAGCGTTACGAACACGCTGGGCAGACGGGCCTGAGGTTTTATTAATAACCATTAATAACCCACAACAAATATAATATCACACAATTTTCTGGAGATAATGGTATTTGTGTAAATTATTTATATAAATTTTTTAAGGAAAGAAAAATAAAAAAAAAATTACCATAACATTCTCAGAGAGCATAACTTCTGAATCTGCAGCAAGAGCAAGCTGATTAGGTTTAGTGGATGTTGTGTAATTGGCATCATCTGCAGTTTCCACCTTGTTTATCTTGTTCTCTGATGTAAGCTCTTCTGATAAAGGACACTCAATGACATCATCAATTTGAGTAAGATTTTCTACACATTTTCTTTTCCTCTTTACTGAAAATCTATGAATGTTTGAATCAACGGATAAATGCTGGCAGTCCTCAAAGTCTAGTTTATCCGAGATAACATCAACTTGTTCAGTTGAACTTCTTTTATTACTAACTACAGTGCTTTCTTTTTCTGCAATTTGTTTGCTACTTTCATTAGAAGATAATTTATCTTGGTCACTGCAGCCAATTATAACTGACTTCTCTATATCATATTTGTTGTCACTAGGAAGCGTGTTAACGTTACTCTTGTAGTAGTTATTTGTGTTATTAGTAATCATGCTAGTAGAGTTATCCTTGATAGATGTTACATAATCTGTACTATCTTCATCAATGATGATAATGTCCGTAGCTGTCTCACTGCATTTAGGAAGTGCAAGTGTTGTGTTCTTAGTGACAGGGCTTATAACTGAAACAGATGTGTTGGATGTGGCTGAAGAATCTTCCGTGTTCTTTAAAGTAAAAATATTTCCAATGGTACCTTCATTCTCATCTTTTTTGGGGACCAGATTAGAAGCTAGAATAAACAAAAGAAAACATTGTTTATGTGTAAGAACTGCATAAGAAAAAAGGTAACTAAGCAAATTATATAATTAATGTTACTGTAATCAGAGTTCACCACTCTCATGGGTAATCAATCCCTTCCAGAACAACTTGGGACAGTAAAGGTAGGAAGCGTGAAATTGGTCATATTATCTTCTTCTTCTTCTTGTGTTTGCACACTATGCATTCAGGCATAGTCAGGGTGCCTAGTATGGCGCTTCTGACTGATTTTTGCATGAAGGTTTGCATTCCTTTTATTAGTGTCCCCCGCCATAGAGGTGTGCCTTCTTCGACTTCAAAGGTATTATATTATCTAATTTGTACAGTTGGTCAAGAAATGAATGAACCTAACATCAGCTTCCCCAATACATTGTATGTTTACATTCTTAGACTAGGGAACCGACTGTATACATAACTAAACGTTATACGATGGTGATTGAATCCAGTTAACTGTCACTGTGCTATGCTGACTCACAATAATTATAAACATGGAACTATTCTGAGCATATTAACATACTGGTTCTTAATAATTCATGGGAAAGAGAAAGAATCTTGCACAATGATGTACAGTCAATAGTGATTTACTAATGTGACTCTTGGGCAATGAAGAAACAAACAGAAATATCACTTACAGCAAAAGAAATGGGATCTTAGAATAAAATAGCGCACTCTTCTTTACTTCCATTGCAACACTTCTTTTGTCTGAATTCCCTAAGAGAGAGAGAACATGTAAATGATTCAAGTAATAGTGGTGAATCTACAACACTGGCCTGACTGCAAGAATACCAAGTCAAATGTGGTGTAGCTAGACAAGAGCTCTATACTGGTAGCCAAAAAAGAATAGTAAACCAACAAATAATCTGTGTCCTTAGTTGCCACACGTTGAGAGACATACTGAAGAGGAGATCAGAGCACTTATTGACTAATTGGTTCCATGTGCAGTGATGATGATCCAAAGACTAAACTAAACATCTTTTTAAAATGCATTCAAGATGGTGTTCAAATAAAGAAATGACAAAAAACAAACATTACAAGAAAGAAGGCAATAAATGTCAAACTGGCAAATCAAACAATGCTACCCTATTATTTATGAATAACTGCTTACATGGAATACAAGAATAATTTTGTTTAAATAACATGAAAAGGCTATCAGTACCTGGAAACTGCTGCCAGGACCACCTTTTCTCATTCTTCAGTTTACTCAAAATATTTTGTAATGAATTCTGAGACTCTGCAGAAAATGCATAATTTGTAATTGTTTGTCTTGTATGTTGGTTAATCTCAGTACTGCACCTGGCAACAGAGTTCTTTAACTGGCATACTGCTTCTTTCATCCACACATTTTTCGAAGAGTCAATTTTTCCAAAAAGAGTGGATGGAATGTGTAGACACTCTTGAAATGTTTGATTGTAGAAAGAAAATAAATCGCAGCTGCAACAATGATGGAAGACTTAAGAAAACAGGCTGTCTGAAAAAAAAACATAAATAAATAAATGTATAAATTATCTTTGCATCTATACTTTTTAGACATTGTAATCTCATTTTAGCAATTTATCTAATAATTAGAGGCCCATCCTAGTCTTTGATACAAGATGTGCTACAACCTGAGAATTTTCATCATCATCAAGGTACATGTCCTTTATAGGATGTTTCTCTCTTTGCAGTGCATCTGAAATTCACTCTGTCTCTAGCCAGTTCACCCACTTCGCTGATGGTCATATTCATGGTTTCTTTAATATCTTGTCGCCATCTTCTTTTTTTTTTTTTTTTTTTTTTCTTTCGTCCGCTTTCAACTCAGACGAGTTTCATCTCTGAAACTGATTTTTGCGTGAAAATCTGTTTTCCAATTTCTTACAATGGCAGCAGCGTGCACATTGTAAATTACTTTACACTGGCAGCCGTGTGCTCAATGTACTCGTAATTAGTATTCCCTCGCCATACAGGCAGATTTTCTCCGACTTCAGAGGTACTCATGTTATCGTCCTGAGTAAGACCAGGGGACTCGAACAAATGCCGGACAGTAGGTTCGAACCCGAGCTATGAGGCGTCTCACAGCTAGCAGGCCGAGCTACTATCAACTACTCTAGGCAGTCCCCTTCCATCTTCTTATTGGTCTGCCTCTGCGTCCTGGAACCCTGCCCTCCAATATTGTTCTCTCCAGGCCATCGTGACGCTTGCTGTGGCCAAAGTATCTAATTTTTCTGTATAGTATACTGTTTATCAGCCAATTGTCTTTAACACTCATTACTATAATTCAGTTCTGAGAATTTTATACTCAATAAAACCAATGTTTCTATAATTATTTGTGGTCTACAAAGTGTGTTCTGTGCCTGGCTCTGCATCCAAAAGAGTTGGGGTCAGCTAGTTTCTGTTAAGAAGGACGAAAAGTGAAAATGAGTAGACTGCTAATGACCCGTGGAACACACAAGACAACCCCACCTTCCAGTGATGTAGATATGGAAATTTTGATTGCGAGGTCCAAGGCTAACATGACTCTGATCGCCTAGAATGATGGACTTTCCCAGGTCAGGTTTCTATTATTTTTTCCTCAACCCACAACTGGGACGCAAACCTAAATAAAAAGCATGCAGCAACCGGATGTGCTGGCCTACAGTTCTGTAAGTATCTAACTGGCACACAGAACTTATACTCTGAGGGGCAAATCCCATACAGAACTAATAAGTGGTTTTAATTTACATAAAACAATGTGTAGCGAACTCTGCGGCACTTTGGTTATTTTAATAGACATTCTTGGCAGTTAGCAAGGAATCAATTAAATAAACGTCTAAGTAGAATTGTGAAAATTATCAGGTCAAATATGATAACAAATGAAGAGTTCTAAAATGAAAAAATTGTGCATCATTGGAGAATATCATTAAAAAGCAAAAAGGAAGATGGATTGGACATGTATGCCAGTAAGGACATTGGCTAGAACAGCTCTTCGATGGACAGCAGATGGGAAAAGAAGACCTGGACACCTAAAGGAAATATGGAAAAGAACTATGGAAAGAGAATTTAAAAAGTGTGGTCTGACACTGGACCAATTGGTAGAAAGATGACAGATCGGCAACAGTGGTAATCTCTGATGAAAGTCATATGTCAAATAGTACATGAAGAAAATATTGACAGATCTCTTCTTTCTAATTTTATCAATAATCCTCTTCATATTTTCTAAGTTCAATACACTCACAATTTCAGTTCTCCATTTTCTTCAACAGCTTCTTCTTCTTCCAGAATACTAAGCACAAAATCCCATGACTCGACTTCTTTATCACTGTGGTCTTCATTTCTGTTTGAAACTTTGCCTGAAACACATTTTTAATGTAAGATTTAAACAAAGAGTATGCACTCCCAAATGCCTTGTGAAAACAATTGGTAACAGCGTTCCTGGATATCACCATAAAGAAAATAAAACATTGAAGAGGTATTTCAAAATCTATCCATGGACATTACATTGATTGATTGATTGATTGGACAATCATTCCTGCACTTCGGTGAGTAACCATGTGTACTCCGATATTTTTCCTACATAGAAATATCTCAGCTGCAGTGCACAAACTCAGTATCATCGGCAAGGGTCCCCGGTGTAAATAAGAAGACAGTGAAAATATTTTGCAAGAATTGTATTTTTTATTTTCTAATGAATTTTTGCCAGGGCAGCAGCTTTCCAGCCTTCTCTAATCAATTTTGAACTACCAATGGTTCTTTTACATACTTTTCTATAAGACATGACCTATGTTTTATCGTCCGTCTCTGATAATACTAGAACTCGATCTCAACTACACTGAGATCAGGGATCTCTGGAAAAATATCCTGATGGCTTCCCGAGGGAGTGAACCAAGTATCTTTTGTAATGAGAGGTGAGCACCTAACCTCAACGCATTGTCTCTTGAGACTAACAGGATGTCATCACATAATTATCATCGATCAATATTGCATAGTTTACATATCTTGGTAGCGTACTGACACTAAATGGTGGCACAGAGGAAGATATAAAATCACGTCTAAGTAAGGCCAGAACCGCTTTTGCCAGAATGAAACCAGTATGGAAGTCCAAAATCTACAATAGGACCACAAAGCTTAAACTCTATAAAAGCATTGTTTTGCCAGTTTTGCTCTACGGATCGGAATGTTGGAGGATGACCAAAGGAGATACTAGCAGGCTGTCAGTTTTCCACCACTCTTGTCTTCGCAGAATCTTGGGAATCTTTTGGCCAGTAAAAATATCCAATAACCAACTACTCCAAGATACAAGACAAGAGGCAATGAATGACATACTCAAAAAGAGAAGATGGAAATGGCTCGGACATGTTATGAGAATGAGACAAGAAATGCCTGCAAGGGTAGCCCTCACTTGGACACCAGAAGGAAAGAGAAAGAAAGGCAGATCACGGACAACATGGAGGCGCATGATGGAAGAGGAACTGGACACCGCATCTCTGACGTGGGCTCTGCGCTGAAGGTTGCACGGACAGGAGAGCATGGAAAGTCCTTTCTGAAGCCCCATGTGTCACTAGGCATGACGGATTAAGTAAGTAAGTAATATTGCATACTTGATTCTTCTTGTTTCTTGTGGAACATAGTGTTACACCTGTTACTCTTCACTGATTCTTATTTTAGTTGTCTTGAATCTCACCCATGAGATGCCGACTTTCCTATTTGCAGTCTCTACAGGACTTCAACTTTCCCTATCTTTTCTTCTCCTGATGGTTGTAGTATAATGCATGTCTGCTTATATTGTTACTTGAAGGGGAATCAAATTCACTTTTTGCCAGAGTGGTTACCGGGGCCAAATTTGGGTGTAAAGAATAGAACTACTGTTACCTGCCACGCATGTCGTAAGAGGTGACTCAGGAGATTGGGCGTGGGGCTAGCTACCCCAGAGCTCCAAATGGTGCTGAAGATGTGTCATAAAACACACCAATGCAAAGGCATGTATCAGATTTCCACATGAATAGAATTTATGGGGAGGTCTGGTACATCGTTCTGAACGGTGATCGAGAGAGAGAAATCCACTTTTGAAATGTTCTCTATTTAATCTTTAGCTGTATTGGTTGTTGGACTCAGTTTATCAATGTTCATCGTGCCCAATTTGTAAAGTTTCATTGTGCCAGTATAGCAATGTTCATTGTATCCAATTTGTAAATGTTCATTGTGCCCAGTTTAACAATGTTCATTGCGCCCAATTTGTAAACTTTCATTGTTCACAATTTAGCAATGTTCATCGCACCCAAATTATAAATTTCCCAAATGTAGATTGCCCAGATTGTCTAATTAATTTTATTCATATGTGTATGTTTGTTGCTGTTTGTTTGTGTTCGTTCTTATTAATCAAGTTAACCACTCTTTGAGATTTGTGTGGTTTGCACTGAAAGCGTGAGCGCGTTGCGCCCCAGTTACGCTCCTAGAGCATGTAGGACTGGCACATCCAAATTTTATCAAAAGTGTATGCATATTATCCAATAGGACACAAATTCTTCTTCTTCTGCATACGCCCACTATGAATTCAGACGTAGCCATGCGCCTGGTGTGGCGCTACTGACTTTTGCATGAAAGCCTGCTAACCGTTTTATTTGTTTCGCCATACAGGCGGGTCTTCTCCAATTTCTGAGGTGGATACAAATTTTTACAGCAAGATAACTGGAAGATTTAACAAACATAATAACTCCACTTTAAAGTATCAGCTCTGGATGTAAACTGTAGCACGACACTAGATCTGACTGGTCATTGGGAGGCAGTCAGAGCTGACTCATGCCAAACCCAGTGCGCAAAATTTACACTGCGTTCAGTCTGTGAAATGTCCACTGTGCCCAGTTTGCCAAAAGTTCACTGTGCCTAGTTTGTCAAATGTGTCCAGTTGGTGAAATGTTGAAATTGTGCATGGTACTACATTGTTCATTTTAGGATCATCTTCATCGCACATGCCCATAATTGCTCCGATCTCCTCCCAAGCATGTATCTCAGTGTGTTTAGGCTAACAACTCCCGTTCTGTGTTGATTGATGTATCTACATTATGAAATATATACATATAAAAACATGTCCCACCAAAGTGTACAACCTTCATCTAGCTAATATTCAATTAAATGAGTCACAATTCACAAATGTACCTTCTAGGACTGCACCAACTGCAAAAGAAAAGAATTTGATATTTGCAAGCATCTCCAAAGATTTTATCCAAGAGATTGAAAGCTTCCTCTTCAAAGCACAGGGCAAGGACCATGACATGTTTTGAACTTGGCTACAAGTTTCTGACAATTTTATCTGCTCCACAACCCAAGTGCTAGATAAGTATATACACAGCAATGATGTTGGTGAATTCTGTATTTGAAGACATAGACTAGTTAGTTCTAGGCAACGGTATTGAAAATGTTTACTTTATTATTTGTATTTACAAACGATGAAAATTAAACTTTGAATGGCAACATCAATGAAACCAATGTAGTTATTTACACCGATGGTTCAGTCAGTTGCCAATAATGCTGTGTGTAGGCTTTCTCTGCATGCGTAGGAGGAAAAATAAAAAGAAAGCCCAGTGGAACCTATGCAACAACCACAAGTAGTTTCGCAATGGAGGTACGAGCGGTTAGAGGCAGTGACGTGGTTGGTATCTCATAACTACTCTCATGTTTTCATGCTCAATGATTCCACGAGCAGGATTCGTAAAGTTGAGTTAACGACTGCATGTAAGTAACAATTATTATTTAACAGGATTTGTTTGTTTGTGCTTCCATGAAACATTTTTGCTTTATCTATATCCATCTAACCCTGAGAAAGCCAGGGAGGAATATCTATATCCATCTAACCCTGAGAAAGCCATGGAGGAATATCTATATCCATCTAACCCTGAGAAAGCCAGGGAGGAATATCTATATCCATCTAACCCTGAGAAAGCCAGGGAGGAATATCTATATCCATCTCACCCTGAGAAAGCCAGGGAGGAATATCTATATCCATCTAACCCTGAGAAAGCCAGGGAGGAATATATTAAAAAGGGTTCTTTCCTGGAACCAGAAGCGAAAGTGAATGAAGCCAAAAATCACGGATGTGAGAATTGGAGGCAGATATTAACAATATAAGAAAGAGCTGCAAGAGATAACTAAAGACAGAGAATTGTCATGAGTTGGTTGAGGCATATGTACCCAATTAGGCAAAAGGACACAAGAGAGGGAGAAGAGCAATATCCATATTTAAAGAACATTTTTTTTCTTGTAGTTATTTGTTCATATATATATTCATATATACTGCTACAATTATTTTAGGAGTAATAAGTATATAAAGATACCCAATGATATATTCTATATCTATTCTATCTTTCAAAAAGGTCTCCAGTGTATGAAGAGCAGAGAAAACATATGTAGTCCCCAAAGCAATTGGAACACAAGTTCTATTGAGATATCAACAGCCTGAGGTTGCTTACTGCATTCTTTGAACATATTTTTTCAAATTGAAGAAAGAAGACAACTTGAACTTGAAACCGGCAATAAAGAAAGTAATAGATGACTTATTAAATCAGAGAAATAAGCAACAGCGAAACAAATTAGTAGGGTCACAGCTGTAGTTGACTATCATTCTTTCAGCATGTGTCATTCATGACATCAGTTTGATTCTTGTGTAATTAATAATATATTATTAGTATTCTTGTAATTTTTGTTTTGCAGTAACATGCATGTTTTGGGCGAACAGGATAGAATATAGTGACAGTAGCCATTATCTAATCTTCCCAACTGGAGAATGCCTATTACCCCTACACCCTACTAGACATATTGCAAATGGCAATGGAGGAGTATATTGGGTTTGCAACCTTCTTAAGTAAAATAAATGATTACTTCTTATGCAACAACCGATCTGAGATCTGTATTGCTGTAGCAGTGCACAGAAATGCTTTGAAGTGTGTGTACTTTAAAACAATTTTCATGAACAGCAATGTGGTAAACTATAACAATTGTGGGCGTCTTGCAGACAAGAAAGAATAGACACTTCTAATTCTATAATAACATTACAATCAACTTGGGTGAAATTCTGATGCATCTGTCCTTTTTCTTCTTTGCGTTCGTCTTTACGATCAATTTTAATCCCTATTTGTGATATGTTTCTTCTTCTTTGTGTTCGTTCTTTACGACCAATTTTAATCACTTTTTGTGATATGTTTGATCTTTGCCAAGAACGTGTATACGTTGCACATTGGTTGTGGCCCCAAACACATAGACTTCTACACATTTAGACACATACATCCGATTTCAGCCAAACCTCTAGTGCCTACAACTACATGGCAGGTAACAGTGGTTCTATTCTTTACACCCAAATGTGGGCCCGGTAACCACTCGGGCGATGTTTGATCTTTACCAAGAACGTGTATATGTTGCACTTGGTTTGTAGGCTCAAAGCATAGACTTCTACACGTTTAGGACTGCATCTGATTTCAGCCAAATCTCCTTAGTCGCCTCTTACGACATGCGTGGCAGGTAAGTGGTTCTATTCTTTACACCCCAAATTTGGTTCCCGGTAACCACTCGGGCGAGATGCGTTTGTCGAAAACTCCGTAGGGGCCTAACATAAGCACGTCACGTATTCGCTCTTAGCGCAGACCACAAAAAATGGTTAACTTGCTTGATAAAAACGAACACAAACAACAATCAACTTTCCTAATATAAGACTGCGACGGGCGTAAGGTGTCGTGGTTAAGATCACATTATTTAGTGAATCAGAGTTGAAAGACACTACTTCAAGTAATGACTGATAACACAAGACAATGCATTATTATAATTATTGCATAAATGACTGCAGTTTGGCTAAGAAAATATGGATCTATGACTGAGAGAGCCCGTCTGCCCAGCGTTTTGGGACTACGTGTGACTATCCTCTGTGTGTGCGGGTTCAATTCCGCGGGATGGCAGAAAAGCCACAGATTCCCCAGATTTACGGTGTTCGTGGCACCGAACCGAAGGGTTACGATGTCCATGGCACCGAGCCGAAGAGCTGAAAAGCTCAAGTGCTTCTGGATCGGGAAAAAATGACTGAGAGAAGGCAAATATGTTCCCAAAAAGTGCCGTATTGAAATCGGACTAAAAGCCCAGATATTGCAGCAAAGTACGACACGACGCAAAGACATTGACTTTTTTAGGGAGAACGAAGGAGAAAAAAACTACAAGTGGATGTGATTATTTTATTATATATTTATCCCTTGATGATACTAATGAAAATCTGCAAAGTGCTAGTTTCCCGCCCTTTATTGTGTTTAGTGTATTGCTTTATTAAAATGCCAGTTTGGAAATCTAAACATAATATCATAATTACTATAAAATCAACACAACATACCTTAGTATTACACTCAAAAAAGTAGCCATGCTTTGTACTAATAGCTTAAAATACTATAGTTTTATGGAATACAATACTTTTAATTACTGTTTAATAATTTTATTATATACTAGAAAGAATAACGGAAACAACAAACTGAAGAAATAAAACACCTGGTATTTCCAGTCAATGGCTGCAAGTTTAACATGGACGATTGTTAGTATACATTTGGGTATCGATACATTATAAGACAAAATTTCAAGCAGCATGGGTTACTTTTAACATTTTTTACAATTATATGCAGCGTTATCGTATTATTGTGGGACAGGTTAACGTAATGCATAAGCGAGCCTGTCGACTCAAACACGAAAGGGTTTGGGGGTTCAACCCACTCTCGACGATCCACTAGTGAGGAAAGGAATTGGCCCTCATACCTCCTACAAACTAGGGTTTTAATGTGAAGTGACTTCATACCATAAGGTCTGGGGTCTAAGGTGCATTGGGATAACACCGCGCCAGGATTAGTGGAGCTGGCACTAATCTAGACCCTGCCCTCACCTCCTCGTGGTGACTCTGGAAACAGACAGTGGTTCCGGTCTGGCTAAGAGGGCAGGGATCGAGGGAGAGCTACTGGTAGTGGTAGTAGTGCGAGAACGGAAAAGAAAGTAGGTACAAAAATTACGAACAAAATGCACGCTTCTCCTGGCCGATATCCGTAGAAAAAAGCCCAAATTTTGCAAAAACGTAAGAAAACAGCAGTGTACGAGTCGTCTGCGAACGAATGCAAACTCCCCCGGAGTAAGTGACCGCACCAAAATTAAAGGGATGAGAGGTGCATCCAACGAAGAGACGTGGAAGAAACTCGGAGCCCGTATAGCTCTAGATCTTTCTCTCTTTCATCCCCTAGAGCCCGATATGCTAGGTCCCGGGTTGAGTTGCACGTGGGCCCACATAGGGCGAAACTCGGGGCTCCGAGGGGGAATTGAGCTCTGTGTCCGCAAAGCTAGAGGCATCGTGAAGGTGTGCACGGTGAGAAACGTAAGAAACGAAACAGTAGTCGTCAGTGAAGGAACCCAACTCCCCGGAGTAAAGGGTCGTAAGCAAATTGCCAGCTGTAGGACAAAAATCTATCAGAACGAAGCGTAACGAGCCAAAAGTCTCGGCTGAGTACAAAGACAGGGTAGACACGCAAGGTGCTGTTGATGGTGTGACGGGAAGTCGTGGCAAACGTAAGGGTGAGCGGGCCATTCAGATGAGCAGGTGAAAACTGGAAAGCACAGCAGAGGCTTGAACCCAGTATCGGCAGGCGAGAGAGTGTGTGGACCACCCGAATTGTGCAGAACAACTGGAAAGCCTAGCAGAGGTAAAGCTAGTGCGCGTTTCCGCTCGTAGGGAACTACTGCTGCCTTATAGTTTGATTTGATTGGGGACAATCAAAGCCTAGCGGAGCAAAGGACGGGGGGCAAACCAAGTTGTCCATAAAAAGACCGGTAACCTGGGCAGATGACGCTCATCAACCCAGGAGGGCAGGTCATCTATGGGTCGCTGCCCAAAAATAAAATAGTAACTTGCTGCCTTGCAGGTTTTGGATGGGGACAGCAAAAGGCTAATGGAGAACCCAGTAAACGCTGGTTGAAATCGAACACACCACCGAAGGATAAGCACCAGAGCTCCAAATGGTACTGAAGGTTGTGAACGTACATCCGCTCTTGGTGTTTGACTGTTTATATATAAACACGGCTTAAAGAGGCTTTTATTACCTACATAATAAACAACAAGCCAGCATTATTGCATTCAATGTTACCCTGCGATGGACACTTATAATCAGAAAGTCAAGCCTCACGTAAAAATCAGTTAGAGGCGCCATGACTATTCCTGACTTCATAGCGGGCGGACGGGAAAAATGTTGCGTGCAGGTAGATTGGAACCTAGCATGGCGTCTAATTATCCTACTTAGTGATATTCTGAGAATTATTTATTTATATACATATTTATTATTATTGGTGTTTGACTTGATCTTACTTTTTGAGAAGCATTAATTACCCCTGAAGTCAAAGGATTCACCTGTATGGCTGGGAACACTGATAAAAAGGAAAACATGCGTTCACGCAAAAATCAGTCAGAAGCACGAGCGCACTGTCTACGTCGAGTTCATAGCGGGTGAACGCTAGAAGAAGTATTAACAAAGGTTTGTTTTACTTAAAAGCACCTGTGGCTTAGGGGATTCGCGTGGATTTTTACAAAAGAACGATGGCACCACCCATTCAGAAAGCAATGGCAAACTACTGAACGTAATAATGCCTAGAAAAATCAACAAGAGCATTAAAAAGCTGGGGTTGATTCGCAAAGTCCTGTAAACTTTTTTTTAACCATTGTGTATAGTGAAGTCACCAATTATTGGCAACAATTAGTCCGGAATTATCTATGTTTACAGATTGTTCTTTCAAGCAATCGACGTGTCAAGTAGCCTATCCATTGAGAAGTTTATGTTTTTACTCGTATTCATTCAGAGAACTTCTTCTTTGCGTTCGTTCTTTACGACCAATTTTAATCACTCTTTGTGATATGTTTGATCTTTGCCAAGAACGTGTATACGTTGCACATTGGTTTGGTAGGCCCCTAAATGCATAGACTTCTACACGTTTAGGACACATGCATCCGATTTCAGCCAAACCTCCTTAGCCAAACCTCTTACGACATGCGTGGCAGGTAATAGTGGTTCTTTTCTTTAGACCCCAAATTTGGGCCCCGGTAACCACTAGGGCGATTTAGAGAACCGCAAGGGCTGGGGGGAGCCTAACACAACACCACCCAACACAAAGTTTTACAGAAGCAAAGACTCTCCTGAAACAATCCAGGAAAATGATCTGGAGAAAAACAAACGGAGGATACAACCCAGAGCACGACAGTATAAATACACTAAACAGAAAAGCACAGGCCACAGTCTTCAGACTTAGAACGGACACTGCAGTCTCAGAGCACACCTCCACAGAATGGGTCTCAGGGACTCGGCAGCCTGCACCTGTGGAGCACCAAAGCAGTCCCCAGAGCATATCCTGCAAGACTGCCTTAGTCTGAGTAGTGAGAGATTGGAGATCCGCCCAACAGAAACAACACTACAAGACAAACTATGGGAAACCGGTGAAGACCTCAAGCGCACCGCCCTGTTTATGACACATTCCGGAGTAGTCGCATAGCAAAAGTTGATCGCAGAAGAAGAAGAATAAGAGAAACGGATAGACTTGCACAGTGTCAAGAAGAGAATATGCGCACCATCAACCAAAAAAGACGCTGGAGATGGATCGGACATGTGATACGCATGAATACTAACTCTGTTACGAAAACTGCACTGTGATATACACCAGAGGGTAAACGAAATCATTTAAGATACAAAACGACCTGGAGGTGAACAGTAGAGCAAAAACTGAATCACAGATTGAACACAATACAGAGCACGACCAAGAATAGAAAACAATGGTGTAAACTTGTTGCTGTTGAAAGCGTCACACGATAGAAAGAGATGGGCTTGCCGTTAAGTATCGTCGCATTAACTACTAGAACTGCCGAAGTGCAAAACGTCGAGTATCAATTCTTCAGAAACGTTACGATTTCGACATCTTCATGCTGAAATACTTTAAATGATATATTTAGCAAATGCCACTCATGGAAGAATCCTCCGTATGTCAAGGGCAGAGAAGAGAACAAATAGATCTTTCCGGAAAGAACTCACAATAAAAGAAAACTGGCTAATGCAACAAATAAGAAAATTGAGATATTTTGGACATGTAAAGAGACACGAAGTGCTGGAGAAGGCTGGAAGGAGGCATCTAGGCAAAGCGGAGAAGAGGAAGACCACGGAAGAGAAGACCACGGAAGATGGATTTAGGATGTAATTGATGGTTTGAGCTTGACGGATGCAGAGGTGGAACATCTGGCCTTTGAGAGAGAGAGAGAGAGATAGAAATTCCGAAGGACTGTTAAGGTGGCAAAGTTCTGCTCAGGACAAACTATTTGATGCTGAGCAAATGCTCGCAAAGTCAATCATATCTATGCTTCAGTTCGGGATGATGTTTATTATCACCACATCAAATAGCTCGACGAGGTATATATTAATGCAGCTGTGACGATTTCAACAGCAGCATAATAAAAACTACATTAGCCTACATGAAGACTGGCGCTATAGCTATTTACTTTCTCTCCATAAAATTGAAAAGAAATCCACCAAAATCTGCTCAGCAATTACCGTATACTTATCTTAATTTTTCTGTATTTATTTCGTTATTCGTTTGTAGTCACATATTTCATTCATTTTTAACCGTTGCAATATCTTTGTCAAAGTCTATATGTGGTGTTCTGTGACATTCGTCACTTTTGTTGTATCGTTTGCTTGATAAAAGCCTTGTTGGTCGAAACGTTGCTGTATATTGTCATTGTTTTTGTAAAACTACAGTACTTTGTTATTACGTGTTTCGCTTTATTTTTCTTACAAAATGTATGTGACAAATCGTCTGTATGGCGCCGGGGCGCGCAAGGGAAGCAAAGAATAGTACCGCTTCAACCTACAAGACATGCCGTGAGAGGCAACTGATGTAGGACCTATAGAAGCTACCCTAGTAAATAAAAAGCATCGCAGAAATCGAATGTGCTGGCCTACTTGTAGGCGCATAACTGGCACAACGTACAATCGTTTTAGTCTCAGATCACATTCAAAGCACACAGAGCGGTTAACAAGTGGTCGATATGGAGCGTTCGAAGAAGTACGAGACAAATCGTATGTGACAAATTACTTGAGAAAATAGTGACCAGAAAAGTAATGTGCCTTTATCCATAGACAGATCACATTCTACCTGATAGCGTCGGTAACTATCGGCTAATAAATTGGGCTTGATATATAATGCTAGCAGGTGTGTTTATGATATTTTTGAGAGAATGCTAGCATGTTTACTTTTAATGTTTACAATTAAGGGCTTCCAATCCACGCAAGAGGCAATCACAGTAGTGATTGAAATCGCGCATTACAAAGTAAACTTTTTAACAGTGAAACTCTCATTATTAAAATGTGAAGTTAATCCTTGGGTTTGGATATATGATTCTTTGATGAATAGGACCGTTGTACTATTCTAAGGCTAGAAAGAGAGAGAGAGATAATATATAAGTCGCACATTGGGAAGAGACCACATGGAATCGCGCATTAGTATCGAACAAAGTATAATTTAACACTTTTCTCGCGAGTACTCATAATCGGTGTAATTAATCGTTTTATGTACTCGATATAGACTTGAGCCAGTCCACTACGAGTGAAAAAAAAACAACTGTGAAGAATAAAATAAATACAATCTCGACAAGAGTTTGGGGATAGAGACATGGCCTTCAACTACGTTGTTACGGCTCATAAGCCGACGTCCGTCACAAATGGCGTAACGGGTAGGCAGAATACGTTTATTAAACATTCCAAAAAAACTCATGGCTCATGCCTAACCATCATGGTTATATGAATAATATGGTATAATATGATAATCTGTATTTAATATGTTATGTTGCTAACATGATTGCTAACAAAGTTGAAAGTTCTGCATAATCATGAATTCAGCCTGAATCATGATGATGATACCACACTCTGCACACTTTTACTAAACTGCAAAGTACAGAGGGGGAATAAATAATAAATAGATCAAACTGAAATTAATAATACAACCAAACTCCAAAGTAGTGAACTTTCATCTTTTGTCCTCGCACTGTGCCGTTTTGCAAGCAGTATGAGTCGTGGTTTTCTGTTTTTGTCTTCCGCTGCTCGCTTCAGTCTGAGTCTACTCTTAGTAACTCTAGTGACTTGGGTGATAGGTATTTTGTTGTTGACAAGATTCTGCTATGCCATCTAGCCATCCTTTTCATGGTCTTCCTTTCACCTTCTTTCCTGTTCTGTTGTAGTAGTAGACTCTCACTCTGCATACAGTGGATTTTGGTTGCATTCTTAAGTGACCTAACCACTTCATTCTTTATTTCTCAATGTAATTCAACCAAGGTTCTGTCTCAACTTTTTCTCTTATGCTGATGTTAGTGACTCTTGTCTTTTCTGGTGTTGTTGGTAACGTTTTGTAGACATCACATTTCACATGTAGTTATTTTTTGCGATTGCTTTTCTTATTGTCCATGGTTGGCTCTGGTAACACACTTAGACATGAAAATGCTGTTCATCTGTTGTTTAGCTGTCAGTGAGAATGTTTGGGTACCCTAACAATAGGGTAGGTTACAGCATTTCCTTTTAGCCTCCATCTTCTGTAAATATGCTTCCTAAATATTTGAATTTGCCTTGGTTGATTGTAGTGCCATTAAGTTAATGACATTACAATCAACCAAGGGCAAGGATGTTTTAAAATGTTTAGTTATATTTTCTTCCTATTTTCATTATTTTGATTTTATTGTTATTGATTTTCATGTCATGATTTTTGCAATTTTGGTTCAAGGTAAAGCAACATTTGCTGAAGAAAAGAACATTGAGTTGTCATTAATTAAATCACGTCCCTTGGCAAGTCAATAATCACCTAAAGCAGTTTGTCCTACCCTTGTCGAATGGAGATATGCGACCTTCGATCATTTGGTTTTAATTGAACTAATCCAACCTGCAGCACAAGCTTACCACATGAGAACATCATACTTAAAAAAAAAGCAAGAGGGAGACTCAGGAAAAGGGATAGACAGAATAAAAGTGACACTAAATAAACTCGATATGACAACAGCCCAGGTGACCTAATGAAAACTATACATACTTTCTCTCTGCAGTGCTTCACGGCACCAGCAGGACAGAACAAAATAAGTGCTGCCATGTGTGCTATAATCTCTTTCTTACACAGAAAGGTGGCAGTCCATAAACTCCATATGCACAGTGAGGGTCCCAATATAGTTTTCTTCATGCTTTCACTAGATTGGGATTTTGGATTCTCTAATAAAGGCAGCTGTCTGCCTCAGATTATCAGCCACGCCATACAGTTTGTCTTGGATGCTAGTGTAAGTGAGCCACCTCTTTCTTCTCAAGTCTGCATACTGGAGGCAGTTCTGTAGGATATAATCCCTATGATTTCTGCTTCCCCATTTGTGTCGACCTCTTCCCGCAGTAAGTTTTGGCCACCCTCGTGATAGTAGGTCTGACATTTTTACTGTGTGGCTAAATCTCCGAGGCAGATTGGCGACCGTAGAATCCGTTATCCCATTCCTCATTGTGAGGGATTGTTGCAGCATGTTATGCGCCTTACGGCTTGGTGCATCTGTTTTCTGTAAGCATTTGTTTTGGGTTAGCATTCCCTAGTTTTTTTTTTTTTTTTTTTGCGTCCGCTTTCAACTCAGACGAAGTTTCATCTCTGAAACTGATTTTGCGTGAAAATCCGTTTTCCAATTTCTTACAATGGCAGCAGCGTGCACATTGTAAATTACTTTACACCGGCAGCCGTGTGCTCAATGTACTCGTAATTAGTATTCCTCGCCATACAGGCAGATTTTCTCCGACTTCAGAGGTACTCATGTTATCGTCCTGAGTAAGACCAGGGACTCAAACAAATGCCGGATAGTGGGTTCGAACCCGAGCTATGAGGCGTCTCACAGCTAGCAGGCAGAGCTACTATCAACTACTCTAGGCAGTCCCCGCATTCCCTAGTGGACACATACATCCGATTTCAGTCAAACCTCCTTAGTTGCCTCTTACAACATGCATGGCAGGTAACAGTGGTTCTGTTCTTTACAAATTTGGGCACAATATAGTTTTGAAGATGGTGAACATTTTATGGAATTTGTTTAATTGGTAGTAATTATGTTTGCCAGAGAATCATCTTTCTAGTATATTGTTATCAATTTTCAACCCCAAGAATTCTTATATACGCTCAACTTGACTACATGACCTACATTTTATAATCTGTCTTCGATAGGACTAGAAACTTGTTCTCATCTACCTTGAGATCAGGATTCACTAGAAAATATTCCACATGGGGATGGGAACCACATAGTTTGAAACAGGAGACAAGTTCCATGAGTCCACAAGCAGATAACTTTCAAACACATATGCAGTAATATTGTACCATGAACTGTTAAATTTGGTTTTTGTTATCTCTGTGACTTCTTTCTGAAGCTGGAAGAAGAAATTGTGCTAAATTTTCATATGTTTTGTTTCAGGAAACTTCACATCACCAACTGATTTGAATTTGATTATTGCCAAAAATACTAGAGTAGAGATCTATGTGGTCACTCCAGAAGGTCTTAGACCTATCAAGGAGATTATGATCTATGGCCGCATTGCTGTCATTGAACTGTTTCGTCCACCGGTGAGAAATCTGTTCTTCCTGTTATCTATATTGTTATATATTTATTAAAGATATTAAGGAACAAGCATACCAACCACTGTCTCTACAAGAGGTAAAAACCAGTATAAAGAGAAAATCAGCAATAGATTGAAAGACAAACACTGGATATGACTATGGAAAAGACTTCCTCAAAGACCTCAGCAGAACAGACCAGGTCATTATATTTTGCCTACATACCGGACATTTCCATGCTCAAGTAGTAGCATTATCCCTTGCGGAACGTTGCATTCATCACACCCCTCCTGAAATGATCTTTGTCTCTTGCAAGTTCTCCAACCTCTTCTAGCGTCATGTTCAAGGTTTCTTTGATGTCCTGCTGCCACCTTCGCCTTGGTCGCCCTTGCCTCGTGTTCCAGGAACCATGCCTTCCATCAACTATCTCTCCAGACCGCTGTGACGTTTAATGTGGCCAAAATATTTCATCTTCCGGGACATGATGTTATTTATGAGCCAATTCTTCTTGATATGCAGGTCTTGTAGGATTTCTTTGTTTCTTCTCTTCTCTGTCCAGGATGTTCTAAGAACTTTTCTATAACACCTTGTTCCAAAAGCTTCAATTTTTTTTTTTTAAATGTTTGTGTGGTCCACAATTCACATCCATATGTTGCCACAGAAAATATGCATGTTCTCAGAAGTCTTACTTTTGTGTCGTGCCATAGTTTCCACATTTCCATACAGTTTTTGTATATGGTGTTGTATTCTTGAAAGTAGAAACAATAAGAAATGACAATTATTATTTACTATATTTTGATATAACTAACAACTCTTAGAAGAAGAAGATGGAGATATGTTGAGCATACCTTAAGAAATGATCAAAGCATACCAAAGCAGGTATTGAAGTTGGAGGCAAAGGGTTCAAGAAAGAGGACGCCATAGGGAAACCCTGAAACAAACTCTGCTTGATATTGGGCAAGATTTCTTGGAAGAGATTGAGTGAGTTGCTCAGGACAGAGAAATATATAAATGTATATAGAGAGAGATAGAGAATTAAGACAAGATTGTGTACTGTCACCATGTTTCTTTAACATATACATTGAGCACATTTTCAAACAAACTGAAGGGATAATGCATTAAAGGTAACTAAAAATATATCTCAGCTATGGAGATGACACTTTTGTTGACTGTAAGTGAACAGGAATTGCAAGAATTGACAAAAGAATTAAACAACAGAAGTGGTGAATATGAACTGGACATTAATAGGAGAAAACAAAAACTGTGACAATAAGCAAGACCAGTGAGAAGTTGTAATTAAACATAAGAATAAATGGAGAGAAACTAGAACAAGAAAAAGTGTTTTATAGTATCCTGGACATACAGTAACCTGGGATGGAAGATGTGAAACAGAGAACCAGGAAAAATAGAGACAATAAAAGCTGCATTCAACAATATGAGACATGCTAACATCTAAGCAAATCGCCCGAGTGGTTACTGGGGCCCAAATTTGGGGTGTAAAGAATAGAACCACTGTTATCTGCCACGCATGTCGTAAGAGGCGACTAAGGAGGTTTGACTGAAATTGGATGCATGTGTCCTAAACATGTAGAAGTCTTATGCGTTTAGGGGCCTACCAAACCAATGTGCAACGTATACACGTTCTTGGCAAAGATCAAACATATCACAAAGAGTAATTACAATTGGTCGTAAGAAACTGAACGCAAAGAAGAAGAAGAAGATCTAAGCAAATTCTTCTTCAAACACTACATGGTAAAGGAACTTTACATGGTGACATTTAATGTGTGTTAAACCACATTTTGTGATCTGAGCCGTATAGCGCTTGTACGTTGTGCCAGTTATGGCGCCTACAAGTAGGCCAGCACCTCTGGTCGCTTTGAAGTTTTTTACTCATTAGGTAGCTTCCTAGGTCCCTATTTCAGTTGCCTCTTACGACATGCCTTGTAGGTCGCAGTGGTACTACTCTTTGCTCCCCTTGAAAGTCCCGGCAACACACAGGCGATATAAGCAAATAAAAATAATGTCTTAGTTTTATCCCATTCATCAACTTTATGTATTGCCTTTTGCATCCTCACTTCTCTAATTGAACAAAGTTCACACATTGAGATAGCAGGTGTGTAAAGCATTTTGGGATTTATGGTCTGAATAAATTTGACAGGTCGTCTATACAGATAAGAAAACCGATGTTGGGCCAATGCTCATCCCATTGAATCTCTCTATGTCAAAAATTTTTTCTTTTCCTCTTGAGTTTAATTCTTGCATATCTTCTGTATAGAAGTAATTCACTAGCATTCTGCTTCCAATTTCTTTTTGGAAAAAAATATATTTTTGTTAATTTTACAGAAAGTAGATAGTTGTTTGAATTTCTTTAGGAAAATATTTTTTATTTTCTGTGCAAAATATGCTGTGTGATCATCAGTGTTTTTTCTTTCTTTCTGAAGACTGATTTATTTAGTTGTTTTGTTTTCTTTGAGATAATTTCTAAAGATTGGCAAAGAGTGAATGAATAATTGTCAACTTTTAACTTTCAGGGAGAGACAAAAGACCTGATGTTTCTGTTAACCCATCGATACAATGCTATGATCTTGGAATGTCAAGTGGACGGAGAAAACATTGAAATAATAACAAGGGCCCATGGAAATGTCCAGGTATACATTGACTTTATGCAATATAAACTGAAGCTATTGACCAAATTTAGTGTATTGTTATTGACTTTTCATTTGTCGTTAGAAAAATAGATCCTGATTATTTGTTGTTACTGTTGTGTTCTAGTGTAATTAAAATTTGTGAAATACTAATAGAACGTTGCTGTTGTAGTGTAAGTAAAGTAAAGGAATCCTTTATTATTGTATGCCCAATGGTATATAGGGTAATACAGTGTTGGGCCTGTATTTTTTATTGACTGCCGGCACATGACAGGTGATGTAGTCAGCATCATGCTGGCCGCCTTTACTTCCCAGTGCTTTTCCTGGTACCCAGTTGAGGTTAGGTCTACTTGAGAGCTGCCACGATCAGAAAAAACTGACTGTAGTATTGAACATGGAACGCTAGCCTAAGAAGCGAGTTCACTAATATCTACGCTACTGCAGCTCTCCCTGTTGTAGTATCCTAGTGTAATTAACGTTTATTAAGTACTAATAGGACATTTGCTGTTGTAATATCCTAGTATAACTAAAGTTTGGTAAATACTAATAGGACATTTGCTGTTGTAATATCCTAGTATAATTAAAGTTTGGAAATACTAATAGACATTTGCTGTTGTAGTATCCTAGTATAACTAAAGTTTGGTAAATACTAATAGGACATTTCTTTGTAGTATCCTAGTATAACTAAAGTTTGAAATACTAATAGGACATTTGCTGTTGTAGTATCCTAGTATAACTAAAGTTTGAAATACTATGGACATTTGCAGTTGTAGTGTCCTAGTATAATTAAGTTTGGTAAATACTAATAGGACTTTGCAGTTGTAATATCCTAGTAGTAACTTAAGTTTGGAAATACTAATAGGACATTTGCTGTTGTAGTATCCTAGTATAACTAAAGTTTGGTAAATACTAATAGGACATTTGCTGTTGTAGTATCCTAGTATAATTAAGGTTATTTAAATACTAATAGAACATTTGCTGTTGTAGTATCCTAATGTAACTAAAGTTTGGTAAATACTAATAGGACATTTGCTGTTGTAGTATCCTAGTATAACTAAAGTTTGGTAAATACTAATAGGACATTTGCTGTTGTAGTATCCTAGTATAATTAAAGTTTGGTAAATACTAATAGGACATTTGCTGTTGTAGTATCCTAGTATAATTAAAGTTTGGTAAATACTAATAGGACATTTGCTGTTGTAGTATCCTAGTATAACTAAAGTTTGGTAAATACTAATAGGACATTTGCTGTTGTAGTATCCTAGTATAACTAAAGTTTGGTAAATACTAATAGGACATTTGCTGTTGTAGTATCCTAGTATAACTAAAGTTTGGTAAATACTAATAGGACATTTGCTGTTGTAGTATCCTAGTATAACTAAAGTTTGGTAAATACTAATAGGACATTTGCTGTTGTAGTATCCTAGTATAACTAAAGTTTGGTAAATACTAATAGGACATTTGCTGTTGTAGTATCCTAGTATAATTAAGGTTATTTAAATACTAATAGGACTAATTGTAAAATGTCCAATAATTTCACTCCTTAGTCTTATTTCTGTCCAATCTAAATGCAACATAGTGCTGTAACGGTTCATCAAAATATTTTATATTAGTTTTTAATTTCAGCATTCCCTAACACTATGTCAGTAATTTATACCAGTTTCGGTAATAAAACCATTTTTATAAGTTTGTGTTGTTAGCCTTAAACAGAATCCTGTCAAAAAGCAAAAAATAACTTTCATCCAAGCCACTAGAGCGGCGCAAGACAAAAACAGAAAACCATGACACTGGACAACACGGTAACAGTGTAATGACAAAAGAAGATTCCTTAACTCAGCCTCCAGTAACCTGAAGGAATATTGCTCACTATTATATCTTCTTCTTCGAACACTCCATATCGACCACTCTTTGTGATTTGTGTGTGAACTGAGTCTAAGAGCAATTGTATGTTGTGCCAGTTATGCGCCTACAAGTAGGCCAGCACATCTGATTTCTGCGATACTTTTGATTTACTAGAGTAACTTCCCTAGGCCCCTACCCCAGTCGCCTCTTACGACATGCCTTGTAGGTCGAAGTGTTACTATTCTTTGCTTCCTTGCGGGCTCTGGCAACACATGGGTGCCACTATTGTATAAATTTGTACAGATGAGTTACTGATAAGATTTTTACAAATATGAAACCACACTCTTTTTTTTTTTTTTTTTTTTTTTTTTTTTTTTTTTTTCTTTTTCTTTCGTCCGCTTTCAACTCAGACGAAGTTTCATCTCTGAAACTGATTTTTGCGTGAAAATCCGTTTTCCAATTTCTTACAATGGCAGCAGCGTGCACATTGTAAATTACTTTACACTGGCAGCCGTGTGCTCAATGTACTCGTAATTAGTATTCCTCGCCATACAGGCAGATTTTCTCCGACTTCAGAGGTACTCACGTTATTGTCCTGAGTAAGACCAGGGGACTCGAACAAATGCCGGACAGTGGGTTCGAACCCGAGCTATGAGGCGTCTCACAGCTAGCAGGCCAAGCTACTATCAACTAGTCTAGGCAGTCCCCCGAAACCACACTCTATAGTACCATATCTACTGAGTTCTGTTGTAGTATCATGTCAGATTTGATTGATCATAGAGGAGTCCATCATATATGACTTATGCCCTGGGAAAAGTAGTATGGATTTATATTTATCTTGCATTTCTTTTTATTTCAGGATCGTATTGGTAGATTGTCAGAAACTGGCATTATAGGAATTATTGACCCACAGTGCCGTGTTATTGGATTAAGATTGTATGATGGGCTGTTCAAGATCATCCCACTGGAAAAAGAAAACAAAGAACTGAAAGCTTTCAGCATCAGGTATATTTTGTTGTAGTGCTTGTCCAGTTTTCATATATTGAGAATGTTCTTGTTGATTACTAAAGAAGGGCCTTCTTCTACGTTCTCACTAGATTGGGATTTCGGATTCTCTAATAAAGGCAGCTGTCTGCCTCAGATTATCTAAAGAAGGGCCTAAGTTGCAGTGAATAAAATGACAGAGGTCAGTGAATCAGAGCCGACCAAGACCCTTCTCAACCTACAAATGGGGGCCTTGATATCATAATGCACCATTTAAGTCTAACTTTGCAAGTAGGGATGAAAGAGTAAACAAACCCTGTTTAAAAAATGTTGGACTGACAGCGGATGTGTCATTTCAGGCCAAAAGAATCGGATCAGGCCAAAGGATGCCTTGCTTTAAACTGTGACAAAATGTGACAGTCTTTTGAGAGTGAAGAATGGAGAAGTAGAGCTAAAGTTGTTAACAGGTCGCTCTTTTGCAGCCAATGTCAAATGTACTTGAAATCATGTAAATCAAGTGTTACTTTGGTATTTTTTTTACATTCGGATGGAGAGCCAGGTGCATCACACTCTTTTCCTGATATTTCATCCTGATTGCGTTATATATATATGTATTCATAGGACCTTCCTTTACCTGTGTTTTTCATGAGGTAAAGGAAGAGAGGGTGTGCATTTCTCGTCATCCTTAAGGACAGACGGCACCCCTAAACAGAAATATTGATCATTGAGGTTGCGTTTATGATTCTAAATGATCAACTTGATGTTAAAACTCGGGAAAAAATTTCAAAAATCCGAGCATGTATATTCTATGAAAAAATTTAATATAGAGGAGTTTTTAAGGGAAAATGCCCAAAAAGTAACCTTGCAAAATACAGGATGATTTATGTTCTATTCAGATTAGCACTATAGAACTTTCAGATGTTATTGTAAATCGGCATTTCTTGAACTGGTAGCAAAATATTTATAAAGTATAATAAAATGAGTTTTTCTGAATTTTTTAATGCAAATCCAGATTTTACTAAAAAATATGGGGTAGGAGATATTCATTTGCATGAGACACAAAAACTGTTCAATGAATTCTTTTTAAAGTGGTAGGGAATGATCAAATATGCATAAGAAAGAAGTATGCAAATTTATACAGCAATCCTTTGAGTAGTTTTTGAAAAACGTGTATTTAGTGACATACATTTATGGAAAATAACAATTTTGAGAAAAAGCCAAAAACTAACATATTTTCAATTATTGACCAAATTAATTTACCTTAAGATCCCCCATGAGCATACAAACTTGCCTCATCACATGCTTTAGATGCCATGCTAGTTGTTTTACATCTTTCTATCTTTTGGTGCCTAAATTCTGTATTAGTAAGGAAGATATGTGGTTTTTATAGATGACAGCAAAATACTGAAAATAATGTTTTCCAAAGGAAAAGTTAAACTAAAACAAAAGTTTCATATCGGCACAATTTCATATTATTAACTACAATATTGGCATCATTGACAGTTATTTTTAAGCTCCTCCTCAAAGTAAATGAGATCTTAGGACACCAAGTCCATATAAGATTATGGAAAGATTCACTAGCATTGTGAGAACCATCATGAATATATTTTGTCAACGAAGTCGCAAGATAGCTTGACAAATACTTGCATTATGTTGCCAAAAATAAAATTAGGCAGTTTGTTCTCAATCAACTAAAACTTTATCTTTAGGGCACAAGCTACTCAGCCTATTGCAGTTCTCATGGTTATCTTTGTGATGTTTAAATATGGCTCAAATACTATTTATCCAACCAATGTTCTCTAATTTTCCAGAATTTTTCATACAAGTTACATCATAATCACGCTGCATAAGTTTAATGATGCTATTAGTTAATCTATCTGCACTACCATATTACTATAAACACTTTGCTACCATCTGTTGAAGCAAAGTTATGATATTTCCTATATAATTAGCTAAAAAACATATACATGCCTAGTTAAAAAAATTAATTAAAATACAAAACTACATTTTTTTTTCAAACTAAAGATAGATTCTTGTTCGAAATTGGATGTATTACCTAAAATTAAAAAAAACCTCAAATTTCATTTTTTAAAGAAAAATCGTTAAATATAGGGGTGCGGTCTGTCCTTAAGGGATGCAGGGTATATGCAGGGTAAAGAAAAGACATATTCTCTGGTTCTGGACTCCAGAAAAATCATTATGTCCTGCACATAGCCACTTCTTAACTTCCTTTCATCTAGCATACCCTTTGCAGAACTTCAGTCTCATCACAACCCGCTTGAAAACTCTAGGTCTCCAGTAAGTTTTCTCTCATGTCCTCCAGTGTCTTGTTCAATGTTTCTGTTGCTACCATCATGTTGGATGTGCCCTGTCTAGTCTTCCAGGAACTATGCTCTCCATTACTGTTCTCTCCAAACCACTGTAATGTTTAATGTGACTAAAATATTTCAGTTTTCGGAACATGATGCTTTTTATGAGTCAGTGTCCTCGATGTTTAGGTCTTGTAGGATGTCTATAGTTTTATTATTTTTTCAGGACGTTCTATGAATTTTCTGTGGTCTTTTGTTAAAAAAAAATTCAAGTTTGTTCTTTATGTTTGTGTTTTGATCCATATGTTGCCACAGGAACATGCATATCCTCAAAAGTTTGCCCTATATTTCTTTGCCTGTGTTATGTCATAGTATCTTCATACTAACCACCCTCTGAAATGCCATATTCTAGTATCCTTCATATTTCTTTTGCCCAATCTCTGTTGTTAATTACGGAGCCAAGGTTTTCAACATTTTTAACGTTCCTTATTGTTGATGATAGTTTTGGGTGTTCATTTTGCTTAGTCAGTGAACATAATCTTAAGTTATCTTAGTATTCAGTATGCCTAGCCTAGCAATAGGAGAAAATCTTAGTGATCAGAGAAAGGTTCTAGTCTTCACTGTTGTTCTTAACAGACAAAATTAGATGTTCCAGTTCCTTGACACTATTTGAAAGTAGAGTCATCTGCAAATCATAACTCCTTCTACTGGTCCTAATTCCACCTTAGTGGTGCATTAACAGAGAATACACTGTAACATGTTATTGTTGATTTTGACCTCCAGGTAACTTGTTATGCAATATTATAGTTATTCTTACATTTTACAATATAATTTCAGACTGGAAGAACTTAATGTCATCGACATGGCCTTTCTGTATGGTTGCCAGAATCCAACTGTAGCCTTAATCCACCATGTATGTATTACTCTAACATATGATCACTAGTTATCAGTTTTATGTTGTCTTTTAATTTATGATAACGCTTTAACTGTTTTTTAGTTCAATAACATTAAGAACTCGAGCCACTTTTGATGGACTGCAGAGCAGAAATGTGTTGCAATGTCAGATGGTAGGAGTTGCCCGTGTGTTGCCGGGCTCGCAGGGGGAGCAAAGAATAGTAACACTGCGACCTACGAGGCATGTCATAATAGGTAACTGAGATAGGGGCCTAGGGAAACTACCAGAGTAAATAAAAAGCGTCGCAGAAATCAGTTGTGCTGGCCTACTTGTGGGCGCATAACTGACACACTGTACAATCGCTTTTAGGCTCATTTCACATACACATCACAAAGAGTGATTTAACAAGTGATCGATATGGAGTGTTCAAAGGAGATGGTAGGGGTAATTTTTCCAATACTTTCTTGTTTATGGCCAATGACATGGTAAAAGATATCTCCATAGGAGTGAATGCTGCTTTATAGAACTTAGTGGGGCCACCGATAGTGAAGCTGATAACATGCTGTACTAGTGACCACAGACTGGACATTCCGGGGTTTGAGGTCAGGTGAACCAAAAATTCTTGATGTGCACTCTATATGTGGTTGGACTACAAGTAACACTGATCATTTACTTGGGGATCTAATTACAAGTACCCTGAAGTCGGGTAAGGTTCGCAGAATTGGGAGAGATACTGGTGGTACGGAAATAAAGCTAGCTAGCCTTCATGCAAAAATCTGAACTGCTAGTGGACAAGCCCTTAAAAAAGACCCCAAAACAAACTAGTATTCTGGGGCACCAACAATCACACCAGGACAGCAAAGTGTAGAATATATCTGCACACTGATTTGTTAATGACGTGCTGAGAAGTAGCATGTCACAATTAAGGCAGTGAGTGCCTCCACAACACTGTTTTCTATTATCCCAGAGGACAAAGCGACTGTGGTTCATTATATATTGCAATGAATGCATATGATGTTACATTTTAAATGTCCCTGTGAATTTATAATTTAAAGTAATGCAGGTCAAGCAGCTTTTGAAAAGCGGCAAGTTTCTTTGATGTTTTTAGACAACATAGTTAGACAGTGAAAAATTAATTAATTAAAATTGATTCTACGAAACAGGCTCGTGTGTTGCCTGCGCTCACAAAGGGAGCAAAGAATAGTAACACTGCGACCTACAAGGCGTGTCGTAAGAGGCGACTACGGTAGGAGTCTAGGAAAGCTACCCTAGTAAAAAAAAAAAAGCGACGCAGAAATCAGATGGGTTGGCCTACTAGTAGGCGCATATATATCACAACTTACAATCGATCTGAGGCTCAGATCACATACAAATCATAAAGAGTGTTTTAACAAGTGGTCAATATGGAGAGTTCAAAGAAGAATATAAAACAGTTTTCTCGGTGATATAGTCATATCTTTAGTTTTATAGTAAGTGGGGTATCTGCAATTATCATGAGGTAAATGTTGTTTAATTGCAAGTGAAATTAAGTAAGAACAAATACAAATTTTAGTTAAAGAAACATAGAAAATTAATTTCTTACTTTATATAGACAGACAAGTTTAGTAGATCAATGACTATTCTTAGTGTTTCTCTCATACCCAATTGAAGGTAGGTTGACCTGTGATCCATTGCGGTTGTAAAAATTCCAGATTTTGAACCTGGGGTCGCATGTTGAGGAGCGCCTGGCCGAATCGATTAGAGCACGTCTCCCATGCGGGAGGTGTGCTCAATCCACGGTAAGACCAGGGATTTTTTTCTGTTTTGAGCATAAAAGAAAAATCCGAACCTGAACATCTTCGCAGCGACTGCACTAGCAATACAGCCATTAAATTCCTCAGGTTCTTGTCCCACCTGCCCTACATCACCCTAAAAAGCAGTACTACAGGCAGTAATAACAGTTTTTATTTTTTTTATGGTCGCATCTCTCTCTTTAGCCTGTTACGCCCTGGCGTTTAGGGCAGCAACAAACGTACACCATTCTTCCCTGTTCATGGCCTTCCTCTGTATTGTGTTCCAACTATGATTCATTTCCTTCAGCTCTTGCTCTATCGTTCTCCTCCAAGTCGTCTTGGGTCTTCCACGCTTTCGCCTACCCTCTGGAGTCCATCTCAGTGCAGTTTTCGTGTCGGAGCCAGTCTCCATGCGCATCACATGTCCAATCCATCTCCAGCGTCGTCTTCGGATGATAGTGCCCATATTCTCTTGTTGGCATCGTGCAAGCAATTCTTGATTCGAGATAGTAGTCGGCCAGTACACGCGTAAGATTTTTCGCAGACAAGTTGTATGAAAGGCGGAGAGTCTGGACATATCCTGTTCTGTCATTCTCCAGCATTCCGATCCGTACAGCAAAGTTGACAGCACACAGCTGTTATAGATACTAGTCTTGGTTCTGATGCTGTATTGGGCAGATTTCCAGGCGGTCTGAAGGGTCATGAATGCACTTCGTGCTTTACTCAGTCTGTTTTTAATGTCAGATCCAGCGCCTCCTTCATTGCTAATAACACTTCCAAGGTATGTGAATGCGGTTGTATCTCGGAGGGTTTTACCTTCTAGTTTGACTGGTGCTGGGGTTGCTATGTTCAGAGTCATTACTTCAGTTTTCTTCTGATTTATTTTCAGCCCAACCATCTCACTATATTGGTTAAGGCGGCAGGTCTTTTCCTGGATATCTCTATGTGTATGAGATAGGAGTGCGATGTCATCTGCAAAATCTAGGTCTTCCAGCGTGGATGTGAGCGTCCATCTAATACCTCTTGCCTTATCTTCCGTTGTTTTACGCATCACCCAATCTATGACAGTGTTGAATAATAGGGCTGACATAACACATCCTTGTCGCACACCTGTTTTTACTTCAAACTTTAGTTCTGAAGTTTCAACACTGCATGCAAACTTGCTGTAGCAGCTTTTATAATATTTATAAAACACAGTGGGATTCCATACCATCTTAAGATACGCCATAGACTTTAGCGGTGTATGCTATCAAAAGCCTTTTCAAAATCTACAAAGTTGATATAGAGTTTGCTTTGCCATTCTGTGCATTGTTCTATGATATTTCTAAGAGCAAATATTTGGCCTATACAGCTCCGTCCTCTGCGAAATCCTGCTTGTTCCTTTCTCAGTTTCTTATCCACAGCGTCAGTAATCCGTTGTACGATGATTTTGCTTAAGATTTTACTTGGGACAGAAAGCAGTGTTATTCCACGCCAATTATTACAATCGGCAAGGGAGCCCTTTTGGGTATCTTGATGATGACTCCTCTGTTCCATGCATCAGGTATTATTTGGGCATTCCAAATAGTAGTAAACAAGGGTTGCAATATATTAGCTGTAAGTTCTGGGTCTATTTTGAATAGTTCTGCGTTTAAGTTATCATTCCCTGGTGCCTTGTTATTCTTAAGAGATTTAATTGCTGTAATGATCTCATCCTGGCTGGGTGTTTCAATGCCAATTTCTAACTCCTCTGTTGGTTCTGGTATGTCTGCTACTACCGTTGGAGGTGGTCTGTTTAGCAATTCTTTAAAATGCTCTGTCCATCGTATTTCTTGTTCCTTTTCCGTTGTCAATAGTATTCCATTCTTATCCTTTATGAGAGTATTTGATCTTCTGTAATGTTTCCCGCTTATTAGCTTTGTAATTTTGTACACTGTTCCCTGATCACACTTTTTGCTGCTTCTTCTGCCTGTACTGCCAGGTCTTCAACATACATTCTTTTGTCGGCTCTCACAGCCCGTTTGATTTCTTTACTTGCGCTTTTGTACTGTTCTTGGTATCTTGCTTTCAGTCTTTCGGACTTTGCTTCTAACAATTTCTTTTTAATATTCTTCGGCTGTCTATTATTTTCCATGTTGTTGGTGTTATCCATTCTTTTCTTTTCTTTGTGCGGTACCTTAGACATGTTTCACTGCTCTTGCTATATATAGATGCTATGTTGTCCCATGTTCTATCTATGTTGTCAGTTTCATCCGTAGTTTCATTACTTTCTAGGGCTTGGAATCTGTTCTTTATCTGCATTATAAACTTATCCCTTACTTCCGTGTCTTTTAGTCTATCCACATCGAACCTCTTTTGGAGGTTTTTCTGTTGTCCTGTTTTTCTTTTTTATGGTCGCATGTCCTGATACAAATGTTCTAACCACTGTACTATCTCAGCTCTCAAGTGCAAGTTATTATTGTATATATTTGTTTGTATTTTCTCTTAGGATCAAAGTGGCCGTCATGTCAAGACCTATGAAGTTTCTCTTAAGGAAAGAGAGAAGGATTTTATCAAAGGTCCATGGAAGCAGGATAATGTGGAAACAATGGCCTCAATGCTTATTCCAAGTAAGCATTAGTTTTCAGAACAGTTGTGATTCTCATTTATGATACTCAATTTTCTCCTGTTGGATTAAAACACAAAATAAAATAGTTTTTCCAAAGTACCACAGACTGAATCAGCGTTTTGAATTCATTGTTGCCCATGTGTTGCCGGGGCTTGCAAGGGGAGCAAAGAATAGTAACACTGCAACATACAAGGCATGTTGTAAGAGGTCACTCAGTTACTTACCAAAAGAAAAGGATGATTAAATCAATCAGAAAGCCACAAATACCAACACAAGACGACTATTATAATATGAGCAGATTAGAACAAGTTGTCATTCCGCACCTTAGAACAGGAAACAATCGACTCCGCAGCCACATGTATACAAAATTCAAGATTGGCAATTCAGCCATGTGTACATGTAGACAGGCACATCAGACTGCAGAGCACATACTTCAAGACTGCCCCGAATATGATATACTGAGGCAAACTCACTGGTCTAACAAAACAACACTCGACAGAAAACTACACAGACTTCTGTGTGAGCTACAAAGGACAGGGAAGTTTATACAAGAGACAACATTGAATATATAGACAATATTTCAAGCGACGAAAGGAAGGAAGGAAGAGGTGACTAAGGTAGGAACCTAGAAAAGCTGCCCTAGTAAATAAAAAGGGTAGCAGAAATCGGATGTGCTGGCCTACATGTAGGCGCATAACTGGCACAGCGTACAATCGCTCTTAGTCTTGGATCACATACAAATCACAAAGAGTGTTTAACAAGTGGTTGACATGAAGCGCTCGAAGAAGAAGAATCCTTGTGTATGCCAGTTATGTATGTTGCCCAGGCCCTAGTGCCGCTTGATCAAAGACAAATTAGCAGTTTTGAATTGGAAATTTTGTATTAGCGCTATCCTATTTAAATTGTATATTAACTTCTGGTTGACGTTATTGCATTTCTCTTTCAATATCTAGTTCCAGACCCATTAGGAGGAACAGTCATTATTGGACAAGAGTCTATAACATATCACAATGGTGAAAACTACATTGCAATAGCACCAGCTCAGATTACGGTTAGACATCTTTTTATTTATATTGCTGTTGTGTCTTAACCCTTTAGCTGCTAAGGACGTGTATAGAAGTTTTTCCCATTCACTGCTAAAGACTCATTAACATGTCTGTTATTATCTCTCCTCTGTGGGCTTAGGACATGTTAACACGTTATACATTTCTACTGTCATTGCCATAGGCGTACATTCACGTTTGTGACCTAGAAACAAATAGTAGCTATCTTTAGCTCCGTCTTCGGAAAGTATGTAGCAGTGAAAGGGTTAATAAATAAATACAATTGTAATAATTCCAACTACATGTCTCTACATTCAGAATGCTGCTTCCATAGGTGCTCAGTCTCTTTCAGCTTATTGAAAATGTTAGCAACATAGTTATTTGGACGCTGTTGGAGATATTGCAAAGGAGATCGAAGCACCCATGGACTTGCAATCCTAACTGAAATTGTAACAACTGCTATATGAAAGAGAAGATGGAGATATGTTGGGCATACTCTGAGAAGAAAGAATCACAAAGCATGCATTGAAATGGGAGACAAATTGTTCAAGAAAAAAAGGGACTTCATATGGAAACCCTGAAACAAATTTTACTGAGAGAGGTGAGAAATATCAGACTTAATTTCATAGAAGAGATTAAACGAGTTGACCAGGATGGAGCGGTGTCTAGAAATTGTTTACTGGCCCTATTTAATGTATTACTGTACAAGAGGATACTATATTAAAACCTATATTTATGCTTGGAAAGATTATTTTCTACCGTTTAATTGTTTTTCATGTTGAAGACAGTTTTTCTTACAAAACCTAGTTGGAAAAATGTATTTTCTTTTGTTTTGTTGACATTGTTGTATAGTAATTATGATTTAACTGCTTGGATGTGAAATGAGGTGCACGAGGAAAGCGGTAAATAAAACAAGAAAAGACTATATAAGAAAGTGGTTTAACAAGTGGTCGATATTGAGCTATTAAAAAAAAAGAAGGTTGATCATAAATTGCCATGTTTTAATCCAACAAAATTTACATGTGATAATTTTCAAGAACTTTATTAATGATTTTTGTGATCAATTGTTCAATTTCACAGCTCAGCCCAATAAACTGCTATGGTAAAGTTGATGCTAATGGATCCCGAATTACTTGGCAACTTAGCTGGGGACCTACTTATGCTGATACTTGAGAAAGAAGAAAAGATGGATGGAACAGCTGTAGTTAAAGATCTGAAAGTGGAAAGTTTGGGGGTGGTAAGATCGTAGAGTATATGAAATAAATAAAATGTAGTGTTGATGGATTATCGTAATGCCGTTTTTTCCAGACAATTGTGTATGATATTCATCACCCCTTTTCTTTCTACTTATTTCCTCTTCTAACATAAGTGAGGGTGATTGGTTGATAGGACCATCATCATTGCACTTCGGTGAGTAATCATGTGTTCTCCGATATCTTTCTTACACAGGAAGATCTCAGCGCAGTGCACTGCGAGGGTCCCCAATGTAATTTAGAAGATGGTGGAAATATTTTGTAGGAATTTTATATTTTAATCTCTCTAATAGATTTTTCGGCAGTGGCTTTCCGGCATGCTCTTCTCGATTTTGAACTATCAAGGGTTCTTTTATGTGCTCGATTTGAACACGAGACCTGCCTTTTATCATCTGTCTCCGATAGGACTAGAAACTCGATCTTACCTACACCAAGACCAGGGATCTCTGGAAAATTATCCAGATGGCTCCATGAGGGAGCAAACCAAGTACCTTTGGAATGAGAGGCGAGCATCTAACTTCTACGCCAGAAACCCCCTGAGGTGAAGCTGAACTTCATGCCAGGTCTGTCTGTGGTGGACTTTCTTCTGAATGTCCATTCATTTATGTTGTCAATCCATTTCTGTTTCAGTCTTTTTTCTCTTTTGCCATACCACATTTCCTTGAAGGATATGTTTAGCAAGTTTGGAAGATCTGATTTTTTCATGCCACATTTCCTTGAAGGATATGTTTAGCAAGTTTGGAAGATCAGATAATGTCCATACCACTGATAGAATAGTTCCTATCAAGATCTGTTATCAATAAGATTATCTGCTTACCTTGTTTTGTAACTGTTCATGTATGAAATAGTTTAAACTGTTGAATTATCACATTTTCATTGCCTGGATTTTATTCTTGAGGTTTGCTGTCAGTCTCCCAAATCTATCTCTACCTACCACACTGTAGAAAGTGCAGTCATTCATGTGAGACAGTACAGCATATCTTATTTGAATACCCTGGACTACATAAAGCTAGACAAGAACTCCTCCTACCACACCCATCTGTTCACAATACCCTTTACACTAGTCTTTTACAATTATAGAACACATGCAGCTTCTACAATTTGGCATTGGCTGCTCAAGAGGGAAAACTCGCAGCCCTGGTTAGAAGAAGAAGAAGTCTATCTCTATGGTTCATAATTTGTCACCATTTTGTTTTAAAATGTTACTTTCTAGTCAGACAGTTTTTAATATAGTTCATTCCAAAAGTATTCTTATCTAATACTCTTCCACTACTAATTTTTTGGGTCTCTCGGTGAAGTGATCATGCCTCTTGCATTCACAATGTTGTGAGTTTGAATCTGAACTGCTACTTTTGGTGCCTTTTCCCAGAGAACCCTAGGATTGTTGCCTGAGCTTCTTGCAATACTCTAGGAAAATGGCTTGTAATTTCTGCTGAGTGGGATCGATCATATGAGAATACCCGAAGGTCATTTCTTGGCCTTTAAACCATAAACAGATTTAAGCTTCTGTTTTTGCATTATATTATTTCGTACTACTGTATTTATGCAATGATGAAGATCTTAGCAACATTAGATGACAGCAGAAACAAATGTTAACACTATCATCCATCAACACAAACTGACAAAGGAAAATATCAATGTTTTGTACAAACAAAATCAGCCACCAAGAACCGCTTTACTGGAGCAAGCAGAAAGACATGCAGGAACTGAATAGGCCTTGTCTTCAGAGAGACCTTGACATCAGAATTGAGGTGATATAGACCTTGGAGGGAGGTTGACAGTTTACCAAAGTACTTTGAAAACTTAACACGAAAATCATAAATCACCTCTGAGGCAAGGCACCCTACAAAGAATAAACACAAACTGAGAAAAGTGTAGTTTTTTTCCTTGCTGCCCAACAGGGCATGTTAAAACCGATAGACAGTGACTGTAAACAGATTTAATTAACTATTTTCTCATTCAATAAAATAAAACTATCTTGTATCCTCTTAAACAGACAACCATCCCAGAGAAGATTTTGTACTTGGATAATGGTGTTGTCTTCCTAGGTTCACACCTTGGAGATTCACAGCTTGTTAAGGTATGATGTTATGCCATATGATGTTAAGGTATGAGTGGTTGCATTCTTATTAAGGGATCAAACTCCTTCATTTTTTGTTTCTCAATGTAATTCAAGCAAGATTCTGTCCCAACTTTCTCTCTTTTGCTGATGTTGGTGACTGTCTTTTATGGTGTTGTTGGTAACTTTTTGTAGGCATCACATTTTACAAGTAGTTAATTTTTACGACTGCTCATTCTTAGGATCTGCACATTAATTTGAAATAATTTTAGAGCAATGTCATATGTTAATGGAAACTATTCTGAGTGATGTAACAGGACCGTTTGATTGTCAGAAGTCATTACTATTTTCATATAGAAGTTTGTAAGTTAGGAAGTCTGAAGAAATCATGCATGCACTACAATTTTATGCATTACAGTAGCAGAATTTAGGTTTGAATATTCTGTAGCATTGATTAGCAGTCACTTTCAACTCACGACACATAGCACACAATCAATTTAAAAAAAATTTGTTTAACGAGTATTAAGATTCTGTTAAACAGTTTGATAACTAAAGCTAAACTGTTGTTGATTTCATTCTTATCAGCCAATTTGCCAGAGTGGTTACCGGGCCCAAATTTGGGGTGTAAAGAATAGAACCACTGTTACCTGCCACGCTTGTCGTAGAAGCGACTAAGGAGGTTTGACTGATATTGGATGGTCATGTCCTAAACGTGTAGAAGTCGCTTAGGGGCCTACCAAACCAATGTGCAACGTATACATGTTCTTGACAAAGATCAAACATATCACAAAGAGTGATTAAAATTGGTTGTAAAGAACGAATGCGAAGAAGAAGAAGATCAGTTAATTATGAAATGTGTAGTGCTTAAAAAATTTACTGTTTCTTTTCCATTTTGTCATCAATTTGTTTCAATCATTTTTTCCTCACATGCCTTATTGTCAGAGGACTAATTCTGTAACAGCTAATAAATACATTAAGAACACATAGTTTTGTTAACATGAAAGTGATAATGTTTCTTACATAACTGCCTGCATTTCAGTTGAACTCAAAGCGGGATCCAAATGGCTCATATGTACAAGTTATGGAGACATTTGTCAACCTTGGCCCAATTGTAGATATGGTTGTTGTGGATTTAGAGAGACAGGGACAAGGCCAGGTATGTTTATTTAAATAAACATATTTTTATACATTTATTTGTATAGGAACTCCAGTGTTGTAGACCTGGAAACTTTGTCTATGATGTCAAGGCTCTTGTAGGTGAACAGACTTCCAAAGGTCAGCTTCTTTATGTCCTCAACCTGTCTAATACACTGGCGGGGGATGTTCTACTGTTCAAAGAATTAAAATGTAGACATTAATATTTGCTTGATTAACAAAAACACGGATCTATTTATTCTTTAATATGTATGAATATATTGCTTTATGGTTAAGTATTTTAAGCCATTTTATTTTAGAACAGTAGTATGTAAATTATACATTTTCATACTATGAGATATATTGGGGAATACATTATTAGATCCATATTTTTCTTTGACGAACGACACGGTGGATGATGTGACAAACATTATGCTGACTACCTATAGTTCTCAGTGTTTCTTTAATGCCCATTGAGGCTTGGTAAACCTGGGATGTGCTAGCCTGAAAAAAATCCACTTCATCTGCGGAATTTGATCCTGGGATGACTCATATATAAAGAAGTGTACTAAGCACTTCGCGAATGCGACTCTCAATTAGAAAATGAATTTTTCATATTTTAAATGTTTCTCTTTTGTGTACCACAGCTAGTGACATGTTCAGGTTCAATGAAGGAGGGATCTTTGCGGATTATCAGAAATGGAATTGGCATAAATGAGCATGCAAGCATCGATTTGCCAGGAATCAAAGGTAGAGTTTAGATTGAAGATTACTGATTGATAGAGATACAGGTATCCTTTCTTTTGATTGAGTGATTGATTGATAGGACCATTTCACTTCGGTGAATAGCCATGTGAGCGTGGATCTCTATTTTACACAAGAAGATTTCAGCGGTAGTAATTCAACCATTTAAAAAATCTGCTCTAAAGTTGTTAAAGAACTGCTGTTGCTGCTGATAATCTTTTCTGTGCTGTTTTTGGATTCTGTAAATTGTGATAGAATATAACAAACTGCCTTATTTAAGGTGATTGAAGAATGAGAATAAACTCAACTGACATAAGCTGACACAATGATCATTTACAGCAGTTAGGTTGTTGATAGCAAAGTTGATAACACGCTACACTAGTGACCACTTGTCATGGAAATTCCAGAATTCAAGACCAGCTTGAGCCAAATAATTCTTGGTGTGCACACAATATGTGCTTGGATTACAGGAAACCTTGATTCTTTACGTAGGAATCTAAATTACAAGTACTTATGAAGTCGGAGTAAGGCTCACCTGAATGGCAAGGGACACTGATTATAAGGAAAGCAAGTCTTCTTGCAAAAACAGTTAGAGATGCCGTATTCTATACCTGAATTCATAGCGGGTGAACGGAAACAATTTGCAGCAATGCCCCCATGACACATGTGACCAGTAAGAATGAAGAAAGAATACATGTCATTATTGTTAACATATGTGAGATTTCATAATTTGACTTCTTATTGTGTTACTCTTCAAACAGGAATCTGGCCTTTGCGAGTCAACTCTGAGAAATTCGATAACATGATGGTCATGTCTTTTGTTGGACAGAGCAGGTAATGTGACTATTTTTCTAAACAAGAAAGTTCTGTTTATATAATTTATGTCTGCTATCTATTTCCTTTTGATATCATAGTTACACATACAGCATTCACAGAGGACAACCATTGCTGTCGGAGCTCACACTTTTTCAGTTTCCATTTCATCATACTTCTAAAACTTTCCTTTGATCTGTCTCCCGTCCGTGTGTTGCCGGGCGCAAGGAGCAAAGAATAGTAACACTGCAAAATACCAGGCAGGTCGTAAGAGACGACTTGGGTAGGGGCCTAGGGAAGCTACCTAGTAAATAAAAAGCATTGCAGAAATCGGATGTGCTTGTAGGCGCTTAATTGGCACAATGTACAATCGATCTAAGGATCACATACAAATCACAAAGAGTGGTTAACAAGGGATCGTCTGGCGCGTTTAAAAACTATGGAGCATGATTCTATCCCATTTCTTCCACAGTTACTCCTTGACAACATCAGAGAAACTTGTTCCAGTAAGGAAAACTCTTGTCATGGCCAAAGATATCATGAATTGTTTCTTGGAAATGATACTTATCTGAACACAAAAAAACTCAGCATGCTGCTTCCCATATTTATTGTATGTGTGAGACACAGAGGATGATGAGAAAACACAGCTTGTGATATACAAATATTCAAAAGCAATTAATTGTACTCAAAACGATTTAGCATCATTTCTAGATTTTCTGGCATTTTGAAAGTTTGTGGTGAAATTTCTTTACAGAGTCCTGCAGTTATCAGGGGAAGAAGTAGAAGAGACAGAACTACCTGGTTTTGATGGAGGGAACCAGACATTCGTTTGTAACAACGTCTGTTTTAACCAGATATTGCAGGTATTTTTATATCTTATGAATTTTAATAATGGCAGGAATTGAACATTTTGTGAGAAGAGGAAGATACTTAGTGTTACAGGTTTCATAAATAATAATAATAATAATTCCTCTCGTACCGTTATATGTTACATAGGGCCTGCAAGTAATTTCTCCATACCGCTCTATCCTGGGCAACTTGCTCAATATCCTCCATGGAACTGAGACCGATATTTCCTGCCTCTCTCAGCAAAGTTCGTTTCAGGGTCTCCTTAGGTCGACCTCTCTTTCTTGAACCCTTTGCATCCCACTTCAATGCCTGCTTTGATATTCGTTGATCATTTCTCCTCAAGGTGTGCCCAACATATCTCCATCTTCTCTTTCTTATAACAGTTGTCACTAGTGGTTGACCAGACATATCTCTGATTTCATCACTTCTCCTGAATTCATTCCATTTTATATTCATTATTTTTCGAAGACATCTATTTTCAAATGCATTCAACTTGCTTTCTATATCTTTAGTCATTTTCCAACTCTCGCTAGCATATGTTAGGATTGATACAACATTTGAATTGAAAATTCGTAATTTAGTTTTAATACTATATAACATGCAGTTCCATATTTTATTTAGACTTTTAAAAGCTGATGTTGCTTTGCCAATTTGTATCATAATTTCTTTTTAACATTTCCTGTGCAATCAAAATTGCTACCTAAATAGGTGAACTGCTCTGTTATTTTTATCATTTTATATTCCAGTGTGATATCTGCATTACTTGCCATAGGTGTCTTCATTATATTTGTTTTTTCATAGCTTATCTGCAGTCCAACTTTTGATGCTATAGATGACAAGTTGTCTGTTTTTCTTTGCATATCTTGGTTGTTTCTACTTAACAAGACAATATCATCTGCAAAATCCAAATCTTCTAGTTGACTATTTTCTACCCAATCGATGCCAGTTTCGCCCTGCAACATTTTTGCATCACCCAGTCAATGGCCACTCCAAACAATAGCGGAGATTTACAGGTTTAGTGAGTGTTAATTCGTTTAGTTTTCTCCAATCCTGTATTGCTCTCCAGCATGAGGATAAGAAGAGATTTCTTGAATGGACTTTTGTGTGCGCTTCATAAATAGTGTTTTTCACTTCTGTTATTCCAGAGGTCTACCTTTTGCATGAACATCCTTTTGTTTTGTATCCACTGTATCGGAGTAGCATTGCTCTTTGATTCAATCTGCTTATGTGACTGAAGGTTTTAATTTGTTGCTTCATGATGAAGTTCAGTACTGTTGTACCCACTTTTTCCTGATGTCTTCATTTCTAAACCTGTCTCTTCTTGATACTCCCAGTATTCTGCATAAAATGGATGTTAACGTAGGTTGTAATTGTACCTGCATTTAGGCTATGATTGTATGGTCTTATGATTGATCTTCTAATGTTGTGGTTTCACTTCTTGTGTCCATTTTTCACATTAGATTCAGGGGTTGTAACTGAGATTTACAATAATTTTTCAACCTGATCTACTGAAGACAAGATTGTGCCAGTTGTGGTGCAGAAAGAGGAATATATCATGGCATACCCACTAATATAAGAATATGGACATGCAGTAATCTGATCTATTGCCAAGGTGTCATTTCTGTCAGGTACAACCGGGAAGAGGTGAAGCCAGTTGCTTCCTGAATATGGAGAAGACTATGTACACTGTCCTTGAAGTTTGATGATCTAGCATGTGACAAATAACTTTGCAGCATCAGTGAGCTGGCACTGACCAAGACCCTATTTCATCTCTCTATGGTGGCCCTGGAAACAAGACTGCAGCACTGTAGTCTAGAAAAGCGGGTAGGGATCTAAAGGGAAACTACCTACAATAGATGGTGGTAGTGCTGGAGCAGCCGCGCAAGGGCTGCGGCTACAAGATTTCCCTGGCTGATGTCTATAAATCAATGACCACTGGGCAGTAGTATCCAATGAAATGAATGGTGCTCAGTAGGCTGTGAGAAAGCTGTCACAGACTAAGGAAGTGAATTTTAACACCATGCACTGCTCAAATACGAATGTGTCTTGCCTATGGTTCTGGATATGCTTAAATAGAACACAACGTAACTCTTGCTCTCTGGTGCAAATCATAACATATCACAAAGAGGGGTTAACAAGTTGTTACGTTATCAAGAATAAACAATTTTGTATAAACCCTATAAACTTTAGGCTGATTATTGTATACTTTAAGAATGTTCAAATAAATCTCTGAAAGTGTGTGCAGAAGAACAACAATCTTAGGTATTAAGAGATTAGTAATTAATTATTTTTTAACTAATAAACAGAATACATTAAATGTTTTGTTTTTAGCTGTACCAAATAAAATTATAACTTCTATTTCATTGATTGTTTTGTTCTAGTCTGTACCAAATAAAAATGCAACTTCTACGTTATTGATTCCTGATACAAAGTAGGGTGGCAAAGTTCTGCTCCGGACAAGCTATTTGATGATGATGATGATGATACAAAGTGACTGAAATTACTACAGTAACGAATATTCTCGGGATTTTTAGCCAAAAAACAAACCAAGTAACAAACGTGGAGAAAATAACTGACATTTAGGGTCTACCCGATTTAAAGGTTCCATCTGAAAGTTATTATGTTCAAGTTCTACAGCAACGTATTAGTGATTCCAGAGAATACACCTTGATATTTTCAAACACCACAAGATTCTATCTAGAAAAAAAGGAAGGTTGTAGATAGGCACATTAAAAAAATTATCTCGGTGGTGAGCTGGTTAAGCCTCTGCCTTGCGTTCCAAAGATCGAGGGTTAGAATCTGGACTGTGTCGTTCTGTTCAAGAGTGCAACTTTTCCAGAGACCCCTAGGATTGTTACAGAGTTTGTACTTTGTGCAAAACTCTCGGCAGGTGGTGTGCCATTTCTGCGGAAAGGGACAGAGCCATATGGGGTAAAACCCGGTGCAGTGAAGTCAATCCTTCGCTTTAAACCCCTTTAGACATTTAAAAACTACCATTTACATGTAGAGAATGAATAGTGACCAGGTAACCATTATTTTTCAAGTAACTAGTACATTTTTTACACTTCACTAGTAAATCTAGACAGTACCTGGTATTTGAGTAACAAATAGCAAACTAATATTTGTTGACCTAAATTATTTGTATAGATTACACAAGCATCTGTGCGCCTCATCTCATGTCTCCCTGGAGGATTAGCTCAGGAGTGGCACCACCCAGAAGGAAAGAATATTAGCTTGGCTTGCTGCAACAATTGTCAAGTGGTCATAGCTGCAGGAAGTGAGCTTTTCTACTTTGAAATTGAGAATGGGAAAGTAACTCAGAAAGGGTAAGAAATAATCAGAAAGTATAAGAGTCTTATGTATGATAACTTAACTCTGCATTTTCTTGGATTTTTGGTCAGTATATAAATATGTGTGGCGTCTGTGACTTAGGGGATAGTGACTCTATCTATTAACCCTGGCGTTCTGAGTTCGAATCACGCTGCGGACAGTTTGGTTGCAAATTGTTTCGCGTGGATTTTTACAAAAGGACGATGGCACCACCCGTTCAGAAAGCAATGGCAAGCTACTGAACGTAATAATGCCTAGAAAAATCAGTGTTAAAAATAAATTTGGTATGCTGGGGTTGATTTGCAAAGTCCGTAAAGGATATGCAATTAACTAACTTTTATATAAATATGAAATGAAAATAGTGGCATATCCTTTACATGACATCGCATCAACAACAGTAAACGAGTCATTGATTTTCTAGACACCACTTATACACTCATTAGTTTGCCATTGCTCTTTTGTTTTTGTTAACTCTGGTTTCTATGCGCAAACAGTAGTTTGCCATTGCTGTCTGAACGATGATGTCTATTTATACCATTCGTAAAAATTCACAGGAACAAAATTGCTTCCAAACTCGCCAGTGTGTGACGGGGCCAGCGGAGGAGCAAAGAATAGTAACACTTCTACATACAAGGCATGTCGTAAGAAGCGACTGGGGTAGTGGCCTAGGAAGCTACCTAGTAAATAAAAAATATCACAGAAATTGAATGTGCTGACCTACTTGTAGGTGCATAACTGGCACAACGTACAATCGCTCTTAGGCTCAGATCACATACAAATCACAAGTCGTCAGTATGGAGCGTTTGAAGAAGAAGAAGAAGCTTCCAAACTGTCTGCCGCAGGTTTGAGCCAGGTACTCTTGGGTTGTGATCAAGATGCCCACAGTATATATATATACACAATGTGCTGACATATAAACTGAAGATGACATCGGAACACTCACAAACTTGTTCCTTGTGCAGTGAGGATGATCTGATGACTTAACTATTTTATTTGGAGAATTATATTTTGTCCTACTCAAATTTCCTTATGTTGCTGTAGAGTGTTCATTACCGTTGTTTTAAGCTTAAACCCCCTGCTATGGTTGTTTATTGTTCATTTTGTTGTTGTGCGTCCAAGTTATTTCATAAGTACATTTTATATGAAGATTAAGATTTGACAGTATGTTCTAGTATTAAACTGAGAAATAAATTACATATTACTGACAATCATGATCAGATGGAGAAGATGGAGATAGCTTGAACATGTGCTTAGAATTCCACCAGGTACTTTAACAAAGGCAGCTCTTCAATGGACTGCAGATAGAAGGAGTAGACTGAGAAGACCAAAGAAACCTGGATAGGGATGGTGGAACAGAAAATGAAAGAGTGTACTGACAAGGGATACTATGGATAGTAAGGCTGTAGACAACATCATTTGTGAATGCCTTATGTATCTCTGAGATGCATCGATATAGACACCACGTGCTGGGAATCCCTTGCGCAAGATCGCCAAATATGGCGCTGTAACAACAAAAGAGGAACCCGCGTAGCTGAGAATCATCATGTTGTTGAAGCACAGAGACAACGAGCTGTGCGAAAAGATAGAGCACACAACACACACACGTCTAACCTTGATCATGTATGGCCCACCTGTGGTAGGGGATTCTTTTCTAGGATTGGTACAGTCACATCCACACACACCAGAGAGGTGCAGCAGCACACGTCTGAGATTGTTGTCATCATCGCTTGCGATGGACGGCTATTATGTATTAACTATAGCATGAAGAATAGTTCGATTATTAAATCAATTCTTCAAGCCTTATGGTAGTTCTTATGATTATGTGTCCCTGCTCCCAATGACCAGCCATTAAGACAATAACCATTTACAGAAACACATCTACAGACAACCAGAACAATTTGATAAAATTTGATCTGATTCTGTGCTTCCAATTTGTATAAGAATTCTGTCTTTGTTTCACACCCAGACACGCTACAGTTGATTATGAGGTTGCATGTCTGGACATAAGCCCTCTTCGTGAAGACAGCGAGAGGTCAGAACTTCTGGCTGTAGGTCTGTGGACGGACATTTCTTCCAGATTGTTGAAGCTGCCCAATTTTGAAAGTCTTCATGTAGAAATGTTGGGAGGAGGTAAGATACTACATGACATTGTGTGCTTGTGAAGAATTTATTGTAGCTTTAAGGAATTAAATAAACATTTAATTAAACAATACAATACTCTCCGCATGTGGCATGCCATTTCTGCGGAGAGGGATCGAGCCATATGATGTAAAACCTGGTGCAAAGAAGTCAATCCTTCGGCTTTAAAACCACTTTTTATGATGGGGAGGACGGAATGGGGCACTGCATCTTAACAAGCATACAGTGAAGAGTTACCTTAGTCACAAGCAACCTTTTCATAAATAAAACATAAACCACCACTTAAAAAAGCTTCAGTGTTTTGGGACAAGCTACTTGCAAGCAGACAACCTTCATGTGATCCTATTAGAGCAAAGAAGCAACCCAATTTTTCTGGTGGCAGGCGTGTGTCTGCTTTGGCCCAGGATGCCGGATACTTTAGGGTACACACTCAACTATATGAGCAAGTACATCTGATAATATGGTATATCTTATCAAGAGGGTGTCACTCTTATTAGCTACAGTAGGGAAGAAGCGAAGCCGAGCCTTTATGAGGTCGCCAACTGAATCTGGAGGAGACATCAAACTTGTTGGTCTGGCATGACCTGAGATACAGAAGAAGAACTGCAAAGAAGTGAATAATGACTTTATGTTAGGAGCAACACAGGAACAAAGGAATCAAATAATCACTTTCCAAGAAAAGAAAACCTTCATCAAGGCCATTAGAAAACAAAAGCCAGCAAACAGACAATTACCACTATCTAGATAGAAAAAGGTAGGTGATATTGTTTAGACTCAGAACTGGACACAACAGACTGAACAGAAACCTACATAGACTAAAACTAGTTCCACCATCCACATGTGTACAAACAGCACAGACAGCCGAACACATCCTGCAAGATTGTCACCTGATGAATCAACTACAGAACGAACACTGGCCAACAGACAGACATCCACACAAAGCTGTTTGGAAGCCTTGATGAACTAACTAACACAATAACATACATCCATAGAACTGGACTCATTGTGTAGACATTGAACATCCGCGAACGAGAAGAAGACTTAATGTTCTATAATATTGAGTTAGAAGATTTTGTTATCTAGTGTTGTGGTGTCTTGAACCATGCGTATGTATTTGTTTGTTGCAGAGATCATTCCAAGATCAATCCTGATGGCTACATTTGAGGGCATACATTATCTGTTGTGTGCCTTGGGAGATGGTTCGTTGTTTTACTTCTTGCTGGATCCAGATACAGGTTTGTTTTTCTTATCCATTTTTAATTTGCATCTTCTCTCGCAGTTGTAGTATAGTGTAATATTTCCATTGTGTTGTATAGTTGAATGCTACAAGAAATTTTCTATTTTGCTATATGAAATGCAGGCAATGGACTGAATCACTACAAGCGTCAACAATTTGCAGAATTACACTCCTCATCATTCCGTGACACATGGGTGTCAATGACAATGAGAGAGCAGATAGGCTGGCTGGCTCTGCCATCATATCAGGGGGTCAGCTACTGGATAGAGCTGACATTCTGAATGCCCTCATAGAGTGTGGCCGCAAATAGGATTTTAATTTAAACCAATCCACGTCAACTACTGCTAGATTGCAAGAGCTGGGATTGAAGATTAGAGTCTTACTATTCTATAGAATTGTATAGTCACATTATTTTTTTCACAGAAAATAAAACATACTTTAAAGACTCACCTCCCTTAGTCTTTGGACAGGACTTCTCTAATTGGAGCAGTAACATCTCTTGAGATGTCCATATAATAGAAAAACAAAGAATTATTGTTGGGAGTGTGAAGTACAGTCCTGTAAATGATAGTGTCATTAATACCCAATCCTTAGAAATCTATTTATATGAGTCCATGTGTTGTATATGTTAATAAATAAATAGCTCATAAATAAAATTATGTCCCAAAAGATGAAATATGTTAGCCTCGTTAAACGTCACAGGGTTTGGAGAGAATGGTAATAGAAGGCATAGTTCCTGGAGTACGAGGCAGGGGACAACCAAGATGAAGGTGGCAGCAGGACATCAAAGAAACCTCAAACATGATGCCAGAAGAAGTGGGAGAACTTGCTAGAGACAGATTTTTTACGGCAGGCTGTGATCTTCTTCTTCTTTGCGTTCATTCTTTATTACCAATTTTAATCACTCTTTGTGATATGTTTGATCTTTGCCAATAACGTGTATACGTTCACATTGGTTTGGAAGGCTCCTAAACACATAGACTTCCACATGTTTAGGACCTGTGCATTCGATTTTAGCCAAACCTCCTTAGTTGCCCCTTACGACATGTGTGGCAGATAACAGTGGCTCTATTCTTTACACCCCAAATTTGAGCCTCGGTAACCATTCGGGTATGATGAAAGCGATGTTCTGCAAGGGACATGCTACTACTTGACATGTTACACGACTTTCCGTGCAAGAAGCAGCAGCAAGTATATTAATTTGCACTCTAGATCTTTAAAAACAAATATGTGAAACTAAAGTTATTTAGGCTGAAAATTTCGAATGTGCCCTTTTCACCCTAGCATAACCAATTATAAAAGACTTTTGTGTAATTTGTATGTAGGTATGTTGTGCTATAATTAAAGAAAATCGGTGCCGTTCAACTTATTTCTTCATACGTTGTATTGTTCAAGTTTGCTCTTCCATTTATTTTTAGTGACTGCAGATTTGGTATAAATTAAATGAAGCTTTTTAAATTTTAGATAGGCAGAAAATTTAGGATGTGCCTAATCTGTAGGAGCCTATGAACCGAGGCGCAACATTTAGTCGTTCTTGACTAAAATCAAACATGACAAAGAGTGATTCCTTCTTCTTCTGCATTCTCACTAGATTGGGATTTCGGATTCTCTAATAAAGGCAGCTGTCTGCCTCAGATTATCAGCCAGTCCATACAGTTTGTCTTGGACGCTAGTATAAGTGGGCTACCTCTTCTCAAGTCTGCATACTGGGGAAGTTCTGTAGGATATAATTCCTATGATTTCCTCTTCCCGCAGTTAAGTTTTGGCCACCCTCATGAAGGTTGGTCTGACATTCTTACTGCGTGGCTATATCTCCGAGGCAGATTGGCGACTGTAGAATCCGTTATCCCATTCCTCATTGCGAGGGGTCGTTGCACCATGTTATGTGCCTTACGGCCTGGTGCATACGTTTTCTGCAAGCATTTGTTTCGGGTTAGCATTCCCTAGCGGACACATGCATCCGATTTCAGTCAAACCTCCTTAGTCGCCTCTTACGACATGCGTGGCAGGTAACAGTGGCTCTATTCTTTACACCCCAAAATTGGGCCCCGGTAACCACTAGGGCGCAAAGAGTGATTAAACGGGTTGATAAGACAGACAAACCACAACATATTAAAAATTTTGTCATTACACCTGCTTTATTGTCTGATCTTTTAGATTGTAAACTCTTCTTTTATGTGCTAAATTTGATCACAGGACAGATATATTATTATCGTTCATCTCCGATAGTACTGAACACTTGATCTCAGCTGCCCTGAGATAGAGCATTGTGGAAAAATGACTCAATCGCTCCACATGGGAATGAGAACCAAGTACCTTTGAAGCTTGATGTGAACACCATAACTAAATGCCACAAAGACTCGTATACATTTGAAAAACATCCCGTTTTCCCCATTTAATGTGTTTTAAAGATGTTATCAGGGATCTCAATGGAACGCAAATATGGGCATCAAGTGGGTTGATAAAATTTTAGAAGACCTTGATTTTGCCGACGATATAGCCCTTTTGAGTTCATCACATCAAGATATTCAAATGAAAACAAACCTTCTCCAAAATATCTCAGGACAAATTGGTCTCCAAATAAACACCACAAAAACAAAAATTGTTGACCTTACCAGCAGTCCAGAAAATATTCAACTAAAAACTACACTCTTGAAAAAGTCAAAAGTTTTACATACCTAGGGAGTATGATGACATCCAGGGGGGATACAGCGCCAGAAATTCCACACAGAATCGCATTGGCATCAAGTGCTTTTAACAAATTGTCAAATATATGGAAGTCCAATTCACTCAGCAAGCACTTAAAATTAAAGATCTTTAACTCTTGTGTGATTCCAGTATTAACTTATGGATGCGAGAGTTGGAAAGCAACAAAAGCTCTAGAAAGAAAATTAGATAACTTTGAGAATAAATGTCTTAGAAGAATATTGAACCTCAAATGGTCAGGTTTCAGACCCAATACACAAATAAGACAAGAGACCAAGCAAGAAAATGTATCAAATTTTATAAGAAAGCGCCGCTGGAACTACATCGGCCACACACTTAGAATGGATGAGAGAAGACTCCTTACCAATCCCTCATATGGACACCAGAGGGAAAAAGAAAACGAGGAAGACCAAGAGAGACTCTGCGTAGAACCATCACCAGAGAAGGCTCAACGATGGGCCTAGTAAACATTAAAGACCTAAAACAGATAGCAACGAACCGCGAGACATGGAGAACTATGACCTCTGCCCTATGCGCGCCCACAGGCCCAAGAGGAAAGACTAACTAACTAACTAATGGTGAAGTGGCTAAGTCGTTGTCTGTCGTGCTGAAGACACGGGCAATTTTTTCATGAGATCCCTAGGATTGTTGCCAGAGCTACGGAGTTTGTGCTTTGTGCAATGCTCTCGGCAGATGTCATGCCATCTCTGCTGACAGAGACGGAGCCATGTAGGGAAACCCAGTGCAATGAAGTCAGTCCTACACATTTGGATGCATTTATTTGAAAGTTAATGTCATATTATGTTATGATTGCATTTGTAATGTTCATCTTGAACATGTCCATATTTATTTTGTTTAAGGTTACCTCTCTGAGAAGAAGAAAGTAACCCTAGGAACACAGCCAACTATACTGAAAACATTCAAGTCCCTCGCCACAACAAATGTTTTTGCATGCTCAGACAGACCTACAGTTATATACAGCAGCAATCACAAACTTGTTTTCTCCAATGTCAACTTGAAGGAGGTTAACCACATGTGTCCACTGAACTCTGATGGATACCCTGACAGGTAGGATTACATCATTTGAAGTAGAATGTATAGATCACTGGTGTGTTCATCTTGCTATGAGAAGTAGACCTAAAAGGTCCAAAAGAAAAGGTCTATCTCCGAAGGATTGACTTCATTGCGCCGGGTTTACCCCATATGGCTAGGTCCCTCTCCGCAGAAATGGCACACTACCTGCCGAGAGTATTGCACAAAGCACGAATTCCGTAGCTCTGGCAACAATCCTAGGTGTCTGTGGAAAATGTGAACAGAATAGCGCTGTCCAGATTCGAACCTGTTGCCTTCTGAACGCAAGGCACAGGCATAGCCACAGAGACACCGAGAAGTATATCTATCCAAGAATGGCCCATAGCTTGTATCATCTTCTGGTTATACTGTTTGAAGACTCGTGATAAAGTATTTCCACTGTACTCTGGGCATCATCATCAGATTAGGCGGTCTATGTGGCGAAGTGGTTGAGGCATTTGCTGTGCTTTCTGAAGGTTGTGGGTCACATCGTTAAGTTCCCATGTGCATTTTTTTCACAGAGATTTCTAGGATTGTTTCTGGAGCTACAAAGTTCTTGCTTCATGCAACACTCTCCGCTGGTGGTTTTCCATTTCTGCAGAGAGTGACGTAGCTTTAAAGGGGAAACCCGATGCAATGAAGTCGGTCGTTCACCTTTTAGGCCCTTTTTACATTAGAAAGTATGAAGACTGCTGATAGTGTCATCTGCTCATGTCTCTTCACTGTACTTTATCATCATCATCATGACGTGTTGAGAATGAACTAACTAACACAGCAATAGCACCAGAGTTGATGAATACAAGAAAGTTAATAACATCTACCATTGTCGAAGTTGTAAAGCTTCATCCTTAATTCAAATTTGCCACCAATCACCATTTTCAGCTAGGTGGACTGGGGAATTGATAAACCAGTAATTAAACACGCATTTGTGATGGAATCTGGTGCACTAGCTCCTGTGCTAAACTCACTCCATTCTCTTTCCTATTCCTTTCCATTCCCCCAATAGAACATTTGACTGCATCTTATCACAAATATTTATATATTTAATTTCTAGTTTTATATATCTAATGGGACATAGTTCTTAGCAGTATATCAGTTTTTCATTGCAGTTTCTGTAACAAAGCCATTAAAAAATAGATTTGTGTTGTTATTCCTAACTTATCTCTGAAGTCTGAAAAGGTATGCCTGTATGGCGGGTTACACTGATAATAAGGAAAGCAGGCCTCACGCAAAAATCAGTCAGAAGCACCATACCAGGCTTCTGCCTGAATTCTATGCCTGCCTGAATTCATACTATGAATCCATACTATGCCTGAATTCATCATAGCGAGTGAATGCAGAAGAGGAAGAAGTCCTAACACAAACCACGGTAACCTGGGAAAATATTGTCCAATATGACATAAATGTGTGCAGTTATAGTTTCTGATCAGATTTTACAAACATAACACCTTGCTATATAGTACCACATCTACTGAATTGTACTGTAGCATGATGTTTGATTTGATTTGTCATAGGGGAGGTTGCCAGAGCTTACTCATGTCCAGACTCCACTAGAAGTGCAATAAATACTTTTTTCTAAGTATTATATATTTTATATGTTACTTCCTTTCTCTTTCTCTGTATTACTATTCTTTCTTACTCATCTCTCTCTTTTACTCTCTCTGTATTTTCTATTCTACCCCTTCTGTTTGTAGCCGTTAAGAAAAATTTGTTTATTTTTCAGTTTGGCCCTAGCTAATGATACAACTCTGATGATTGGAACTATAGATGAGATACAGAAGCTCCATATCCGCACAATCCCTCTGAGAGAATCTCCCAGGTTTGTGGGCCTAATAAATGACTTACTTATTATCGCCCGAGTGGTTACCGGGCCCAAATTTGGGGTGTAAAGAATAGAACCACTGTTACCTGTCACGCATGTCGTAAGAGGCGACTAAGGAGGTTTGGCTGAAATCGGATGCACATGTCCTAAACGTGTAGAAGTCTATGCATTTAGGGGCCTACCAAACCAATGTGCATTATATACACGTTCTTGACAAAGATCAAACATATCACAAAGAGTGATTAAAATTGGTAGTAAAAAACGAACGCAAAGAAGAAGAAGAAGACTTATTGTGTAGTAGAATAGTTATACTGAAATCGGAGGTGCTGGACCGTATGATACAAATATCACAGCTTTGCTGTACATCAGCAGTACAATGTACTTATTCAGGATGTAACTGATGATTTGAGCATGACGGCTGCAGAGGCGGGACAACTGGCCTATGAGAGAGAGAAATTCCGAAGGACTGTTAGGGTGGCAAATTTCTGCTCAGGACAAGCGATTTGATGATGACAATGTACTTATGTTCAAATCATAAAGAATGGATTATACAATGTTATACAAAAGCAAACACAGAAGAAGCAGAATAGCTCCCCTAAGTATTTGTAACAATTGCAGTGACACTACCTTGATTATTTAATGGTTATATTTTGTAGAACCATTTGTGGAGTGCAGGCTTCTCAATCAAGACAACACTGAGATCACTCAAAAGAGACACACCCCAACCCAGTTAATTCAGCTGTAATGAAATACCTGGATATCTAAGTGTTGTTGTATGGGAAGTGAGTGAAGAAAATAATTGATCATCTTCCTGGCAAATGATAAGACCTAGTACTGTGAGGTCCTTTAACAATTCAATATGGCGTTATTGGCTATTGGAATATCATTACTTTTTTTAACAGATTGTTAGTGAAATCACAAGTTGGTGCATTTGAATAAAGCTTACATTTAACCAGTACATAAATCTGTTTGCACAGCACTTAATCCACACATATAGAATGTAATGCTATACTTTTCTGATTTCTTTGCAATAAAACAATCAAGGGCAATGCTTGCCGGCATAGACGATCATGTCTCTCCACATCTTTCTCTTGTGCAGTTAATCGGTTCTGACGATCTTTTGTTGAACCACGATGTCACACCATCCAACATTTTCTCACTCTGCCTTCCATGATATCTCCTTCCCTGAATTTTATTTGTGGTCACCAAATATTCTAATCCTTCTTTTCACATTATATGCCCAAATAACCTTGATTGTCTAATGATTCTTATTCTTTTGTTATGGTTTCTTCACCGAAGGATAAGCACTAGAGCTCCAATTGGTACTGAACGTTATGACGTAAAATTGCGTTCTTGGCAAAGGCTGTGTATATATCACAATTAAAAAAAAAAATTTTTCCTGATCCAGAAGCACTTGAGCTGAAAGCTCTTCGGCTCGGGGTCATGGACATCGTAACACTTCGGCTCGGTGCCACGAACACCGTAAATCTGGGAAACCTGTAGCTTTTCTGCCAGTCCGCGGAGTTGAACCCGCACTTACAGAGGACTAGTCACCCGTAGTCCAACGCGCTACGAACCCGCTGGGCACGCGGGCATATATCACAATTAGAATGATAAACATGTCCGAAAAAGAACGAACGCGCGCGAGAGAGAATATAGCACTGGAGTACTCGTTTCCACAGTGTCATTGGTAGGGAATTTACACATAGTGTGTTTTTCATTTTCATAAAAGCTGCTTTAGCAATTCTACTCCTAATCTTTATTTTACAGCTTCCATCTGATGTTAGGAATATACTCAGAGACTTGAATCGATGAATTTGTTTCAGTGTTGTGTCGTTTATTTTGATATTGCATTGTGGTATTTTCTCTTTCTTAGAGATAACCATTACCTCTGTTTTCTTTATATTTCTGCTTAAACCGCTCTTTTCACTTTCACTATTATGTCCATCAAATCTTGTATATCTTGTCCATTTGTCGCCATGAGAATTGTTTATGTTTTGTCTGCCAACTTTTATTCCTGCCTTTTCTTCTACATGTCGCATGATGTTTTCGCAGTATTGGTTGAACAGGTCTAGTTAGAGTACACATCCCTGTCTTACTCCTAATTATATATCCTGATAGATTCCACTCTGATTCTCTATTCTTATATTTGCTCTTTGTTGCCAGTATATATTTGATGTCTCAAATCTTTCCCATCAATATTTAGACTCGGACATGCTAATTATTTCTTCATGTTTTACTTTATCAAAAGCTTTTGAGTAGTCTATGAAACATAGGTATAAGTCCAACTTTATTTCTATTGATCTTTCCATGATTGTTCTTATGTATATTGCATTGTTTGTTCCCTCGTTCAACAAAGCTACATTGTTCTTCATTAACTTCTTGTCTAATTTTGTTTCTTACTCTTCTCATGGTAATGATGAAAAGTAATTTGTTATGGACTCATGAGGCTGATTGTGCAGTGTTCTTTGCATTCTATTGTTGCAATGGGAAAATTGTGACGCCAACATATAATCAAACTGAAACCACCCGTCCTTGAAGTTATTGCACTTAACAACTGTGCATGCTACTGCAGTATTCTGCGGTTAGTTATCTCTTAAATGTTTTTGTTTATAAAATTAACAGCAAATAGACAGATATAAATTCTATTTTCACAGAGCGTATCATATCAGGAGGCCACACAGACATTCGGAGTTATCACTTTACGAGTTGACACAGGGGAGCGAAATACCCAGTGCTTTGAACCTCTGCCTGCCCCCGCCAGTTTGACTGCTCAGAACACATCCACTGCCACATCAAAACTGTTGTCAGGAGGTGGAGGAGTCAGTGCTGGCGGAGAGCAGTCTATAAATGATGAGCAGGAAGTTTATTCATTTCTCATTCTGAGACAAAGCACTTTTGAAGGTAGATTTCATTTTCTATTTGAAACTCACTATATGACCAACCATGTGTTTTTTAAAAGTTTTGTGTCTGTATAGTTACTTAGAACACATTGTGACAACTGGTAAAATCGAGGGTAGATGAGACAGAGGAAGACAGAGAGAGAAAATTTTGAATATCCTGACTTCATGGCACTCTAGAGCGTCAACATCTGAGTTGATAGCAAACACCAACGACAGAGATTTGTGGAGATCGCCTACGCCAGCCGGCACAGCACCTGATGATGATGATAGTTACTTATAGTTATAGTGAGTGTCTTTAGCTCAAGCGGTAGTGAGCTCGATCACAAACCCAAGCGTACCTGGTTCAAACCCCACGGTGGGCAAGTTTGGAAGCAAATTCATTTCTGTGTGTTTTTTACAAAAGTAAAAACAGACCTCACCGTTCAGAAAGCAATGGCAAACTACTGAACGTATAAGCAGTGCCTAGAAAATCAATGATTTGTTTACTGTGGTTGATGGCTACGTCCTGTAAAGGATATGCTACGATTTTTATAGTTACTTAGTTGCTCACATTCTTGTCTAGTGAAGGGGTATATATTGATGTTTCTGTCAGGATCAGGAAATTTCAAGACCTTTCTTCAGTTCTTGGTGGAACATACTGGTAAATAGATTAGTCTGGTTATCTTTTTCTTTGCGATCAGTTTCTTATGCTTGTCTAAACCATAAGATGAGTTGTTTCTATGAAGCTGCAGGTAAGTTGGAGTTCCTCATGAGTTCTCCATAGCTTGCTCTGTAAGCTTCTTTCATGAGCCCATGTTTTGTTTTGTTGTTGTATGTATGATGGACAGGACTGCAGGATGTGCTCTGTGTTTCAGCCTGATATGCACACTGTTCAGTCTAAACTGGTCTGGTTAAAGAAGGAAGAATCAACATGATCTTGTACAGTGAAGTTTCCTGAACTATCTGCTAGAATGGAATAATCCCTTTCATCTTTAGCATGTATTTGAGGTTGTAAAAAAGTCATGACAAAGTCCCTTCTAGAGTTGAAAACTGCCCAGCCCTTGGCATTGTACCCAAGCAGCAAGCTTTTAGGGATTTGAAAAATGGGGGACTGCCTAGAGTAGTTGATAGTAGCTCGGCCTGCTAGCTGTGAGACGCCTCATAGCTCGGGTTCGATCCTACTGTCCGGCATTTGTTCAAGTCCCCTGGTCTTACTCAGGACGATAACGTGAGTACCTCTGAAGTCGGAGAAAATCTGCCTGTATGGCGAGGAATACTAATTACGAGTACATTGAGCACACGGCTGCCAGTGTAAGTAATTTACAATGTGCACGCTGCTGCCATTGTAAGATATTGGAAAAACAGATTTTCACGCAAAAATCAGTTTCAGAGATGACAAAGTCCTTCTAGAGTTGAAATGCCCAGCCTGGATTGTACAAAAAAAGGGATTTGAAATAAAGGTGTGGAAACTTACCTTGTTCAAAGTCTCCAGAAGAAAGTTCTACCTCTATTCTAAAGAACAGGCACCACAGTATGGCATAGGAAACAAGTAAATAGATATCCCTAGTGTAGATGATGACCAAAGTTAACACACCACTACATTTTTATATTATCTGTTGTTCCTATGACCTAGATCCAGTCCTTCAGATTCTTCTAATGTTGTCCTCCCAGAAAACTTTACATTTATTCTGGAGTCTTCATCTTCTACTTTCACTCTTAACATAACTTTTTGAGCCTAAGAGCGATTGTACCTTGTGCCAGTTATGCGCTTTCCAGTAGGCCAGCACATCCGATTTATGCAATACTTTTTATTTACTAGGTAGCTTCCTAGGCCCTACCTTTACGACATGCCTTGTAGGTTGCAGTGTTAATATTCTTTGCTCCCCTTGCAAGCCCGGCAACACAGGTGAAATTAATATTTATATAAATGTCATCTTAAAATATTTAGTATTCTTCGGTGGATCCCCTTAAAATTTCTCCCAAGACCTCTAATGGATTCACGTTTAAAACTACTATTTGAACATTGCTGTATCTCCTCATTTTCTCATTACTTGTCAATGATGTTCATTTCCCAAACTTTCAGTTCTTCATTCACACACTCTCCTACCAAGTGAGTGTGCTACAAGTCTTATTTCCACAACTTTGGGAGAGGATGCTACTCCATACTACATTGTTGGCACCGCCTTAATTAGTCCGGAAGAAGCAGAACCAAAATCAGGGAGAATCATTGTCTTTCATTATAATGAAGGTATGTTTTTGTTTAGTTATTGCTTTTTTTTGGTATGTAGTTTATGTAAAGCAAACGCAGTAAGGAAAAATGAACACATAGAAGATATAAATAAATGTCTTTAAAGCTGATTTAAAGTTTTTAAGGAAAGCTTCAATATCAACAACACTTTCTAGATCTGGCCACATACTGCCCTAGCTAGCACAGGAATATCAAAGTGTCCATATTATAAAAAAAGGGTCTAAAGTCGACAATTGAGTTCATTGCACCGGGTTTTACCCCATATAGCGTGGTCCCTCTCCCCAGAAGTGGCAGCCACCTGCTGAGAGTATTGTACAAAGCACAAATTCTGTAGCTCCGGCAACAATCCCAGGGGTCTCTAGAAATAAATGCACCTGTGAACAGAATGGCGCACTGCGGATTCGAACCTTCGACCTTCGGAATACATAGCAAAGGCGTAACCACTCAGCCACAAAGACACCCATGCGTATATTAAATATATATATATATATATATATATATATATATAACCTCTTGTACTGTTATATGTTACATAGGAACGTTTTGGGTGATGTGGTCAATCAACATAATACCAACTTCCATTTATGGGTAATAATTAAAACCAAGACTTTAGAGAGAACATTATAGCAACGAACATAGCTGGAAACTTAATAGATAGTGTGAGATGAATTGTGAGATGGAATGGACATCTGCTGAAAATAATTACATTATAACCAAACTTATACATGATGGAACACACCAGCAAAGAAGAGTGAGGCAACAGAACACTTGGTGAAGAAAAGTGAGTTATAGCAGTGCTTCATACCGAGTACAAAATATCAGCCGAAATTAGAAATATGTGAAGGGTTACTGTTGCCAGCGTTGTTTCAAGAGAAACATGACTTATAAAGTTAAAAATCTTCTATAAGGCTATATCCCATTACTCTAAAGACTATAGCACATGTACTCTAAAGGCTATATCACATGCACTCTAAATGCTATACCCTATATCCATGTAATCTATAAGGCTATATATATCCCATGTGTTTTATTAGGCTATTAAGAACAAAATTCTATTTTTGTTGTTTTCAGGAAAACTAGCTATGGTAGCTGAAAAGGAAATCAAAGGAGCAGCATACAGCATGGTGTCTTTCAATGGAAAACTTTTGGCTAGCGTCAATAGTACAGTTAGGTTTCTTTATATTGTCTCTGCACTCAGGGTATCCATTATAGATGCTCAATCCTTTTCAGCTTGCTGAAAGTGTCAACTTCAGAGCACATACACGTTAGCTCTGGTGACGAACTTGAAATGTTTTTCGAATTCAGAAAGTCCAGGTACCAATTTTTAGCAGTGTAGACTAAGGAATCGAGCATACTAAACAATTGAACCACTCACTATACATTTATATTTGAATATATTACCACTGTGCTGCGCCGACTTCCCACTTGTATAGCTTAATGCCAGACACTATGCGCATTGTTCTGTTTGATTTTCTCTATACAGATGTTGTTAGCTATCGGGGCACATGGGTGTCGTTAGCAATGAGAGAGCAGATGGGCTGGCTGGCTCTGCCACCATATCAGTGGGCCAACCAATGGATAGAGCTGACATTCTGAACACCCTCATAGAGTGTGGCCGCCAGGAGGATTTTCATTTAACTGCTAGATTGCAAGATCTGGGATTGAAGATTGGAGTGATAAGAAAAGAACAGCCCAACAAGTGTATGAGTAGGCTCATCAATCAATATTGAACTGGTATAGTCAGTTGTTGGACGCTGTTGGAGATATTGCAAAGGGGATTGGAGCACCTAAGAACATGTCTGGAGTGCAATGAAGATATTCCAAACTGAATCTGTTATATATATATTATTTCATAAAGTAATATATCTAACATCTGTATGCAGGGGCTGTTGCTGTTTTGGACTCTCGGTCAATGCTTCGGAAGATCCATAATGACCGGTTGCGGTATGAGTGGATGTTGTCTATAGAGGTTTCTAACCACCAGAGACTCACATGGATCTACTGTCCCGGTCATGCAGGTGTTCACGGCAACGAGAGAGCAGACACGCCCGTGTGCTGCCGGGGCCGCAAGGAGCAAGAGTAGCAGCACTGCGACCTACAAGGCATGTCGTAAGAGGCGACTAAGGTGGGGTTTGGCGTAGGGCTGGCTACCCTATCCAGTAGAAAATTTTAGCCACAAAATCCAACCAACCATGAACAAGTCACATAAAAATAAAATAAAAACTGTGCCAACCAAGAGGAAAGAAGCTCTTCTAGAAGAGGTATGAAGCGATGCAGAGAAAGCCGCAAGGAGTCTACACTGCAGATTATCTTCCTTTCACCTAGGAAAAGCTCCAGAATTGGCACCTGGAATGTTAGAAGTATGTATCAAATGGGAAAGACAGCACAGGTTGTAAATGAGATGAAATTTCACGGATTGGCATCTTGGGATTATGTGAAACTAGGTGGAATGGTGCAGGCAAACAACGTCTAAACACAGGAGAAACAATGCTGTTCTCAGGCCATATGGAAGAAAATGCCCCCATAGTGAAGGAGTGGCTTTAATGCTATCTAAAGAAGCGGAGACTGCACTAATAAAATGGGAAGCAGTGAGTCCTAGGATAATCACAGCAACATTCAGAACCACCAAAAGAAAGTATTCTTGAATGTGACCCAGTGTTATGCACCTACCAATGATAAAGAGGAAAAAGTAAAGAGGAATTTTACATAAAACTTCAAAATACTATAGGTAATCAGAGAAATGGGAACATCAAAATTCTGATGGGTGACCTCAATGCCAAAATAGGTTCGGACAACATAGGCTACGAGGAGATCATGGGGAAACACGGACTAGGAATAATGAACGAAAATGGAGAACTATTCACTAATTTCTGTGCAGCGAATCAATACGTCATAGGTGGAAGTGTCTTTCCACATAAAAGAATACATAAAGCAACCTGGGTATCACCAGATAACAGAACAGAAAATCAAATTGACCACATATGCATAAACAAGAAATTCAGGTCATCTCTACAAGATGTAAGGGTCCTAAGGGGGCAGATGTAGATTCGGATCACCATTTGCTGATAAGTAAAATTAAACTGAAGCTTAAGCGATACATAACATCCAATGAACATAGACACCAATATAATGTAGGATACCTCAGAAGTCAAGAAACAAAGGAACAGTTCACGGTCACAGTCTCTAATAAGTATGAGGTGTTGCGGCAATTAGAAGATGAGGTGAGTGCGGAAGAATGCTGGCAGCAAGCCAAAAATATTTGGAATGAAACATGCACAGAGGTATTAGGAAAGAAGGAGCGGAATCATAAGGCATGGATAACTCCAGAAACTCTCAAGGAAATAGAAGAAAGGAAAAGAGGAAAGCAGATTTAAATAATAGCAAAACTAGAACTGCCAAAGCCATAGCCCAGGAAAAGTACACAGAAGCTAGCAAGAAAGTGAAGAAACAAATAAAGTTAGATAAAAGACAATACGTAGAAGATCTAGCAAGAGAAGCAGAGGTAGCTGCAGGAAAAGGAAACCTTAGGGATCTTTACAATATCACTAGAAAGCTAGCAGGAAAATACAGACCATCAAATGGGTTGATCAAAAATAGTAGTGGGAAAACTATCACTAATGTTAGAGACCAAATGGAAAGATGGATGGAATACTTCAAGGAACTCCTGAACAGACCAGCACCTACAAACCCCCAGATATCCAACCGGCAGAAATTGACTTGGACATCAACTGTGAGAAACCATCCAAGGAGGAGATTAGTAAAGCCATTGAACTTTTAAAAGAGGGAAAAAGCGGCGGTCCAGATGGTATTCCAGCAGAGGCGGTTAAAGCCAACATAAACACATCCACAGAAATACTGTATAAATTATTTAGCAGAATCTGGGAGACCGAAGAAATACCAGCAAACTGGAAAGAAGGATACCTGGTGAAGCTACCAAAGAAAGGGGACCTTCAGAAGTGTGAAAACTATAGGGAATAATGCTGTTGTCAGTACCTGGGAAAATACTAAGCAGAGTCATCCTGGAGAGACTGAGAGATGCCATCGATATAAAGCTAAGAGATGAACAGGCAGGCTTCCGACCAAATAGATCCTGTGCTGACCAGATAGCCACATTACGTATAATAATAGAGCAAAGTATTGAATGAAAATCCCCACTTTATATCGGATTTGTTGATTATGAGAAGGCTTTTGACAGTATTGATAGGAAAACCCTTTGGAAATTAATGAGGCATTATGGAATCCCACAGAAAATTATTAACCTAATAAAAGCAACATATACAGATATGAAATGTAGAGTTCTTCATGAAGGTAAACTAACAGATACTTTCGAATAGTAACAGGAGTGCGTCAGGGATGTCTTCTATCACCTTTGTTGTTCTTACTGACAATAGACTGGATTATGAAGACCACAGTAACTAACACCAGAAATGGAATCCAATGGACTCTGACAGAGCAACTAGATGATCTGGACTTCGCTGATGATATAGCCCTTCTGTCACATACACGAAATCAGATGCAGGATAAGCTAACACATTGAATCAAAGGTCCCAGCAACTAGGGCTGAACATTCATAAGGGAAAGACAAAGATATTGAGAATTAACCAACCAAACGACAACTCGATCTCCCTGTGGGAAATCCCACTTCAAGAGGTAGAATCATACACATATTTGGGCAGCAACGTAGACAAAGAGGGTGGAACAGATAGAGATGTTAAAATAAGAATACAGAAGGCAAGAGGAGCTTTCATTGCACTGGGAAACATTTGGAAGTCCAAAGAAATCAAATCTAGAACAAAATTCGGATATTTAACTCTAATGTTAAAGCAGTTCTACTGTATGGGTCAGAAACATGGAGAACAACTAAAACAATAGCGCATAAATTGCAAACATTCATCAACTGGTGTCTCGCAGAATAGAGGAATAAGATGGTATGATAGGGTCACAAATGAGGAACTTATGGAGAGAACAAGACAGATTCCAGTGAACGAACAGGTTAAAAAAGACGCTGGCGCTGGATAGGACACACTTTGCGAAACCGGAGGGGAATATAACAAGAAGGGTCCTTGCCTGGAACCCGCAGGGACAGCGAAAGAAGGGGAGGCCGAGAAATACATGGAGACGAGATTTGGAGGCGGAGATCAACAATATAAAGAAGAGCTGGAGGGAGCTGCAGGAGATAGCTAGAGATAGGAGGACTTGGCATGAGTTGGTTGAGGGCCTATGCCCCAACCCGGGTAAAAAAAGGCAAAGAGAGAGAGAGAGAAGAGAGAAGGGGGATATTCTTTGGTCTCTTGGCAACCTACTGTTGGATGAAGACAATAAAATAGATGTTGAATCAATCCAGCGATTTAAGGAGTTTGGAATTACACATTGTACAAGTAGAACTGGATGCTTGAGGAGGGGCAGGAGTGTATATAACCATTGAGCCACAGGAACCATCAGTATGCTTACACTTTGACATCTGTATGTGGAGACTGAGCTCCTATAGGTCTGCCCGGAGTGCTGTAACATCAGTTCAGTAAGCAATAACGAATAACCAATTTCATTAACAAAAATAAAACTTTATAAAGCTGCATTACTTTATTCATATTTTGTTCCTTTCTGCATAACCGTATCTAAAAAAATTATCTGATGTACTTTTAGGTTCGTCTTTTTGAATGGACTGCTGACAAAGAATTGAGACTAGAATGCAGTCATTTCAACAACATCTTGGCATTGTATCTGAAGTGTAAGGGAGACTTTGTTCTTGTTGCTGACCTTATGAAGTCCATTGCTTTGCTTGGATACAAACCATTGCAAGATGCCTTTGAAGAGATTGCCAGAGATGGCAATGTCAAGTGGATGACAGCCATTGAGATTTTAGATGATGACAACTTTCTAGGAGCTGATAACTTTCACAACCTTTTTGTTTGCCAGAAAGACAGGTAATTGTTTGAACATTTTGTTATTAATCTTGTAGCACACCTGTGAGTTGCGATATCTTAGTGCTTAGTTTATGTGCATCATAGGTACACAGTCCCAGGATCAAATTCCACAGTGGGAGTAAGATTTTTTGACCTTAACAGATCACAGTTCGACCCAGCCTCAATTGGATATAGAAAAAACACTGGGAAGTAAAGGTGACCAGTATGATGCTGATCACATCACACATATTTGTGCCTTTGGCCAAGTAAAAGTGTATACCACCTATTATCCTCATGGTATGAAAATGGGTACTTTACTTGTGACATACGTAATAGTATTGATGATCATATCTCTGCAACACATCATATTATATATATACATCATATTCTGCATTCTGTTTTGTCAGATGGTCTTATTTTATTCCATCCCCCTGATATGCTATTTTAATTTTCTTCTTGTCTTCTTCCAAGTCCTTGCTGTTGACTTAGCAAGAGTTCTGCAGCGTTATATAAATCCAATCTTACGATAAACAAGAGTTCTGCGGTGTTATATAAATCCAATCTTACGATAAACAAGAGTTCTGCGGTGTTATATAAATCCAATCTGCGATAAACAAGAGTTTCGGTGTTATATAAATCCAATCTTACGATAAACAAGAATTCTGCAGTGTTATATAAATTCAATCTTACGATAAACAAGAGTTCTGCAGTGTTATATAAATCCAATCTTACAATAAACAAGAATTCTGCAGTGTTATATAAATCCAATCGTACGATAAACAAGAATTCTGCAGTGTTATATAAATCCAATCTTACGATAAACAAGAATTCTGCAATGTTATATAAATTCAATCTTACGATAAACAAGAGTTCTGCAGTGTTATATAAATCCAATGATCGATAAACAAGAATTCTGCAGTGTTATATAAATCCAATCTTACGATAAACAAGAATTCTGCAGTGTTATATAAATCCAATCTGGGGTCAAAAGGCTCATGAGGTCATGGTGGTAACATGAGCCAGGGTTAGCGAGGGCGCGTACCAAGACCCTGCCCCTAACCTCCACGCGGTGACCCTGGAAACAGACTCTGGTTCGGGTCTGGCTAAGAGGGGCAGGGATCGGGGAGAAAACTACTGGTAGTGGTAGCAGTGCAATTACGGAAATACGTTAAAGATACATACAAACAAAATGCACAAATCTCCCGACCGATGTCCAACAAGATATTGTCTAAGTCCCTGAACGCAAAGAAACAGCAACGAAACGTCTCAGACATGGATGAGAGGTGCATCCAGTGACCAAACGTATGCCCACGTAGGCGAAGCTCGAAGCCCTGAGGAGGGGCAAACACTGCCAAGCCGTCGGAAAGAATAAATACGACAGGACCGTAGCGAATAAAAGTCTACCCTCGTGTTGGTGCGAGAGAAGATTGCAGCTGACCCGCATTGGTAGCCTGGTGCAGATACATGTACTGGGCAAGGTTTGCGAGCGCAAAAGAACAAGTTGCGTTTAGTGCATAACCAAACTACCCGCCCTGGGAAAACCGTGCAAGGTACTGTGCGATTAAAAATTAACTTTCCAGGAAGAACTGAGGTTGGTGATGCCTAACGGAACTGCCAGCCTTGGGGCAACCGGGCAAGGTTCGATTGCAGTCGTAACTAACATCCCGGAATAACTGGGGCGGGTGATGGCGTGGCGCAAAATCCTCAGTTACGCTGATAGTGCCGACTGAAATGACCCTCTACATTGTTTGTACTCGATCCCATGCCAGTGCTTTCGAGGTTAATTGCAAATTGCCACGTACCAATGCGCGTCTAGAAAAGGCTGAGAATGTTCCTTCTCCGGATCAAACTAAAAATGTACGGTAAAGCAAGGCCGACAATGTACGGACCAGACAGGAAGTTCGGGTCTGAACATTGGCGAAGGCAGATACTTTACACGGTGTCTTATACGAGTAAGACGCCGTCCGAGGATAAGCTTACAAGCCCGAGAAATATTTCTCAGTCAGAAAGGGCATAAACAGCGTAACTCAATGTCCCGGCATAGATCACAAAGCCCAAAAATACGGCAAAGCTGATCGAACCCTAGGAAAGCTCACCTAGTAAATCAAAAGCTGGCTGAAAACGAACACCCCACCGAAGGATAAGCAACTGAGCTCCAATAGGTGCTGAAGGCTGGTGCACGTACATCACGTTCTGATGTTTGGCTGTTTATATATCACAATGAGAATGATTAAAACAGACCTAGAACGATCTAAGAAGAAGAGAAATCCAATTACGATAAACAAGAGTTCTGCAGTGTTATATAAATCCAATCAGATAAACAAGAATTCTGCAGTGTTATATAAATCCAATCTTACGATAAACAAGAGTTCTGCAGTGTTATATAAATCCAATCTTACGATAAACAAGAATTCTGCAGTGTTATATAAATCCAATCTTACGATAAACAAGAGTTCTGCAGTGTTATATAAATCCAATCTTACATAAACAAGAGTTCTGAGTGTTATATAACCAATCTATAAACAAGAGTTCTGCAGTGTTATATAAATCTCAGTTATCATTACGATAAACAAGAGTTCTGCAGTGTTATATAAATCTAGTCTCAAGATAAGCAAGAGTTCTGCAGTGTTATTTTTTTCTTCTTCTTCAAATGCTCCATGTCGACCACTTGTTAACCACTATGTGATCCAAGCCTAAGAGCGATTGTATGCTATGTCAGTTATGTGCCTACAAGTAAGCCACCACATCCAATTTCTGCGATGCTTTTTATTGACTAGGTAGCTTCCTAGATCCTTCATCAGTCGCCTTATGATATGCCTTGTAGTTCGCAGTGGCACTATTCTTTGCTTCCTTGGGCCCACGTCACCACACGGCAGGCGGTGTTATCTAAATCTAATCCTATGAGATCACAGACAATAAATAAACCTAGAATGAGATCACATGAGGATACCATGGAAAATATGGTCTACAGATGAATGTTGAGAATACTATACAACTTAGTTGTTATTTGTTACTGTTTAAAATTATTTTAAAACTCAAGTGTTTGTCAAGTTGAACTAAATAGATTATCTTGCTTATGAAGAAGGAACTTGAACACTAAAACACAATAGAGATAAAACATTGTCAAAATCAGTTAGAAATAGTTAGAATATATATATATTGTGAAAAAAAAATAGTGTAGAGATCTTGGGGTAATGTAAAATAAAGAAATTACATGAAACTGCACAGGAAAAAAAAAAAAAAAAAAGGAAAGATGTTCAAGAAAAACATGTTAAAAATTACAGTTAAGAAAAACATGATAAAACTAAAAAATTGTATTGAATACAGTTTATTACTTTTTTCTTTAGTGCTGCCACTACAGATGAAGAAAGGTCACAGATGCAAGAGGTTGGTCTGTACCACCTTGGAGAAATGGTGAATATATTTAGACATGGTAAGAGATTTATCAGACTTTGGCCTTGATAAAATGTTATATTCTTATAGACATATACCATTCTCTTCCAAAGGTAATTTTTCAGGATGGCGAACGTTTGTAAGAATTTGTTTTAAACAATGAAATATTCATTTTTTCCTTTGGCACAGGATTTCCAACCTACCTACTCTCATTGATTTTCAACTGTCAAGGAGGATTTTTACATTTCACTTTGAATATGGTCTGACAATTTGTTGTCCGTCTCCAAAAGGACTAAGTACTCGATTTCACCTGAGATATCAGAGATTACTAAAATAAAAAAAATAGCCCTTCACATGGGATGCAAACTGAGTACTTTTGGAGTGTGAGGCGCCCGTGTGGTCCCAGGGCTCAAAAGGGAAGCTCAAAGAATAGCACCACTGCGACCTATAAGGGATGTCGTAAAAGGCGACTGATGTAGGACCTATGGAAGCTACCCTAGTAATTAAAAAGCATCGCAGAAATCGGGAGCACGTGATAGCCTTACAATCACTCTTAAGCTCAGATCACATACAAATCACACAGAGTGGTTAACAAGTGGTCGTTGTGGAGCGTTTGAAGAAGGAGTGTGAGGCAAACACCACACCTCAACGCCACATAGACTCCAGTGCTGTCTTAGCTCTCTCTCTCATTATCTGGTGCTTAGAACAGCAACATCCAAAATCTACAATAGGACCACAAAGCTTAAACTCTATAAAAGCATTGTTTTGCCAGTTTTGCTCTACGGATCGGAGTGTTGGAGGATGACCAAAGGAGATACTAGCAGGCTGTCAGTTTTCCACCACTCTTGTCTTCGCAGAATCTTGGGAATCTTTTGGCCAGTAAAAATATCCAATAACCAACTACTCCAAGACACAAGACAAGAGGCAATGAATGACATACTCAAAAGAGAAGATGGAAATGGCTCGGACATGTTATGAGAATGAGACAAGAAATGCCTGCAAGGATAGCCCTCACTTGGACACCAGAGGGAAAGAGAAAGAAAGGCAGACCACGGACAACATGGAGGCGAATGATGGAAGAGGAACTGGACACCGCATCTCTGACGTGGGGCTCTGCGCTGAAGGTTGCACGGGACAGGAGAGCATGGAAAGTCCTTTCTGAAGCCCCATGTGTCACTAGGCATGACGGGATTAAGTAAGTAAGTAAGAACAGCAACAAATGCACACCATTCTTCTCTATTCTTGGCCGTCCTCTGTATTGTGTTCCAGCTGTGATTCATTTTTTCAGTTCTTGTTCTACTGTTCTCCTCCAGGTCGTTTTGGATCTTCTACGTTCGTTTACCTCTGGTGTCCTTCTCAATGCAGTTTTCGTGACAGAGTTAGTATCCATGTGTATCACATGTCCGATCCATCTCCAGTATCTCTTTTGAATGATGGTGTTCATATTCTCTTGTTGACTCTTGTTGCAAATAGTTCTTGGTTCGAGATAGTATTTCGCCAGAACACACATAAGGTCTTTCGCAGACAAGTGATATGGATGGAAGAAAGTTTGGACATATTTTATTCTCCAGTATTCTGATCCGTATAGTAAAGTTGATAGCACATGGATGCGGTATATATTAATCTTGGTTCTGATGTTGTATTGGATTGATTTCCAGACCATCTGAAGGGTCATGAATGCAACTTTAACAACAACAAGAAACTGCAAGACTTTGTATCCTAAGGCTTACATCTTTATTAGTTATAAATGTCCGCCATAGGTTGCTGCCATGTCCTACTTGAAGCATTCTAGTCATTAGATCAATATATTCAAAACAAAGCTACACAACATTGGAACCGATTCTGATTTTTTTATTTACTCACTTGATGAATTCATGCTCAGTCATGGTGCATATGCCATGGTGCCTAATATGGCACCTCTGATTGATTTTTGCGTCGAGAATTGCTTTCCGTGACATCAGTGACCCTCGCCATTCAAGCGAGTCTTACTCAGATTCTGAGGTTCCTTAAGTAAAGGATCAGGAAACCTGTAGTCCAACCATGTATGTTGTGTGTACACTGACAATTTTGTTGGCCCACGTTAACTTTGAACTCCAGAATTAGCACTATTTGTGGTTACTAATGATCGTCTTAGTGACTTCTCTATCGGCGCCCCGGCTCAGAATAAATTTCTCAGAATTCAAATTCATTTTGTACCACACAAATAAAACATAATGAAGGAAATCTTTAGCTCCATATGATTCATGCACAAAGTATATTTACGAATGCAAAAACACACAACAGTAGAAATCACACCAATGAAAATACAATGAAACCTCTTATTGGGTTACAACAAATATAACTAACATAAATTAGACAAAAACTGAAGAAAAATAATCCATGACGAAAAAGAACATTGATTGAGTTTTACCTTTTTTCTTCCTGTCCTGAAGGTTCTTTGGTCATGCACCACGCAGGAGAAAATACAACTCCAATACAAGGCTCTGTTCTTTTTGGTACTGTCAATGGTGCTGTCGGTAAGTATGTGTAGTTGATGTATGGGGACACGTATGAAGGATATGTTGAGTATGGGATTAAGAACAGGTCATAAACTTTATGAACGTGATTTATTGAAAGGAATGCTCACATACAAGAAAAATATTTAATATTCTGTCGTATGCAAAATGTAACAAGGTCGGAATTGAACGAAATAATTGAATTAAAAAGTCGCCCGAGTGGTTACCAGGGCTCAAGTTTGGGGTGTAAAGAATAGAACCACTGTTACCTGCCACGTAATGTCGTAAGAGGCGACTAAGGAGGTTTGGCTGAAATCGGATGCACTAGGGAATGCTAACCCAAAACAAATGCTTTGTAGAAAACGGATGCACCAGGTCGTAAGGCGCATAACATGGTGCAACGACCCTCACAATGAGGAATGGGATAACAAATTCTACAGTCGCCAATCTGCCTAGGAGATTTAGCCACACAGTAAGAATGTCAGACCTACCATCACGAGGGTGGCCAAAACTTACAGCGGGAAGAGGTCTGCACAAACGGGGAAGCAGAAATCATAGGAATTATATCCTACAGAATTGTCTCCAGTATGCAGACTTGAGAAGAAAGAGGTGGCCCACTTACACTAGCGTCCAAGACAAACTGTATGGCATGGCTGATAATCTGAGGCAGACGGCTGCCTTTATTAGAGAATCCAAATCCCAATCTAGTGAGAACGCAGAAGAAGAAAGAAGAAGAATTAAAAGAAGTAATTTCTTGATCACATTTCTATAAATATGTTCTTGTCGAGCTTCTGGTTTTATATATGGACTGATTCTCTGACTGAAATGTCTGTGTTCTATGGGAACAAATTAATTATTGGTCGGCTGATCCAGTACACATGTGTCAGACCCATATGCTGATCCAACTTCCCATTACACGTGTCATACGCTGATCAACTTTCCAAACACACATCTATCAGACCCGTTTCATTGTCATGACTGTCTTGTTGATTTATTGGTTGATTGATAGAGATACCATTGTTGCATTTCAGTCTCCTTCTTTCTTTGCGTTCATCTTTATGACCAATTTTAATAACTCTTTGTGATATGTTTGATCTTTGCCAAGAACGTGTATATGTTGCACATTGGTTTGGTGGGCCCCTAAACGCATAGACTTCTACACATTTAGAACACATGTATCCGATTTCAGGCAAACCTCCTTAGTCGCCTCTTAGACATGTGTGGCAGGTAACAGTGGTTCTATTCTTTACAACCCAAATTTGGGCTCCGGTAACCACTCGGACGGCATTTCAGTGAATACCCATGTGTGCTCTTATCTCTCACACAATAAGATTTTAGTGACAGTGCATGAACTCTGTAACACTGGCAAGAGTCCCCGGGGTCATTTTGAAGATGGGGAACATTTATGTAAAAATTTTATTTTAATCTTATTAATGGGAGTTTTGACCGAGACTTTACAGCATACTTTTTTCAATTTTGAACTATCAAGGGGTCTTAAACTTGCTCAATTGAACACTGTACCGATGTAGAAACTCAATTTCACCAATATTGAGATTAGGGATCTAGGAAAATATATCTTGATCGCCCATGTGGGGAACAAACTAAGTACCTTTGGAGTGAGAGGGGAGTACCTTATCTCTGATTCACAGAAACCCTCAGACTTTCTTGTTATATGTTTATATTCATTTTTCACTGAGTATAAACCATTTGAAGATAATGTTTTCATAATCACAGACTTGCACACACTTATGTTATGTAATATTTTAAACTGTACATTTAGAAGTGTTAAAGGAAATGGTATACTCACACATTTTGTTCTTCTTGTTCTCCATGTAAAGTAAGTAAACAAACCCCATATTCATACCTGTATATTGAGGAATACAGTGTTTGGCCCATACTTTTCATTGACCATCGGCATAGGATGGGTGATGTGGTCAGCATCAAGCCGGCCATATTTACTTCTCAGTGTTTTTATGGTACCCAATTGAGAATGGGTCGATCTGAGAGCCATTACCATCAGAGAAAATGTTCACTCCAACTGAAATTAAACCCAGACCACACACCTAAGAAGCAAGTATACAAACCACTGCACTATTGCGGCTGTTCCCATGAAACATAGGTTTTATTATGTAATACTTTTGCAGCACATTTAGAAGTTAGCAGGCATTGAAATGGTTCAAGAAAGAAATATGCCCTAGGGAAATCCTGAAACAAACTTTGCTGAAAGAGGTGAAAATACCGGACTCGTTCTGGGTAGAGTAGAACGAGACAAAATCAGATGACTTTGTAACCAGTCTTTGGACTGTCTAATATGATGATGAATATTGATAGTCTTTGCTCTAATACTGCTTTTTTTTCTAATACACATACCTTCTGTGATTTGATTACAGGCATGGTAGCCCAGCTTCCCCAGGATTTTTTCGCCTTTTTACTTGATGTACAGAGTAAACTGAGCAGGGTGATCAAGAGTGTAGGCAAAGTGGAACATAGCTTGTATCCTTCGAATATGGCACTGCCCACATACATTATTTTATCATTAGAAAATATATTAGACATTAACTGAGTTATCAGCAGTAAAAAAGTGATTCTTTGATAATGTTAACTGTTGGTTTAAAAAGAAACCAGATTTCCAGTAATTAATTAATCTTTGAGTGTTCTGAATTTCTGTGGCTCTGTTTTGCAAATAATTTTCCCTCTCTCACTCTCTCTCATGCTTTTTAAACTTGGATTGGGGCATAGGCCCTCAACCAACTAAGTCTTCCTATCTCTAGCTATCTCCTGCAGCTCTCTCCAGCTCTTCTTTATATTGTTGATCTCTGCCTCCAAATCTCATCTCTATGTATTTCTAGACCAGATCTGGAGGCGCATATTTCAGAAAAACACTAACTAAAAGAGTTTTATTTCGGATGAAACCCTCCTTGCTGTGGAGGTGCTGAAAGTGCCAAAACTGAGCAACCAGGTACACTATAAATCACAGTATCACACAACTATCACTTTATCATGGACAGCGGATGGGAAGAGAAGGCCTGGACGTCAAAGGAAACACGGAGAAGAACGGTGGAGAGAGAGTTGGAGTGGGGCCTGACGTGGGAGGCGGTTGGTAGAAAGGCAGTAGAACGGCAACAGTGGAAGTCTCTTGTGGAAGCCTTATGTGTAAATCGGGACACGAAGAGGATATAGAGATAGATCACTTTATCATGAGTACACTGTACACTAGATATGTCTCGTGACGGTGCTTGCACCTCCAGACAAGTACATCTTTCCTTGATCACATCCTACAGCTGGAGATCTTACTTTACAGAGCAGAAGCGTGATGCATCCATGGGCTTTATTGATGGTGATTTGATAGAGAGTTTCCTAGATCTTAACCGAGACAAGATGCAAGAGGTTGTTCAGGGTTTGCAGGTAAGACCGCGTATGTCATGCATGTAAACGTTGAAATTAGTTTATTATTGTTACTTGTTTGGCTCTTACGCTTCGACCAATGTTATGTAGTATTTATGTTGTACCTAGCATTAAAGAACTGGTCTGGATTTTCTAACCTTCCCGGATAGGAGCAAGAATTGGACTGCACTAGCACTAAGGGATTAGGGGGTTTTCTGTGCTGATTAATGATACTTCTTCTTCTGCATTCTCACTAGATTGGGATATCAGATTCTCTAATAAAGGCTGCCGTCAGCCACGTCATACAGTTTGTCTTGGACATAAGTGGACCACCTCTATCTTCTCAGGTTTGCATACTGGTGGCAGTTCTGTAGGACATGCTCTGTCATCATACTCGCCAAGCCAAAATGGCACAGACCTTTGGTTCCCTATCTTGAATCTAGTGTACAGGTGTTGTCTCATTCTATTGTGACTCGTACGGAGGTAAAGTATAAGAGTCTGATCCCTTCTGGACAGTTGGTAATATCTAGTATCCTTGTGTTCTGGGTGTTCTTTCTCCCACTTTCTTTTATAGTGCCCCTGTAAGGTTTTGCTTCTTCATAGCTGACCAGGTTGTTATCCCTGCTTCCTCTTTAGCCAATTTGTCAGCATCTTCATTCCCATGGAACTTGCAGTGAGCTTAATGATACAGCAGCCAAGGTAGGGTCCACTGTACTCATTACCCACCATCAGATTTCCTGTTGTCATGCCAAGTTATACTTTACTCTAGACATGTTTCAAAATGCTAAAGGCAAGAGAATTATCACATTTTGAATCACTACAACATTATGGTTGGATGTCAGTCATCAGAAAGCTGCACGTATTTGGTCTCTATTATCTGCTCATCTGTAGTTAACACTTTCACCCGCCAACCCATTTTTCAACAAAGTCTGGCTCAATGCCATGCTATTTTTACAGCTTGATCAGTTTTCAGGGTAACAATTTCAAAAATCGTAAAAAATAAACTAATAAACTCAGGACTTTTAAACTATGGAATAGTGTTCATATATTAATGAGCTACTAACCTGTCTATATGTGGAATCTATTCTTTATAATCCACAAGTTATTGTAGTAACTGATATCCCCATACCTATCCACAGTATGATATGCCGTCTTTTCGAGATGGGTGTCTGTCACCTACTCCTGTACCCCTGGGAATGTCTGATAGATCTATAAACACCATCACATGAATCACAGTTCAAATTCATATCACATTCAGAGTTCGTTTTAACACTATCACTGGCCAAAAAGTCTGAATAAAAAGTCATTTTGGACATCACTATTCATCAGCTATGTCGTCCATTTTGAAAATTTTTTTTTACTTACGAAAAATCGGACTTATACCGACGTTTACCGCATGCGTGTTAGATTCGCCATTTTGGAGAGCTTGTCGGAACAATACGGAAGAGTACGTCACGGACCCCGTTTTCTCTAGCGATACTCCCTGTTTAAAAGACATCATCAACGACACATGTCGGCGGACGGCAGCGAACGGTAGTTGGTATTTCCAGACTTTTATCATCGGTGGCAGCAAAGGTAGTTGGTATTTCACCGACTTTTATCGTCGGTGGCAGCGAAAGTGTTAAGCGGTAGTGAGCTCGATAACAACCCAAGCGTACATGGTTCAAACTCCCCGGCTGGCAGTTTGGAAGCAAATTCGTGTAGGTGGATTTTTAGTAATGGTAAAAATAGACCTCACCGTTCAGAAAGCAATGATAAACTACTGATTTTATAAGTTGTACCTAGAACATTGACGACTCATTTACTGTGGTTGATGAATAAGTCCTGTAAATGATATGCCACGATTTTCATTTTTCATTCTCTGGTCTATTCAGTATCATTTTGACTTTTTTCCAACCACAGAGGATGAGGATGCATGCATATTTTGTACAAGCGCACCCATTTGTACAGATGGGTTACTTGGTTTATATTTTGCAAAAAGAAAACTACTTTATAGTATCACCTCTATTGAGTTATACTATAGCTTGGTGCCACAACTGATTGGTTATGGGGAAGACTGCCAGAGCTGACTCCTGTCCCGACATAATAGGAGCAACACATGGCCAAAAAGTTAGCACACTCATTATTGTTAGTATCTCATTGTTGAGGACATGGGTTTATACCCTAATAAGGGACTAAAATGCAGTGAAGGAGATGGCAGAATTGATGAAACCAGACCTGATCAAGATCTTACACCATTTGCAAGGGGTGGCTCTGGTATCTATCTACATCACTGCAGTCTAAGTAAGCGAGTAGGGATCAAAACGAGAATACAAATTTGGTCCCATAAAATGGCACTTTGACAGTGTCAAGCTAAGATAAATTATGAAAGATGATTTATATAAGACATTTATGCATGGCCAATAACAGCAGCTAATGAAAATCATAATATTGGAGATGTGCTTTAGAAGAGCTGCAGGAATGACAATAAGAGACAAAATTAGAAATAGGAAATCAGAAGGCTGGATGTGAAACCATTCATGCAATTACAAAAAAAACCAACTGATTAAATGGCTCGAACACCTGACAAGAATGCCCTGTTATCACCTACCACAGGAAGCCACTTTTAAAAAGTATAACAGGTACAGAGCAAGACCACGCAAAAGATGGTGCAATGACATCAAGAACAGTCTTATGAAAATGAATAACAGCTTACAAAGTGCCTTAAAACAAGCCCACACAAGATCACTAAATTTCCACCCCAACACTTCTATTAAGAAGTAGATGGTGAAAGAGAAGAAACAGATTTATATAGATGATGTATTTGCTTTAATATGAATTCTTGAAATCTATTTCAGATTGATGATGGTGACATGAAAAGGGATGCAACTGTGGATGATTTGGTGAAGATAATCGAAGAATTAACAAGGATTCACTAAGTGGATAAGAAACATGAAATGTTTTAATTCAGTTCCTTCTCCCTTTTTTGTACATTTTTTGGATTGAGATTGTAGTCAGAGTATACATATAACTGTGTAAAAATAAAAAGTATTGAAATCTAACTCTCTCTGACTATGATCACAAACACATTGTGCAGCATCATCCTTCTTGTCTATACAATATGAACAGTAATTTGTTTTTGTCCGTCTTATAAGAAGCAGATGCCCGAGTGGTTACCGGGCCCAAATTTGGGGTGTAAAGAATAGAACCACTGTTACCTGCCACGCATGTCGTAAGAGGCGACTAAGGAGGTTTGGCTGAAATCGGTTACATGTGTCCTAAACATGTAGAAGTCTGTGTTTAGGGGCCTAACAAACCAATGTGCAACGTATACACTTCTTGGCAAAGATCAAACATATCACAAAGAGTGATTAAAATTGGTCGTAAAGAATGAACGAAAAGAAGAAGAAGATAAGAAGCAGAGAATACTTGATATTTTGGTTGTTGCAATTGCTATTTCAGGATAAGCTCTTTGGAGATCTTGACAACTTAAGGCATACCACTGCTTTCTTTGGACATATTAAACTTAAATTTGAGATTGAATGAAGAAGAGGAAGAACCCCATTGCTGTTGTTGTGCCAGTTTATCTGTTAAAATAAATATGATTCTACTTCCATAAGTTAAATTATATAATCTGAGTTGTGTGTTTGTTTGTTCAACATTTGATCCACTCCATTGTGTGCCGTGCAGAGTGATAGTGTTAAAAAAAGTGAAGAACCTGCTTGCATACCATGTGATATAGTGGGGAATAGGGTGTTAGACATGTTAATCTTTGACCAACAGCACATGATGGGCGATGTGGTAACATCATACCAGCTGTCTTTCATTCCCTGAGCTGTTCTGGTACAAAATTGAGGCTGAGTCGACCTGAGAGCAATTTGTGCTCAGAAAAATTATTGTGGCTGGATCGACCTGAGAACCATTTGTGGTCAGCAAAATTCTCACACATGGGATTCGAACCTAGATCACCCAACTAGGAAGCCAGTTCACTAGCCACCGGTTCATAAGTGGTCAAATGGTAACAAAATGATTACTTTTTATACAATGCAGAGGAATCTGAATGTTATCAAATCTGAGAGGCCATGCATGGATATATGAAGATAATAATAATAATAATATTTCTCTCGACGTATATGCTACATAGGGCCTGCAAGTAATTTCTCCATACCGCTCTATCCTGGGCAACTCGCTCAATCTCCTTCATGGAACTGAGACTGATATTTCCTGCCTCTCTCAGCAAAGTTCGTTTCAGGGTCTCCCTAGGTCGACCTCTCCTTCTTGAACCCTTTGCATCCCACTTCAATGCCTGCTTTGATATTCGTTGAGCATTTCTCCTCAAGGTGTGCCCAACATATCTCCATCTTCTCTTTCTTATAACAGTTGTCACTAGTGGTTGACCAGACATCTCTGATTTCATCACTTCTGAATTCATTCCATTTTATATTCATTATTTTTCACAGACATCTATTTTCAAATGCATTCAACTTGCTTTCTATATCTTTAGTCATTTTCCAACTCTCGCTAGCATATGTTAGGATTGATACAACATTTGAATTGAATATATGAAGATAGACAATAAATAATTCCACAAGATAAAAGATGCTACACTGAAGGGAAGAATGAAAATAATGGCAGGAACATTAGGTGGATAGCAGTCTATAATCACTCATATACACCCCCGAGTGGTTACCGTCGAATGGTGTAAAGAATAGAACCACTGTTACCTGCCACGCATGTCGTAAGAGGCAACTAAGGAGGTTTGGCTGAAATCGGATGCATGTGTCCGCTAGGGAATGCTAACCTGAAACAAATGCTTGCAGAAAACAGATGCACCAGGCCGTAAGGCGCAGAACATGATGTAACGACCCCTCACAATGAGGAATGGGATAACGGATTTTACGGTCGCCAATCTGCCTTGGAGATTTAGCCACGCAGTAAGAATGCCAGACCTACCATCGCGAGGGTGGCCAAAACTTACAGCTGGAAGAGGTCAGCACAAACGGGAAAGCAGAAATCATAGGAATTATATGCTACAGAACTGCCCCCAGTATGCAGACTTGAGAAGAAAGAGGTGGTCCACTTACACTAACATCCAAGACAAATTGTATGGCGTGGCTGATAATCTGAGGCAGACGGCTGCCTTTATTAGAGAGTCCGAAATCCCAATCTAATGAGAACGCAGAAGACAAACTGTATGGGTAGGCTATATCTGAGCAGACGGTGCCTTATTAGAGAATCCAAATCCCAATCTAATGAGAATCAAAGAAGAAATACCGCATGGTAAATAGGATGTTAGGCCCGTATCTTTCATTGACCTTCAGCACACAGGTGATGTGATCAATATCACGTCGGCCACCATTACTTCCCAGTGCTTTTCCTGGTACGAAATTGAGACTGGGTCGACCTGAGAGCTGTTACAGTTGGAAAAATTATACGCCCACATGTGAAATTGAACCTGACACTAACCTAAGAAGCGAATTCACTAACAACTATGCTACCTCGGCTCTCCAAGTCAGAAGCGAATTTACTAACAACTATGCTACCTCGGCTCTCCAAGTCAGAAGCGAATTCACTAACAACTATGCTACCTCGGCTCTCCAAGTCAGAGAAGGTTTGACTGAATGGTGAGGGGCACTGGTGATAATGAAAGCAACCCTTCATGCACAAATCCGTTAGAGGTGCAAAATTAGGTACCATGACTATACATGAATTCATAGAGGTTGAACGGGGAAAAACCCCAAAACTCAAATAAATACACACGCAATTAAAAAACTCTAATACGATCAACTGCTGTTCTCATATCAAACAATATGCTTCTATGAACCCCCAACACTATCTGTTCCTCTCGCTGGTTGTATGCTATGGAGCTTATGTTTGTAGATATCTTGATGTTATTCTTCCACATAGCCCTCCATTGGATCTCTGGGAGTCTGTTTACTGGTGCACTTGCATCTGACTCTCAGTCAATGCTTCGGAAGACCCAGAATGGCAGATGACGGTTTGAGTGGATGTCGTCTATAGAGATTTCCAACCTCCAGATACTCAGGTGTATCTACTGTTCTGGGCATGTGGGTGTTCACCACAATGAGAGAGTGAACAAGCTTGCATCTATTGTTGGGGAGTTTAGGATGGATAATGGGAATGTTCTTTGGTCTCTTGGCAACCTACTTTTGGATGGGGACACTAAAATAAACGTTGATTGAATTCAACAATTTAAGAAGTTTTGAATTACACATTGTGCAAGTAGAGCTTGAGGGACAGACAGAGGAGTGTGCATACCCTTTGGCGACTGTTTGGGGAGACTGAGCACCTATGGGTCTGAACAGAGTGCTGTGACGTCAGTTCAGTAACCAATTCCACATATGGTGTTGTATTCCTCTTGCCAATCCACCTTCAACATTTCCTTCTATTATAAATCTTAGCAATCATTTTAGGTGGCCAAAATAAGATGTCCTTAATAAGCACAATTTCTTAATGATGCACAATAATAATACACTGTTTGATCAGAGAAACCATTGACATCAGTCTCATAGTCTTTACTGACAGATAAAATAAAAAATGTATGTATGAACTGGACTTGTGTTTATTGCTAAACGGCATCTGATTCAGAATTTTTAATGCTTCACATTACTAAACAACTTCATAGATTCAGACTTGGGCATATTTCATTACTAAACAACTCCCTAGATTCAGACAGATTGTATACTTTATTGCATTCAACTTCATAGCGTCAAACTTTAGCATACTTTATTACTTTGGCCATGTGTTGCTCCATACTTCATTACTTTGGCTATGTGTTGCTCCATACTTCATTAGCTGTTGCCAAACTTTAGCATACTTTATTACTTTGGCCATGTGTTGCTCCATACTTCATTACTTTGGCTATGTGTTGCCCATACTCATTACTTGGCCATGTGTTGCTCCATACTTTATTACTAAACATCACTGTTGAGCCAAACTTCTGCATACTTTATTACTTTGGCCATGTGTTGCTCCATACTTCATTGCTCCATACTTCATTACTAAACATCAACCTTGAGTCAAACTTCTCCATACTTTATTACTTTGGCCATGTGTTGCTCCATACTTCATTACTAAAGATCACTGTTGAGCCAAACTTCTGCATACTTTATTACTTTGGCCATGTGTTGCTCCATACTTCATTACTAAAGATCAACCTTGAGTAAAACTTCTGCATACTTTATTACTTTGGCCATGTGCTGCTCCATACTTCATTACTAAATATTACTGTTGAGCCAAACTTCTGCATACTTTATTACTTTGGCCATGTGTTGCTCCATACTTCATTACTAAACATCACTGTTGAGTCAAACTTCTGCATACTTTATTACTTTGGCCATGTGTTGCTCCATACTTCATTACTAAATATCACTGTTGAGCCAAATTTCTGCGTGCTTCCTGGCACAGGATAATCTTCTCCAGGTACTTCTGTATTAGGTCATTGACCATGCTAAAGTATCAAGCCAGGACAATCTTCTCCAGGTTCTTCTTCTGTATGGGTCATTGATAACCTCTGAAGTCGCAGAAGACATGCATGTATGACGATGAACACTAATAACAAGGAAAGCACACCTTCATGCAAAAATCAACCACTGCACCTGAATTCATAGCAGAAGAACAAAAAGGTCATTGATCATGCTGAAGCATCAAGCTTGTTGTCAAGGCAAAGTTTAGTCTTCTCTGGGACCCAGATATAATTGTGTACTGGTTTACCAAGTCAGAGAAGACAACTTGTCGGAAGTAGAACTGATCTCATCTCTTCTTCTTCAAACGCTCCATATCGACCACTTGTTAACCACTATGTGATTTGTATGTGATCTGAGCCTAAGAGCGATTGTATGTTGTGCCAGTTATGCGCCTACAAGTAGGCCAGCACATCAGATTTATGCAATGCTTTTTATTTACTAGAGTAGCTTCCTAGGTCCTACATCAGTCGCCTCTTACAACATGCCTTGTAGGTCGCAGTGGTACTATTCTTTGCTTCTCTTGCGAACCCTGGCACCACACAGGTGGACCTCATCTCCAGGGCTCTGTCATGGGTGGCTGAGCAACAGGTTACCCATACGATCATCATATCAGACTCGATGAATATGCTTCAACTGATTGAATCTGGAAGTATGCGTGTGGAATGGGTGGACAGCATTCGGAGATCACATTTCAAGAAAATGACTTGGCTGTACACACCTGGACATGCTAGAGTGCAGGGTAATGAGCGTGCAGACTTTCTTGCAAACAATGCCCCAACTCAAATGGGCAGAAGTATGGACAGAGCCGATATCATCAATGCGGTACGCTCTCAATTATGTGACATAGGCACGTCTCAGACACTGGAACGAGTTCGAGAATTAGCGTTAAGTGTGGACATGCCAGACAGTGTCGTCTTCGTGGTAGAGAGAGAAGATATAGTAATCAACTTCTCATGGGTACGGTGAGCAAATGGACTTTAGGATGGCTGCTGCAGCGGAGGACAGAGCATGCATGGGAATGCCCAATGTGCAGTGACGTCGATCGCATAACATAACATAACCTCATCTCTAAATGTAGAGAAATTTTACAGTGAGGTCTCTTAACTTGTCAAACCCGACATCATTATAATGTTGAGGATTACTTCTACATTTTGAATTTGTTGTGATGTGAAATATCAATAATTATTTGAAAATACTTGTATAACTCTTCAATGTTGAAAGGTTAGAAATATGTATGAGAATTGTGAGCGTACCGATTTATTAATTCTGTTTCATGAATTACTTGTTCGTTATAGTTGTCTTTTTTGTCATAGTCTATTTGATAATAAATTAGAAGTTTATGTTACAGACTTGGTTTCAAGTAAAATGTGTTACTTTCCACACTTGATTTCAACATTTTTGTTACTTTCACACTTGATTTCAACATTTTTGTTACTTTCCACATTTATGTTACAGACTTGGTTTGATGTAAAGTGTGTTACCTTCCACAATTTATTTTACTTTCCACACTTAATTTCCACAATTTGTTACTTTCCGCACTTAATTTCCACAATTTATGTTACTTTTCACACTTAATTTTCACAATTTATGTTACTTTTCACAATTTATGTTACTTTCCACACTTAATTTCCACAATTTATGTTACTTTCCACACTTAATTTCCACAATTTATGTTACTTTTCACAATTTATGTTACTTTCCACACTTAATTTCCACAATTTATGTTACTTTCACATTAATTTCCACAATTTATGTTACTTTCCACACTTAATTTCCACAATTTGTTACTTTCCACACTTAATTTCCACAATTTATGTTACTTTCCACATTGAACAGTACTTTCCACACATACATTACTTAATTAATTTTCACACTTAATGTTACATTCTGCACCGACGTTAATGTTCACACATATGCTACTTTTCACACATACATTACTTTTCGCACTTACGTTAATTTCCACTTTTGCATTACTTTTCACATTTAAAATACTTTCTTCACTCGCATTACTTTCCACATAAACTTTTCCACTTTTATTACTTTTCAAACTTACTTTAGATATAGATGTTACTTAACTTTATATGGGAGTCTCTATAGCACAGTTCTGAATTAAATGATAGACATATAGGAGTTCTTCTTTGCGTTCGTTCTTTACGACCAATTGTAATCACTCTTTGTGATATGTTTGATCTTTGCCAAGAACGTGTATCGTTGCACATTGGTTTGGTAGGCCCCTAAACACATAAGACTTCTACACGTTTAGGACACATGCATCCGATTTCAACCAAACCTCCTTAGTCGCCTCTTACGACATGCGTGGTAGGTAACAGTGGTTCTATTCTTTACATCCCAAATTTGGGCCCGGTAACCACTCGGCGATATAAGAGTTCAATTCCTGACATGGCTGTTTCTCTAGTCTCATCATCAAGGTGCATATCCTTTATAGTACGTTTCTCTCCTTGCAGCGCATCTGAAATTCACTCTGTCTCAAGCCAGTTCACCCACCTTGTCGATAGTCATATTCATGGTTTCTTTAATATCTTGTAGCCATCTTCTTCTTGGTCTGCCTCTGCGTCCTGGACCCTGCCCTCTAATATTGTTCTTCAGTCTACGCATCCCAAAATAGGTACTTGACTTCTAAGGAGTTGAGGGAAATTTGAAATCTTGTCAAACCTATTGTGTATATTCTCTGATGGCAGAACTTTCAGCAAATAGAGATTGAATACCTATAGGGACATTGTGAATGTGACGATGATGATTCTAACCATACCATGATGTAGTTAACAATTGAAGGGCTTGTATGAACAAGAGAGATGAGACTGCAGTAAAACTATCTGATTTGCGAAACATGTAATAACAAAGTACTGTAGTTTTACAAATTACAAAACAATGACAATACCCTATCCAACATTTTTAAAGTTCTGAGAAAAAAGCATTCAGTTTTTTTAATGCATTAAATATTCATCTTATCTTCAATAATACAAATAAATATGTTAGACCTATACCACAACAAAGAACTTTTTGAGGGTACATACTAAATGGTTCCAGCTATCATATTATAAAGAAAACTAATTTTGATGGAAGAGTGGGATAGGCCCTTATTCCACTAAGTTCTTCAGTTGTATCATTTATATTCAGGCGCCTGTGTGGTGCCGGGCCCAAAGGAAGCAAAGAATAGTAACACTGTGGCCTACAAGGCATGTCGTAAGAAGCGACTGATGCAGACCTAGGGAAGCTACCCTAGTAAATAAAAAGCATCACAGAAATAGGATGTGCTAGCCTGCTTGTAGGCGTATAACTGCACAATGTACAATCGCTCTTAGGCTCAGATCACAAGAGTGGTTTAACAAGTGGTCGATATGGAACGCTCGAACAAGTTCCATTTATTTATCTCTCTCTTGTGTGATCACCGCTTAGACTGATGTACCAGATTTTCCCATAAATTCAGCTGTTTTTCTTATTGTGGAAATCTGACTCATGCAGCCTTAGCATGGGTGTGCTTCCCATTTGACCTGGAGAGTAAGAAGAAGCTTTCAGACATCATCCTAACACAACTTGATATAAATATAAGAAGATATATTTTCTATGTTTATAAAAATGATTGTTTTATTGAATTGTCACTATAATCATCAAATCAATAACATAAACACATGCATTGATTTATAACAGTTATAAAAATCAGTTATTGAAATGAAGAGGCCACTTGTATATGTCTAAACAAACTATCTACCACCAGACTTTGAAATCAACTGGTAGCAATGAATATTCCACATATGAGCAAGACAAGTGTAATGATGGTCCGTCATGTGGAGGCTTTTAGTTGATGCCGCGTATGTTAAAGAAAAAATGTATAAACAATGAAATACTAAACAAATTTGTTTATATATGCAACAAAGATAATGGTATATAATAGCATAGGGATAGTAAGATATTGGGTATGTTTAGTCAATGAATATTTTTAATGTTATGACAAAAAATGGTAATCCCACATTATATAAGCGTGTGAAATATTAGAGAGGTTATACTAGAGGTCTCAAAATTTGAAGCCGAGATCGAAAGAGTCAGGAGGAGAGCGGAGACATCCCTTGCTTTGCTCTGGGTACCAGAACCTTGCTTCACCTTCTTGTTGGACATCCTGAAAATGATGTGTGGCCAACAAAACAAAGATTAACATTATCTCTGCCACTGCGAAGCCTGCTGTAGACTTTATGATCTGTGCATATAAGATAAACTACACTGTGAATATGTGGGCATCAATTCTTGGCCATTTACAGATTTCTTATCATATAATTCATATACTGTCTTGAATGTATAATATAGCAGTTTGACAATGAAACAACAGCCAGCAATAATGATCTACACAAATTCAGTTGCAATATTATGTTCAACAGATTATGTTCAACAGAACAAGTCCAGCTATCATTCTAACACAAACAGACAGAAAAACAGTTCAGTTGCAATATTTTGTTGAACAGAACAAGTCCAGCCTATCAATCTAACAGTTCAGTTGCAATATTTTGTTGAACAGAACAAGTCCAACTATCAATCTAACAGTTCAGTTGCAATATTTTGTTGAACAGAACAAGTCCAACTATCAATCTAACAGTTCAGTTGCAATATTTTGTTGAACAGAACAAGTCCAACTATCAATCTAACAGTTCAGTTGCAATATTTTGTTGAACAGAACAAGTCCAACTATCAATCTAACATAAACAGACAGAAAAACAAAGTGGGAGTGAACATGATATTTGTCTAGTAATTGCACTGAAACTCGTAACTGAATATACTTAAAAAAATGGAAACATCTATATAGTAAAGGAGCAAAGTGAGGGGAATTACAAAATAATTAATGGACGTAAAGAGAGATTAACTTGAATGAAATAAATACATCTGAAGTTGGAGAAGCCACCCCTATATGGCGGCGGACACTGATAAAAAGGAAAGCAGGCTTTCATGCAAAAATCTGTCAGATGGGCCATACCAGGTGCCTTGACTATGCCTGAATTCATAGCGGGCAAATGTAAGAAGAATGATGCTGGGCAGATGGCGCTCATAAACCCGGGAGGGCAGGCCATCTAAGGGTCGCTGCCCTAAAAGATAATAGCAACCTGCTGTCTTGCAGGTTTGGCTGGGGACAGCAAAGGGCTAACAGAGAGCGAACCCAGTAAACGCTGGTTGAAACCGAACACACCACTGAAGGATAAGCAACAGAGCTCCAATTGGTACTGAAGGTTGTGAGCGTAGACCCGTTCTTGGTATTAAAGCTGTTTATATATCACATTTGAATGATAAAAATGGCTTAAGAACAATTGTGAGAGAGAGAAGAATGAAAAAAAAGAAAAATGACTAACCGATTATGTTAGGGAAAAATAGTGAAAAATTATATGTTCTACTGTCATCCCCAAAAATTAATCAAAATATTTAAATGTCACAAGACTAAATATAATGATGAGTAATATCCTCCAAAATCCATTAACATATTCGTTCTTTTATACAAACCAAATGAAATATCTACATAATGTATTATATGACTTTGATGAGTCTACATTAAAGTATTATATGACTGATGAGAAATTTGTTAGATTACATATATGTCTCACAATACGTAGTCTGACGTAAACCAAACCCAACAATGTTTTTGCAGTTTACATTGTGAGATAAACAAAACAAATTAAATTGTTGGAAATAAACTGCAAGAGGACCATCTCATATAGGATGGAGAAACAAGAATGTGAGCTCACTTCTTTTGCCATCACACTGCTACCGGGTTGTTGCCCAGTGTCGTAGTTTTCTGTTGTCTTGCGCTGTTGTAGTGGCTTGGGTGATGGTTGTTTTTGTTCTTCAACAGGATTCTGCTATGCCATCTAACCATCTTTTCGTCGCCTCCACAAGAATGCGAGCTCACTGACTGGGTCAAATTATAGAAGCATTGAACAAGCCAAATTTGATAGTAAAACTGAACATACTTTTAGTCAGTTTATAGAGAAAATTAAAAAATAATTAAAGATGCAATTTCTTATTGAAATGAAAAACATGTTTGAGTTTGTTTCTACAAAAAGCACAAGTAAAAAATATTGAAACGATAATAAACATTCAGAATAATATAACTGACACAATAAGAAGTGTGGAAGACAGCAACAATACAGGCAGGTAAAACCAACTTCAAGAGCACAAACAAATATGTGACAAGTGAACCATTAAAACGAAATATAAGTATATATTTGTACAAAAACAGTAATAGGAAAAAACATGGGTAGAAATGATGTAAACCACACTAGAACAAGTGAACAGACTGGCAGCTTATAATATAATATATTGCTGGTAACAACACTATAATAAATGATTAATTTCAAGAGGCAGTAAGAATGACTACAAGTTTATCAAGATATTTTGAAACAAAGTTCTAGACGTTTATCAAGATATTTTGGAACAAAGTTCTAGACGTTTATCAAGATATTTTGGAACAAAGTTTTAGCGTTATCAAGATATTTTGGAACAAAGTTCTAGCGTTTATCAAGATATTTTGAAACAAAGTTCTAGACGTTTATCAAGATATTTTGGAACAGTCATAGATAGCATGTGATGTGCTGCATTAACTGATGCGCGTTCTCTCTTTGTGGCATAACATACACAGTGATCTTTCATTTTTGTTTGTTCATGCTAGAATTTTCTGATGTTTGTAATTGTGGGTTTTCGTAGCATTGCTGTCACCCTTTAATATTATGTTGTATGTGGTTAGACTTTCTTTTTAGTCTTTGATAATTTTTTCTTTAACTCCTCCAGCTCTCCAGACCAGAAATGTTGGTAACATTTTCTGGTGCCTCTTGCTATGGTATGTTTGACTGCATAGAAGTGCAGAGTTTAGGAGTTATATATGTTTTTGATTCTTGGGTTTATCATTCTTGTAATTTCAACTGTTAGGCTGATGTACCTAGTCTAACTTTTACAACAATGCTGTGACTTGGAGACAACAAAACTGAAGAAACATGAGTCGACTGCTGATTGACATCAGGACAAAGGGTGAGAACTTGAAATCTCTAATATGAATATCAAAATGAATCAATTATGGCAAATACAAAAAGAAACGTATCAATATCTGACTTAATTAAAGCTAGTCACTACTAGTATTCTTGTTATTACACAATATTATGTTATGCTTGGTTAACAATACCTGCTGATCATATTTATTATATCTGGTTAACATTAACACAAATCAGTTTGTTATATCTAATTAACAGTAAAAATACATGATCTTGTTATATTGGCTTAGTAAGATGTAACTATTAACAAAATACAAAAATAAATGATGCTGGTCAGTTTCTTGCCATTAATGGATTGATTAATCAACATCGAGCTGTGTTGGGTAGCTGGACACTGCTGGATTTGCTGAAACGGAGTTTGGAGCACCTATGGACATGTCCGGAGTGTTATGATGATAGTCCTCATTGATTAATAGATAAATGATCTTATTTGAAAGAATATCATACAAACAATCATAAAACCACTTAATTGTGGAATTTGGTTACTGGTTACACAAACTAATGTCGAGCACTCGGACAGACCCATGGGTGCTCAGTAGATGTTGAAGGTGTATGCATATTGATAATTTTCATGGCTCACTTATTCACTTCTCTTTTCTCCTCTACCTCTTCTTCTGTATGCATGTTTCCTTGGATCTATTTGAGGACCAGATGACAATACATGAACTAAAGTACCATCTGGAACTCATTGGAGAGATAAAATGTGAACAAGTGTATTAAATACAACTAACTTATCTAGAAGATGGAAGATACAACAATTCTTCCATGTATCTGGTAATAGATAAGGTAATCCCAAAGCATATACTGCTGTAGATGTGTGAGGCTTTAGGAACCTCACAGTCTTTCTTACAGATTCACTGTCAGATATACAAGTCCTGGAGGCTAAATCCGCTGACAGCATGGTATAGAATTTACTTGGATGTCAAAAAAGGCAGAAATTCAACTGCAGTCGATTCCATCTCATTTTGGTATTGAAGATGATGACAGCCCTGATGTCCGTGGCTAAAAAAGGCAGTGCCAAAGAACAAATCTATCAACCACTGTTTACAAGAGATCAAAACCCTTATAAAATCAACAACTAGCAGACAAACACCAGATATGACTATGGAAAAGTCTTCCTCAGTAGAACAGATCATCATTATTTTTCACCTATGTACAGTACACTCAACAAACGCTTACATAGACTTAGGAGTAAGTCGAACCACTATCTGTGTCAACAGACGGAACAGATACCAGAGCATGTCTTTACACCCAGTTGACCTGAAAACTACGCTTTGGGAAAACCTGACAGACCTCAACCTGACTGCCCAGTGTGTGGTCTACAATGAATTACACACATGAGCAGAGATCGCTAAAATACCTGACTGCCAGGTTCCTTTAATGGCAATACTTTGCTTTTCAACACAGCGAATGATATATTCAATTTCTCATCTGAATTGAATGAAACATGTCTGAATCAGGAAGCGAACAGTCCCTTCATTTGTGAAGCAAGAGCTCTAACAACTTAACCACAGCAGTACTGTATATATGTAAATCTGCTCCAAAGAAAATCTGATAATGAAAAAAAATGATAAACATAATTTTGAATTTATACATAAGCATCATTAGTGAGGTCGCCAAAGTTGATAGCAAGCTGTGCTAGCGACCATGTGCAGTGGAAATTCCAGGACTTTGAGGCCAGTTTGGGACAAAAGTTTTCAGTGTGCACACAGTTGAACTACATGGTTCCTGACCTTTACTGGGGATCTAAATTACAAGTACCTCTCAGGTCAGAGTAAGGCTTGTCTGAAAGACGAGGGATACTGGTGATAAGGAAAGCAAATCTTCATGCAAATATCAGCCAAAGGTATCATATTATGCACCATGATTACGCCTGAACTCGTAGCAGATGGAAAACAAAATCACTATAGTTCGTTACAAAATTCGTGAACATCTTTACCGACCGTTATAAAATCATCCACTTGACATAAATTCTTGATTTTTGCATTTTTATATAGGTAACAGTAACAACCTTCCAAAATATTTTTGCCCACCCAAACCTTTAGTTCTGTAAGATTTTTATTATATGTTATTACTATAATTACAGCGATGTTGATTTGGTATACTTGTTGAAATTTTACAGTACGATTGTCAAGTTTGTATATAACTAAGCATTTCTGTGTTCCACATGCAATTCAGTGCAAGTCAAAATCGGGAATCCCGTGGAATTAATCAGTTCCCAATGTTTTCTACCGACTGTCATTGGCGTATGTACGCAACATTTACTTTCATTTATAGAAGTGGAAGGTATCATTTGTTCACTATGTCACCTCTTTTTTATAATATGTAATAGGGATACGCCTTTGCAATCATTCACCACCATTTAGTGTATTACTGTAAATTCTAAACTTTGATGATCATTTTGTTGTGTTTATGCAAAATTATAAAACAAAAAACGTTTTTTGCATCAACCAAGCTACCTACCAATTAGTTAAACATGTATTGGTAAGGTCGTGAGATATATAAGACTGCTTGCAAAAAAATCACCGGTATGCATCAGGTAGATTTTGTACAAATTAAACCCTAGAGTGTTCTCGAATTTTGGAATGAACTATAGTACTTGTTGGGAGCACATAAAGCAGAGACACAAATTTTTTTCACTCAATTTGATCTTGTGCCTTATTTTCTACCTCAAACCTAGTCATATGCATTGAATTTATATATAACATTCTATGTTTTAAAAAAGGGCACAGTCCTTAAACATATATGTACCAAGAAAACATATTTCAAAAACACAATACAGAACTCACAATTATGGCTCTCAGAACTACACACATAAAAATGTGTATATATTTGCCATCAGAACAATCTTTAGGTACTGAAGTTACAAGAAACTCATTCAAGTTTAAAAAAAGTCAAACTTAAGATAAATGCGGAACAATTAGGTTTTAAACAAGAAAAGCAAACAAATAATGTCTTTCACAAAAGCATTGCTATTTTAAATGTATCATTAATTAGGTATTTTTAATGTATCATTAATTAGATCAAATACAAGGCAAGGTTGGGTGAGAATACAGAAGGGAAGAATACGGGTAATATGATATAAAGTAGTTGATTATTTATATCTCAAAACAGCTGTCTCTAAATGACCTTAATTTCTCAATTATTGAAATCTATTCAGTCGTGCTTGTACTTTAGACTGGTTAGGGATCGAAGCATTGTTAAAAGTTGAGACTGGTTGAATGTTATATCATAGTTTTATAGTTTGGTTCGTTGGAAAATGCAAATTACTACTGTATGAATTGTGTATTATTTACACAATCACAAAAATAAGTACAATAAAGTTGTACATTGAAGAGGGTCTAAAGCTGAAAAATGACTCCACTGAGCCGGGTTTTAACCAATATGACTCAGTCCCTTCCGCAGAAATGGCACGGCACCTGTCAGAGTATTGTGCAAACTCCATAGCTCCGGCAACAATCCCAGGGGTCTCTGAAAAAAATGCACCTGTGAAAAGAAAGGTGTGACCCGGATTCGAAAGAACGACCTTCAAAATGCACTGCAAAGGCATAACCAATAACCACAGAAACCCCTCACACATTGAAAGATTAAACAGGAGGATGACACGCATGTGCAGTTGCAGAATTTAAGTGTGGTCAAAACCCAGTTGAAAGAGGGGATTGTGAAGTCAAATCTTCTTCTTCTTCTGCATTCTCACTAGATTGGGATTTCGGATTCTCTAATAAAGTCCGCCGTCTGTCTCAGATTATCAGCCACGCCATACAGTTTGTCTTGGACGTGGGTGTTAGTGGGCCACCTCTTTCTTCTCAGGTCTGCATACTGGGGGCAGTTCTGTAGGATATGTTCTGTTGTCATACTTGCCAAGCCACAGGTCGCTGGTGCCTATCTTGAATTTAGTGTACAGGTGGTGTCTCATTCTGTTGTGACCCGTCCGGAGGCGAAGTATAGCTGTCTGGTCCCTTCTGGACAGTTGGTAATATCCATCATTCTTGTTGTGTTTTGGGAGTTCTTTATCCCATTTTGCTTTGTAGTGCCCTTTGACGATGGTTTTAGCTTCTTCATAACTAACCAGGTTGTCATCTTGGGGCATTCCTGCTCCCTCTTTAGCCAGTCTGTCCGCATTTTCATTTCCCTTGATCTTGCAGTGTGAGGGTATCCACTGGATTACTACCCTCTCAGATTCATGGGATAACTGGGCTAAGGTAAGTTAAATCTGAAAAGTGATTATAATTGTCAATAGGGTGAAGCATCGAGGAATGACTGTGATATAGTATGGGTATAAAGTACAGACCAAACAGTACTGGGAATTAGCAGTTATAAGCAGTTCTGTAACTTGATCTAGTCCTTACATAATACAGAAAGTTGGACACCTCAATACAGCTGGTCGACTAGAGCAAGTCTACACATGGAAATGATCAGATAACATTTGATAATGTAGCTAAAACCACAACTAGTTAACTATGAGCCAGAGTTTGTAACATATTACTGCAAAGTTTACAAGACAATCTAAAAAAACAAATTCAGCAAAATAAAGTGTAGAACTGCAATGATTGCACTAAGGAACTGGAATGATCTCCCAGGAGAGGCAGGTCAGTTATTGGGGGATTTTAGACTCATGGATTTCAAAAGAATATACCAGATGCAGTGACTTATGCTCGAAATGACGTGGTTATCTCGATAGGAAACACTGCCCTAGAGATAAAGGCCTGATGAAAGCCTAGGATGAAACTATAGGATGTTTCCATGGAGAAGAAAAAATGCAGATGGTGTCCTGTAGTGTGGACACTGTCATGGGCTAGGAGGAGCAAACCTAAATCACATGCATACTGAAACCAAATATGTTGTTTCAAAAGGTGAGAAATATAGCAGATTAATCAATGTAATTCCTAGCCCAACATAACAATGCTTATTGGCTCAAGTAACAGAACCACAAAGAGCAGTTTATAAGTGGTTATTCTAGAATAAATGCAGAAGAAGACTGAGAAACATTTATTTTACATTGCATTAAAAGAGATGAGCAAATGAAATACCCAACTTATATATTTTCTTATCAAGTCAATATACAAAGCAAAAATGGATGGCTCTTTTGTTATTGCTAAATGAACAATATTGGTCACAACACAATTTAATAAAAGACAAAATTTGTGAGCAATGATATTTCTTTCACCCTAAATAATGCTACTTGAGAGAGAGAATGAGAAGTATACCCTCACTGGTAAGAATTTTTTGATCATACTTGTGTGTGTGTATATATATATATATATATATATATATATATATATATATTACTTGATTGTTTCTATTTTTACCCTACAATATAGAACTTAACTAGATGGAATGCCAGACAATTATATTATAATTTTAGCACTGAGACTGACAAAGTATTCTACCAACATTTCAGCAGAGAAAATGCAACATACAATTCTAACATAATTTTAGCGATGGAACATACAATTCTATCATAAATATAGCAAAATTTTAGCAGAGAGAATTGAACATACAATTCTATCATAAATTTACCAACATTTTAGCAGAGAGAATGCAACATACAATTCTATTATAAATATAGCAAAATTTTAGCAGAGAGAATTGAACTTACAATTCTATCATAAATTTACCAACATTTTAGCAGAGAAAATGCAACATACAATTCTAATAACATTTTAGGTCAAGCAGAAGAATGCAACATACAATTCTATTATAAATATAGCACTGAGAATGAAACATAATTTTACCAACATTGTAGCAGTGAAAATGCAGCGTACAATTTTATCAAAAAGTTTAGCACTGAGAATGCAGCGCACAATTTCATAATAAATGTTAGCAATGAGAATGCAGCATACAACTTCATCAAAAATGTTAGCAATGAGAATGCAGCATACAATTTTATCAAAATTCTGTACAATTCTTGGAGTTATCCTTATTTGAAGCTGTTAGTTGTTGGCATGCAGTCCTTTATTTGTTAAGTAGAATTACTAATTTTCGACTTCTTAATGAAATGAGACAGAATACTTTGTTCCATATGAAACACAGTGCTTAACTGTCACCCTCCATCAATTTCTACTACAAGCTGGTTTTCTATGGCGAAGTGGTTTAAGATGTTTGTCAGTAATTTTGAAGACTGTGGGTTTGAATCCGGACCAAGCCACATGGCAATTTTTCATGAGATCCTTTACTACAAGCTGACACTTGAAGAAATAAGAGCTACAATATATAAAAAAAAACAACCCAACAATAACAAATAGGGGTTATATCTCAGAAACATTTGTTTTAGACATATAAAAAACACAGTCAAACCTGCTGTCAACTATACTTTTTAAACAATTGTTTCATGTTTTGAAAATATGTACTAGAAGTACAGCACATATAAATTACCTGACGATATTCTAGACAGATTATGGCTCTATTGAATCATTGTTAGTGAGCTAAATATAAAAAAATCACAGTTCTTCCTGACTTCAGGGTAGATGAGCTCAAGTAGCTAGCTCTATTGGAGATGGTCATCTCACATGCAAATTGCACACGCAAAGAATCACTGACAGTTAAACATTCAAATAGAGTACTTTGTATTTGTTGTGGACGAAAAAAAATTTAAGATATAAAAAGTCAAAATTAATTTGCATGAAATCTATCATCATGAAACAACGGATAATTAGACTAACAGCCCAAATCGAATAAAATAATTGCTTTATTACAGAAACTACATTAAAAATAAAGAAAAAGGTGTTGGGGCAGTTGTAACACAATCTTTCATTAGGAATGCTGAAATGAAAAACTATTAATAAAAACATAAGAGAACGTAGCTCTATGTTCCATTTGGGCATTGGAAAGAAATATGAAAGAAAATAAAATGAAAATATCATGAATGTTAATCAGTATCATTATTAAGTTCATTTAGTTTTCGCATACACGATATGTTTTGGTGATATTGACTAATTAATACAACAGAGTATTTATAACACAACCTAGTTGCCAGATTTTCACAAATGGGTGGGCACAAAATTGAATTACTTGCACACTTATACAAAGTATATTTTAAATACAAGTAATACTGGATGATAGTACAACACAACCTGCAGCGTGAAGGTGTGCTCTTTGAAACTGGATTACACACACTTCATTTGTTAAAGCTACCCCACAGATGTCTGTAACACGGTACACTATATTAATAGGTCACACACAAAAATTGCAGCAACGAATATTATAATATTATAACAAATACAAGAATCTATAAATATAGTTAATATTGCTTGTTTGTTTTACTGTGACACAAGTGAAGCGGGAAAGTGTTTGCTGTTTTAATTAATAAAAACATCCTCTTCTTCTTCTTCTTTGTGTTCGTTCTTTACGACCAATTTTAATCACTCTTTGTGATATGTTTGATCTTTGCCAAGAACGTGTATACGTTGCACATTGGTTTGGTAGGCCCCTAAACGCATAAACTTCTACACACTTAGGACATGTGCATCTGATTTCAGCCAAACCTCTTTAGTCACCTCTTAAGACATGTGTGGCAGGTAACAGTAGTTCTATTCTTTACACCCCACATTTGGGCCCCGGTAACCACTCGGGCGAATAAAAGCATCCATGTGTTGCCAGGTCTCACTAGGGAGCAAAAATAGTAACACTGCGATCTATAAGGTATGTCGTAAGAGGCGACTAAGGTAGGAGCCTAGGGAAGCTACTCTAGTAAATACAAATCATCGCAGAAATCGGATGTGCTGGCCTACTTGTAGGTGCATAACGTACAATCACCCTTAGACTCAGATCACATACAAATCACAAAGAGTGGCTTAACAAGTAGTCGATATGGAGCGTTCAAAGAATAATTAATAAAAGAAACTGTTAAAAAGTTTGATAACATATATCAGTGAATGTAAATAATGATTTCAAATTTTTGCTGCCCATGGATCATCCATGGAAGAGGCATCAGAAATAAACCTCCAGAACAATTTGGAGTCTCCAAGGCAACCCTAGTGTTGCTTTCAGCACAATTCTGGCAACTTTTGAAAAGTCACTAATAGTAAACTGTATCAATTATTGTTCTTCTGATTCTTCTTTTATCGTGACACTGTTACCAGGTTGTAGCCCAGTGTTGTGGTTTTCTCTTTTTGTCTTGTGCTGCTCTAATGGCTTGGGTGATAATTATTATTGTTGTTTCTTTGAATATATCAATAATATGTACAGAGGAAGTGGCTGGGATACATGCTGCATGGACAGCAGATTCATTTAAAAAAATTAAAACTGTCTAAGCTTGTGTCAAATGTTGCAAAAACGCCTTACTAAACACAAGCAAGGGATACACCACAGCCATCTTGAAGCATTATTGCATAGTCAATTTTTTTTTTCTTCTTTAGCCTGTTACACCCTTGGCGTTTAGGGCAGCAACAAACGCACACCATTCTTCCCTGTTCATGGCCTTCCTCTGTATTGTGTTCCAGCTATGATTCATTTCCTTCAGTTCTTGCTCTATCGTTCTTCTCCAGGTCGTCTTGGGTCTTCCACGCTTTCGCCTACCCTCTGGAGTCCATCTCAGTGCAGTTTTCGTGTCGGAGCCAGTCTCCATGCGCATCACATGTCCAATCCATCTCCAGCATCGTCTTCGGATGATAGTGCCCTATTCTCTTGTTGGCATCGTGCAAGCAATTCTTGGTTCGAGATAGTAGTCGGCCAGTACACGCGTAAGATTTTTCGCAGACAAGTTACCTTACTAAACACAAGCAAGGGATACACCACAGCCATCTTGAAGCATTATTGCATAGTCAATCATGACTGAAAAAAGTTATGGAGTCTACTTGCTTCATCATCACCATTCTTATTCTATTACAATAGGAGCTCAGTGCTAACACTGTAGGGTGTCTTAACAAAGCATAAATTTGCTTATACAGTGGTGGCTTATATAGCAAATGTTTTATATGATGACCACTGATTTATAGAATTGAACCAGATACCAAGTAGGGTAGATGCTGATTGACAAGTTTAAATAGAACATACTAAAGATGTATGTTTGGCACTGGTAGCACAGTGTTGGTATGAAGATTGCATTTATAATCTGTCTTTTAGTCTCTACTGGAATTGCTGGGTGTTTCAAGATTGGGGTAAGATGGTATGTAATGTTGGCTTGCTGGATTCTAGTTTTGATCTCTCTGTCCAGTCTACTATCAGATGTGAAGATACTTCCGAGGTATTTGAATTCTCTCACCTGCTTTAGCGTTTGGTCATTTATTTGTATGTTGATATCTTTATGTTCTTTGTTTATAGTCATGACTTCTGCCTTTTGAATGTTGATCTTCATATTGTATTTGAGGCAGCTATTATTGAGTAAGTTTATGTGTTCTTGAAGCTGTTCAATATTATTATGGAATAGACACTGGCCGTCAGCAAAGAGCAGTTCATTTTGTTGGTCTAAGTCCAGTGATGTTTCGTCTATTTTGGTGATACTATCCATGTATATAATGAAGAGGAGAGGTGATAAAACACATCCTTGCCGTACTACTGATGTTACTGGAAACCAATTTGTGAGTCTGGCGCCTGTTCGTATAGCCCTTTCACTTTTGCTATATATGGCTCTAGTACAGTCTAGCAGTGTTCCTTTTATTCCGTAATTTTCAAAAACATCCCATAATATTTCTCTTTTAACCCTATCGAAGGCCTTCTTTTGGTCTATGAAGGCTATATTAATTTGATTCTTGTATTTTATTGTCTTTTCACTAATTTGTCTTAGAGCAAATATTGCATCCATAGGATAGGCGAAAAGTGAAAATTAGTATCCCACTGATGACTCATAGATACAGTGGTATAGGCCGGAAAACTTGGTTTATGGACTCCCCCAAGCCCATTATTTTCTTTCTCCTTTTTTGTTGTCCTATGAGCGTCTTTAGCTCAAGCTGTAGTGAGCTCGATCACAAACCCAAGCGTACCTGGTTCAAACCCCAAGGTGGGCAAGTTTGGAAGGAAATTCGTTTCCGTGTTATTTTTACAAAAGATAAAAATAGACCTCACCGTTCAGAAAGCAATGCAAACAACTGAACGTATAAGTGGTGCCTAGAAAATCAACGACTTGTTTACTGTGGTTGATGGCTACGTCCTGTAAAGGATATGCCATGATTTTCATTTCACGTAGAGCAGTAAACAACTGAACGTATAAGTGGTGCCTCGAAAATCAACAACTTGTTTACTGTGGTTGATGGCTACATCCTGTAAAGGATATGCCATGATTTTCATTGTCATTCATGTAGAGAAGTAAACCCAAATAAATAAAAGCACACAGAAACCAGATGAGCTGGCCTGCAGATGCCTAACCATCACAACAAACTCATGCTCCAAGGGGCAAATCATATAGCAAACACAAAGAGTTATTTAACAAGTGGTTAGTACCTCTGAAGTCAGCGAAGGCCCACCTGCATGACAAGGGACAGCAGTCAAATGGCAAAAAAGACTTTCACGCAAAAATCAGTCAAAAGCGCTATACCAGGTGTCATGGCTAACACACAAATTCACAGCAATGAATGCAGAAGAACAAGTGGTTAGTGTAAAGAAAACAAAGAAGAAAAACTAATAATGAGTTTTAAAGAATTTATATCTGCCTGTATTTTTAAGATTGCAACATCCGTGTAACTAATCACTTGTATACTTTATATGTAAAAACAAAATATTAGGAAAATAAATGTAGTATTGTCTTAATATATATATATAAAAAAAACCCAAAACCAAAACTGTCTTTACAGTCTGTAGTATTGCTATTTAGGCTGGGAGGGAATGAGAGCATGAGAATTTGAATGGCCGCATGGATAGTACATGTTGACGTGAAACTCCAGGTTAGGATTTCTCTAAGAATGATGACTCTAGAGCTCCAACATTAAATGGAACAAAATATAAAGAAATATGTGATAATTTGTGAAGTCAGGATTCTCATGTTGCCTGATCTGATTGTTACTTCTATACAATGTTGCTAGGTATATTCAATATTGGTACGCAATGAATAAGCCACTGCATCCTCTAACCTACATGTTGTAAAAAATAATGACTAAACAGTGTTCTAAATGGGACTAGCAATCTTGTCATGAGAAAATTCATTGCTGCAGAAAACATCATTACAAAAAGAGTACATGATTTACCACAAAGTAATTAGGTCAAGAGTAGTGGTGACCAATACTCATTATGGAGTGAAAAATGGGCAGGCAAAATTAGAACATATATGTACAAAAATGTAAAACAACTTTTAAAAATGTTTCTGTCACAATCATGTTGATGGTTTTAATGCCAGTTGACCTGAGTGAAATCTCCTGTGTGAACCCTCTGACGAGGCCGATCACCAAATATGTACCGATCTCGTTCCTGAATACTTTCCGACAAAGCTTGCATATTTCGTGGAATATCATTAAATTCTGCTGCTTCCTGAAAAACAAAATCTCTCTTGAATTCAAGCACAAATCTAATTTTTTCTAAGCACAAACATCACAGGCAAAAATAAACAATTACAGCAGCATTATAAACTCCAAGTAGTAGCATGTCCCTTGCGGAGCGTCGTTTCATCACAGTCCACCTGAAAACTCACTGTCTCTAGCAAGTTCTCCTGTCTCTTCCAGCGTTATGTTTAAGGTTTCTTTGATGTCCTGCTGCCACCTTCCTCTTGTTCATCCCTGCCTCGTACTCCAGGAACCATGCCTTCTATTACTGTTCTCTCCAAACTACTGTAACGCTTAACTAGGCCAAAATATTTCATCTTCTGGGACATGATGTTATTTATGACCCGATGCTTCTCGATATGCTGGTCTTGTAGGATGTCTTTGTTTTTCCTTCCTGCATATCATGATAAGGAAAGCAGGCTTTCACGCAAAAGTCAGTCAGAAGCGTCATAAGTGCATCTGAATTCATACAGGCAATGCAGAAGAAGAAGATATGTGAGGAAGATTGTCCAAGTAACAAGGTTTGCAACTAGACAATATGTTTGGGATCTAGATCTCCAGAAAGACGAAGTTTGATGGGAAGACAACACAGAAAGTTCTTGAAGGGCAGAGGATTAAACTGGAACCAGGTTCAAAGGCAGACAGCTTAAGATCGTGTGATATTCACTCTGGATGACCTCTACACTGTAGGATAGAAGGGGAGTTACTAACAGTTAAAAAAAGTACAGCAATATCCAATGTCTTCCATGTTTTAAAAAAACAATTGGCCCACTAACCTCAAAACTATCATCCAAGTGAGACTGAATTCGGAGGCTTCTAGCATGTGCTGGCATTGATATTGGCACAGATGTGGACATTAGGTGAATCTCATCTTGTTCAGCTCCTGCCTCATCTGTGGTATCCAGTCCAAAAGCTTGCTTTCGACCAAATTGCTCCACGATTGACTCGCTCTTATTCTCTGACTTATTTCTGTTATCTAAATGGAATACAATAAAAAGAAAAGGAATTAATAACGTAACTGTCACATCAAAAATTAAGAAAGAAGTTCTTTAAACGAATCACCTTTATTGGTTACTGAACTGATCTCACAGAACTCAGGGCAGACTCATAGGTGCTCAGTCTCCATCATCAGATTTTGAAGGGTATGCATAATGATGGTTCCTGAGGCTTGCTGGTAAAACACACTTCTCTCTCTGCCCCTCAAGCAACCATCACTACTTGTATAACATGTAATTACAAACTCCCTAAATCGCTCTATTGATTCAACATCTATTTTAGCGTCCTCATCCAACAGTAGGTCACCAAGAGACTGAAGAACGTCCCCCGTATCCTTTCTTCCAAACTCCCCAACAATCGATGCAGGTATGTTTGCTCTCTTGTTGCCATGAACACCAGCATAACCAGGACAGTAGATCAATGTTGGAAACTTCTATAGATGACATCAACTCATACCGCACATTGCTATTCTGGATCTTCCGAAGCATTGACTGAAGAGTTAGAAACAACAACGGCCCAAAGTAAACGGAGTACCAGAGATCCAATGGAGGGCATCAGTACTTCAACCTCCATCCTCATACTGGAAGTAGTTGTCCTGTGTGCTCCATTTCGCTCTGCAACAACACTACCATACAACACCTTTAAAACTGTCATAAACACTAAAACATTATAAATATTAACAAACAATTCAAGATTGAATTAATAAATATTTAGCCATCTTAGATACTTCATTGTTATCAATCAATCAAGTGTCCTGTCTGCCGGTGTTGGCGATCATGTCTCTCCACAACTCTCTCTCCTTGGTGCAGCTAATCAGCTCTGATGTCGATCTTTTGTCGAACCATCCAACATCTTCTCCCTCTGCCTTCTTCCCTGAATTTTACCCGCTGTCACCAAAAGTTGTAATCCTCCTCTTTTATACAATGATATAAAATGAGACTAAATTATGCTACCAAGATGTGGTTTACTGTCATTGTAAACTTTCATAAAAATCCTCAAGCCTACTACAGAAAACATATCAGAATTCTTGAGAATCATTTAGAATTAATCTGCAGCAATTAAAATATGTTTAAATTCTACAATTTTCTTCTTGTCTTGAATAAAAAAAAGTGGAAGTTCTTTTAGCACGTGCACTGTCAGTTTGACTCACCTGATCTGCTTGCAGATGTAGCGCCCTCTGACTCCTCATCTCTTTCATCAATATCGAGTTCATCCATAGCAAATACTGCAGATCATAAATAAACATGAAACAATCAAATTGAGCATGAGAACATTTAAAGTGCTAAGAGCATGCATAATCCTAGTGACATCACATGGGGGTGAAGCATGGACATTTAACAAGGCAGTGGAAAAACAAACATGTGCTTTTGAACATAAGTGTTACAGAAAAGAGTCCTCCGTATATCATGGACAGAGAAGAGAACACATAGATCTATCCAGAAAGAACTAAAAAAAATAAAACTGGTTGATGCTACAAATAAGAATGAGAAAGTTGAAGTATGTTGTACATATAAAGAGACACAAAGGTTTAGAAAGACCATTATGGAAGGAGGCATCCCGACAAAGAGGAAGACCACGGAGAAGATGGATTCAGGATGTAACTGATGGTCTGAGCATGATGGCTGCAGAGGCAGGGCATCTGGCCTATGAGAGAGAAATTCAGAAGGACAGTAAGGGTGGCAAAGTTCTGCCCAGGACAAGCTATTTGATGATGATGAACATTCAAAATAACTATATACTTTGGGTAGATGGTATAGTACAGTGGTAGCGTGCGTGCTAGATTAAAAAAACCACTTTTATTAAAGTTCAATTCACAGTATTGTCGATTATCTAGCCTACCCACCTGAACATGGCACCCATAATTTATGTCTTGTGGAAATTCAGAATATTTACAGATATTGTATGTGAAATTCTCTAAAGCTGGCAATATCAGCAAACTGAAAGGGACTGATCACCTATCGGGTATCAGGAGTACAGAGACATTGACAGCTGCAAGGGGGACTGCCTAGAGTAGTTGATAGTAGCTCGGCCTACTAGCTGTGGACGCTATAGCTCGGGTTCGAACCTACTGTCCGGCATTTGTTCGAGTCCCTGGTCTTACTCAGGACGATAACGTGAGTACCTCTGAAGTCGGAGAAAATCTGCCTGTATGGCGAGGGAATACTAATTACGAGTACATTGAGCACACGGCTGCCAGTGTAAAGTAATTTACAATGTGCACGCTGCTGCCATTGTAAGAAATTGGAAAAACGGATTTTCACGCAAAAATCAGTTTCAGAGATGAAACTTCGTCTGAGTTGAAAGCGGACGAAAGAAAGAAAAAAAAAAAAAAAAAAAACAGCTGCATAATATATTTATGTCTCATTAAAATATTAGTTATGAAATGAGATATATTGAAAGACATTAAAATGGTTAATCAAATATTGTTGATCAATTATCAGTTATATAAGAACTATCATCATAGCAATACGTACATGTTCATAGGTTCTCTGATACCAGCCTCAACAAATCCAGCAGCGTCCAGCACGGCAGTTCAATGTTGATTAATATTTTTTTTGGGCATATTTGGTATGTTGTTCTTTTCAAGCTGTACCGACATTGATACCCATCTCTCTCAATCTGGTCAGCGGCCAGGATTCACAACCCTGAAACTCCACTGTTCGGAAAGACTCAATGCGTTAAGAATATCATTTTGGTACATTGCAGCTCCATATGATATTGTAGCCATGCAAGCCAATCAGCTCATTTATTACCCTGAACTCATGCGTGCCCAGGGACAAAAATGAAGGTGATTTCTCTGATCCCTGTCTGTACAAGTACCTCCACCCAGTTTTGTCTCAGCATTCCTCTTTTGACTTTACAAATCATACTCGTGGAGTCACTGAGTATGAAAATACAAGTTTTGTTGATATTCAAAGACATGACACTGTTAAAAGCTATGATAGAAGGAAAGGTTGAAAATAAGCAGCTAATTGAAAGAAAGTGATGTGTGTGAAATTGGAACATCAATGGGAGAATAAGAAACAGTTTATCTGGATGTACCACCATTGTAAGAAAGAAAGAAAATGTGGGAAATCCTTTTTTGCAAGTAGAATTTAGCAATCTTTAATATCACATTTCTGTCCCCAAACTTTGCCTGTGTGTTGTTGGGCCCACAAGAAAAGGAAAGCATAGTAAAGTTGCGACCTACAAGATATGTCATAAAAGATGAGTATGGTAGGGTTTGACTTGGGGCTGGCTTCCCCGTACGGTAGAAAATGTTAGCTATAAATCTAAACCATACATGAACAAGTCAGCTAAGACTTAGAATGAGTTGGCTGGCGACCTATTTCCCAACCACAGTTAAAAGGGCCCAAGCGAGAAGAGTCATCAAACACTACTCTCTTGAGGTTCAATTAAAAAAAATTCTGAAATACAAATCTCACCTGTAAAGTCAAATTTTTACAATACTATTTTTTTTTCAATATGAAAGACTGTGTCAATATTCAACCACTGATTAACTAAGACAGTGTTCTAAACTGACCGTCAGGACTTGAATCTCTCATCCTCCAATTTTTGTTAGCATTGCCATGATAGTTTAATTTCTCTCTGTCACACTCGGTTGCACTTCTGGAATGACTTAAAGGGGCTAGATGAAATTAAAAAAATGTAATAAATTATACATATATCATATACTATCTTGGAAGGGAAGATAGAAGAGCAATGGGAAGACAGAGATCAAATTGGGATGGAAACATCAGGAGGTGGACGGGTAAAAGTATGGCAGAGTGTACAACATCAGGGTAAGAGACAAAACGTGTTGGAGAGCCATTATAGCCAACCTTTGATGCAGTGACAGCATATGATTGATATTATATACTGCGCAGAGGAGGGGGGGGAGGGCATATTTGCAATGGTACTAACAGTAGTAAAATTGAATACCAACTATGGAGTAAACAAAATTACAGGTTTCTATAGCTAGGCCATTGCCTAGCATCCTGACGGTCATGGGTTCGAATTTGGACAGCACTGTTCTGTTCATGAGTATTATTTTTTCTGGTGATCCCTAGGATCGTTACTGGAGCCACCTGTGTGGTGCTGGGACCCACAAAGGAAGCAAAGAATAATACCACTGCGACTGACAAGGCATGATGTAAGAGACGACTGATGTAGGCCCTAGGGATGCTACCCTAGTAAATAAAAAGCAGCAGAAATCGGATGTGCTGGCCTACTTGTAGGCGCATAACTGGCACAACGTACAATTGCTCTTAAGCTCAGATCACATACAAATCACACAGAGTGGTTGACAACTGGTTGATATGGAGCATTCGAAGAAGAAGTTACTGGAGCTACAAAGTTTGTACTATGTGCAATGTCCACAGGTGAAGCCGGAAATGACGAATGAGCTTAAGTTAAATTTATAAGGTGGACTGGAATATAAATTTACTACAACTGTTTAACTCTAACAGAGTTGTGGAAACACCAAGTTGGGCCTCTGAGATTTCATTTTATGTCTACATTTTAATTCTTTCTTAAACAATGCTTCCATAAAATAAGTATCACACAAACAAGAATAACATGTGGTTTGTTTGTGTTTATTCTAATAACCAAGTTAAGCACTCTTTGTGATCTGTGTGATTTGTGTTGAGAATGTGGGTATACTGCGTTCCCATTAGGCTCCTACAGCATGTAGGAAATGCATATTCAAATTTCAGCCAAATGTGATGCTTGGTGAAACATACGGTTCCTATCCCTTGATATGTTAGACATGGCAAAATGTATGATCTCTATCTATTGATCTGTTTGGTATGGCTATACATTCCAGCAGAAATATTACCTTCAACATATCTCTCGGGGTCATGGAGATACTCAAGCCCTCTCACCAACTACACAGTGGCCCACCGTCAAGAGTGAGTTTAATCTACATGTTCTTTAATAATAATTTTGTCTGCTCTTTCATTTCCCTGTATGTTGCTGTGTCCTGGTATCCACTGTAAGGTAAGCTTGACGGCATTGATAAATGAACTGATGGATAGTGCCAGGGACTGGCATGTAGAGCTCTTAGGACTTGCATTTTCTAATGCTTGTAGTACTGACTTGCCATCAGTAAAGATAACTGTGTGTTGGGTTTTTTAGGATGGAGCTGGAATATTTTTGTAAGATGGTGCACTGAGGCTTCAATGGCAATGGTCTCAGCCTCAAAATTAGAACTTGCCACATGCATTTTGCAACTCCTAGCATATTTTTGTCTGGGTATTCTATTTGTGCATCGTATCCAGCATTAATAGTCCCCTTGAAGGCTGAGCCTTCTGTACATACATGTATCCATTCATCTGGGAAAGATAGGATGTATCTTGGGTCACAATCCAGAGATCTACAGGGTCTGAGCTCTTCGTGGTGATGTCTTTGGTAAGAGTGGTGTTTATTTTAGGACATGCGAGACTACAATTTGGTGGGACTTTTGTGTGTACAATTTGTGTCTCTTCTCTGTTCTCCAGCATGTGATATTTACCTTGCAAGTGTTCTTTAATAATAAAATGTCTATGCACAATTTTTCAACTGCATGAGCTTGCTAGAATACATACCGTGTGACCGTATAGAGCTTTTATCCAGGCCCAAAAGTGTGTGGTTGCCTTCAGAGTTGTGGAAAAGCACACTGAAAAATGATAGTAACAGAATAGAAGAAAATAATAACCACCTTCATTCTGCCATGATTCTGATGCATTCTTTCATTCTAAATATGAAGTTAATAAGCTCTTTCATTCTTAAACAAATCTTACATACTACATTATGTAGGAATGCAGCTATTTGGTATTCAGCAGTGAATGTGTGTTTTTAATACTTCGTCTTATTCGAATGCTTCATATCCACCACTGGTTAAACCACTCTTTGTGATCGGTATGTGATCTGATCCTAAGAGCGATTGTATGTTGTGCCAGTTATGCGCCTACAATTAGGCCTGCACATTCGTTTTCTGGGACGCTTTTTATTTACTAGGGTAGCTTTCCTAGGCGCCTACTTAGTCACCTCTTATAACATGCCTTGTAGGTCACAGTGGTACTATTCTTTGCTCCCTTCGAGCCCCGCACAACCGGTAAAAAGTGGGTACAACATCAATACTGAACTTCATCAAGAGACAACAAATTAAATGGTTTGGCCCCATAAGCAGATTACCAACAGACAGCGCACCTCAAAGAGCAATGTTGCTCTGATACAATTGATACAAAGCAAAAGGCAGGCCATGCAAAAGGTAGACATAAGAGATAACACAGGTGATGAAAAACACTATTTATGCAGCGCACACAAGGGCTCATTCTAGAAATCTCTTCTTATCCTGACGCTGTGAGGCAAAATGGGATTAGAGAAAAGAAAGATTTTTTTTTTCCTTTGTCGTTTCAACTCAGACGAAGTTTCATCTCTGAAACTGATTTTGTGAAAATCCGTTTTTCCAATTTCTTACAATGGCAGCAGCGTGCACATTGTAAATTACTTTACACTGGCAGCCGTGTGCTCAATGTACTCGTAATTAGTATTCCCTCGCCATACAAGCAGATTTTCTCCGACTTCAGAGGTACTCACGTTATCGTCCTGAGTAAGACCAGGGACTCGAACAAATGCCGGACAGTAGGTTCGAACCCGAGCTATGAGGCGTCTCACAGCTAGCAGGCCGAGCTACTATCAACTACTCTAGGCAGTCCCCGAAATAAAGATAACCTTTGAACCAACAAATATCTTTAGCATTTAGGCCATGAAACAACTACTATCTGACAATGCTGGAGACAATGTTGCAAATGAATATACTGATAGGTCTGTGCTGTGTGGGAAGACATTCAATTGGTGATTTTCTGCTCGAGTGTGAGACAATATTATATACAAGGAAAGCAGTTGTTAGGACAACCTCCAGCATGAAAATTGAGGCAGCTACTGAACCGACTTTCTGTGGCCATGCTAAACAGGTTAGTTTTTGTGTGTGACTTGAATCATGCTTTGCAAGGTCCAAAATGGATGTCTAAGCCAAGGGTGAATGGTAATTATTGCTGCCTCAAGTGTCAGTAATTAAAGATCTGACATTCTGGAATGGAAAGTTGAATCATTTCATCTAGATAGATGTGACACACTAAGGTTTCTCCATGACTGCCCTTTTCATGATGATAACTTGGTCACTGATGCAAATGTAACCCTGAAATTAGGGAAGTCTCACATCAAAAGTAGCATGAGTCGACAGTGACCCATGCAAGGATGAATGAGATTTGTGTACATCAAGCAAGCTACAAGAACTATCAGCATGTATACCCTTCATCGTCTGTTGAAGGAGATTGAACACATATGGGTCTGCGAGGGTAGTGTGATTGTCAGTTCTGCTAGAGAACACTAAAAATATGCATATAACCTACAACTTTCACTTTGTTCCAAAAAGTGAGAAAAGATGGCTATACCATAAGATAAGGTTCTTTTATCCAGAACTCACCTGATAAGCTTAGCTTTCTCTCTTTGTGCCCTTTCTTTCAGCTTTACAAAATTAGTTCTTTGTTCTTCCTCATAATTTCTGTCAGAGATAAATTATAAACATATGTGTATTTACATTGTATGTTAAACAGTTCACAAAAATGAATCTGGGTTAATGTTGATAGATAGGTAAATAGATGGATGAATAAACAGAAAGATAGATAACCTAGAAAAAGATAACCTAGAAAAAAGATAGAAATTTCTAGCTCCACAAGGAAAAGTGATAGATTAATAGAGACATAAAAATAAATAAATAAAGATGCAGGAGGACTGCAGCACTTTTGCTAGAAACATTGACATTAGACTGCATGTGTATGTCAGGGGCTGTTCCAAGTTTCCCCACTATCTCCTGTCTTGTTCAACACCTGCACAAAAGGTAGCCAAAATTCCATCCTCGGAGAAGGATTGGACATTCAATTTTTTTGCTGATGACATCCTAATATATAGGCTCAGATCAACAATAAATTATTATACACTTCTTCTTCTCTGAACGCTTCATATCGACCCCCTTGTTAACCACTCTGTGTGATCTGTATATGATGTGAGTCTAAGAGCAACTGTACGTTGTGCCAGCTATGCACCTACAAGTAGGCCAGCCCATCCGATTTTGTGACGCTTTTATTTACTAGGGTAGTTTCCCTAGGCCCATACCTCCAGTCCCCTCTTACTATGCTATTCATTACTATTCGCTATTGATCAGCAATCTAAAAAATGAGTTGAGACATAAAGAAGAAAACAAGTAAATTTAAGTCAAACCTACTCTCTATTCACTGTTTAAATAAGTGTAACATCTAGAAGAATCTCCTCTTTTTTGTTTTAACTCTGGCAGCTGAAGGCCTCAATTAAATGAAGAATGCTTCCCATCTTAACTAAATTACAAGCTATCTCAGTGTCATTCATGTTATATTGTTAGATCCTCCTGAAATCCTGACTGCACTACCATGGGATAAATTCTGCCTCCCTCTTTCGCTTCACACCTAAGTGGTTCAGGCAAGACCCGTTAAAATGTATTTATTCTAGGAATGACAAGAGCAAAGATGTGCATATACAGGCCACCGCTGTCTTTCTGTTTCTAACTGCCCGCATGTTTACTTGGAATCTGTCTGCTCTTCATCCCTGTATGGCCTCATTGCTATCTTATAAATATGATAATAATTAAAATTCCACTATGCTATACAAGTACAGAACAAATTAAACAATGTTTGACAAAATTATTTACAGTAAAGACTTGGAAGTTGTTCTCAGGAAGAAACAACCCATGTAAACTGCTTTAACATTAAAATATAAGTTCAAAATATAAAAATAGTTCTAGAAATTTATTTTGACTTAAATGTATCCCTGCATCAGTTAACTCTTTCTTTCATGCTATCTTATGGTAATTTTCTATTTTTTATCTACTTCTGTTCCCAGTTTCTTTGTCCACTTGGTTCTCCTGTAAAATTTCAAGATTATACCTCTAAGTGGGAGTTGCAGGGAAGATCCCGAAGTATCAGTCGTTTGGGTTGGCCAATGTCTCAATATCTTGTGACATATTCGTTATAATCTTCCAGGATCCTTTACTGGGATATAAATTCAATGTCTCTAAATGCAGATTAGGTTGTAAGAAGGGCACTGTGATAAAGAAGCAAACCGTATGCAAATTCACGTCAGAACTCAATTGGATACCATACTATGGCTGAATTATTGTGGACAATCTCCAAATAAACAAATAAGTGTCAGAAAATTAACAAAAGGATCAAAACTATACACAACAAGACGCTGTTATCTTTATTTATGAAGTATTCCATAAGTTTACCTTCATGCTGAAGAACTCAATTTAGCATATTGATAGCATCGTTGCATTTTATAGGTTAATAATTGGTAGTTCACTAATGCCTCACATTTGTGGCTCTGAAAAGTTTTGATCAATAATACATAGTTAAAGCCTTCCTCATAATCAGCACAGACTGATATAAAGTGGGATACATGTCAAAACACTTTTGACTCTCACAATTTGCACCATAACTGCTTCTCTGTCCATAGATCCATTTGAGAAACATGCCTTTTTCAATCTCTTTCACCTATATGATTCATCTTTCTCAGACTATCCAGGTGACTTCTGCTAGAAAGAATCCCAGGTATCAACAGCACTATTATGTCCCCACATGTTTTCTAAAACTTTGCTGAAGGTTTTTCCACCTTCTTTGGTATCTTTCCACAAGGTAAAACTTCTGGAGATTTGATGGTATGCTGGTCTCCCAGATTCTGCCTAACTAATTTATACAGTTTCTGTGATGTGTTATGTTGGCTAACCCTCCGCTTGAATACCATCTGACCGCCGTTCCATCTTTTAAAAGTTTAATGGCTTTACTAATCTCCTCTTTGGATGGTTTCTCACAGTTGATGTCCAAGTCAATTTCTGCGTTGAATATCTGGGGGTTTGTAGGTGCTGGTCTGTTCAGGAGTTCTTTGAAGTATTCCATCCATCTTTCCATTTGGTCTCTAACATTAGTGATAGTTTCCCCACTACTATTTTTGATCAACCCATTTGATGGTCTGTATTTTCCTGCTAGCTTTCTAGTGATATTGTAAAGATCCCTAAGGTTTCCTTTTCCTGCAGCTACCTCTGCTTCTCTTGCTAGATCTTCTATGTATTGTCTTTTATCTAACTTTATTTGTTTCTTCACTTTCTTGCTAGCTTCTGTGTACTTTTCCTGGCTATGGCTTTGGCAGTTCTAGTTTTGCTATTATTTAAATCTGCTTTCCTCTTTTCCTTTCTTCTATTTCCTTGAGAGTTTCTGGAGTTATCCATGCCTTATGATTCCGCTCCTTCTTTCCTAATACCTCTGTGCATGTTTCATTCCAAATATTTTTGGCTTGCTGCCAGCATTCTTCCGCACTCACCTCATCTTCTAATTGCCCAACACCTCATACTTATTAGAGACTGTGACCGTGAACTGTTCCTTTGTTTCTTGACTCTGAGGTATCCTACATTATATTGGTGTCTATGTTCATGGGATGTTGTATCGCTAAGCTTCAGTTTAATTTTACTTATCAGCAAGTGGTGATCCGAATCTACATCTGCCCCCTTAGGACCCTTACATCTTGTAGAGATGACCTGAATTTCTTGTTTATGCATATGTGGTCAATTTGATTTTCTGTTCTGTGATCTGGTGATACCTAGGTTGCTTTATGTATTCTTTTATGTGGAAAGACACTTCCACCTATGACATATTGATTCGCTACGAGAAATTAGTGAATAGTTCTCCATTTTCGTTCATTATTCCTAGTCCGTGTTTCCCCATGATCTCCTCGTAGCCTATGTTGTCCGAACCTATTTTGGCATTGAGGTCACCCATCAGAATTTTGATGTTCCCATTTCTCTGATTACCTATAGTATTTTGAAGTTTTATGTAAAATTCTCTTTACTTTTTCCTCTTTATCATTGGTAGGTGCATAACACTGGTTCACATTCAAGAATACTTTCTTTTGGTGGTTCTGAATGTTGCTGTGATTATCCTAGGACTCACTGCTTCCATTTTATTAGTGCCTTCTCCGCTCTTTAGATAGCATTAAAGCCACTCTTCACTATGGAGGGGATTTTCTTCCATATGGCCTGAGAACAGCATTGTTTCTCCTGTGTTTAGACGTTGTTTGCCTGCACCATTCCACCTAGTTTCACATAATCCAAGATGCCAATCCCGTGAAATTTCATCTCATTTACAACCTGTGCTGTCTTTCCCATTTGATACATACTCTAACATTCCAGGTGCCAATTCTGGAGCTTTTCCTAGGTGAAAGGAAGATAATCTCGGTGTAGACCCTTGCAGCTTTCTCTGCATCGCTTCATACCTCTTCTAGAAGAGCTTCTTTTCCTCTTGGTTGGCACAGTTTTTATTTTATTTTTATGTGACTTGTTCATGGTTGGTTGGATTTTGCGGCTAAAATTTTCTACTGGATAGGGTAGCCAGCCCTACGCCAAACCCCACCTTAGTCGCCTCTACGACATGCCTTGTAGGTCGCAGTGCTGCTACTCTTGCTCCCTTTGCAGCCCCGCAGCACACAGGCGATAAAGAAGAATAACAAGTGAGAATTAAAGTCAAACCTTATTCTTCTCTCCATGGCATCCTCTTCTTGTTTCAAATACAGTGTCAACACATCCTGAAGATCTCCCAATTGTTTTTGTAAGGTCTCATAACTCTGCAGCTGAATGGCATCTATATTAAATGAAAGGAATAGCTTTATCACAACATAACTATTTTAACATAATTACAAATATAGCTCATGTGTACATAAGGTCGAATAGTTTATCTGTCGGGGTATAAAGAAAAAATCCTAACCTGAATAGTTTCACAGTGACTGCACTAGCCATGCAGCAATTAAATTCCTGTCTCATGTCCCCCTTATCCTTCACCACCATAAAAAGTGGTATTACAGTAAAGACAGTTAAAAATGTATTTTTATTCTAGAGAAAATGAAAACAAAGAAGAAAGCATACTGCATTATAGAAATGGCCATACCGCTGTCTTTCTGTTTCCCATCAACTGGACACAGCAGTAGATTAAATACTTGAGAATAATCTGGATTGCTCTTCATCTTCTGTATGGCCTCATTGCCAATCTGTATAAAATATGATAATAATGATGAAAATAAATACCACGTAGTAAGGCAATATTACAAAGTACAGCAAAAAAATAAAACCAATCTTTTGACTACAAATTATTTACCAAGTAAATGACATTGGAAAAAGTGCACAATTAAAAACTTCAGGGAAGAAACAACCCCCCCCATGCCCCTAAACCTAGTCCTTACACCTCACAACATACTACTAAGATATCAATTGTTCAACAATATAAAAGATAGAGAAGTTCTGAAATTTACTTTAGATTAAATGTGCATCAAAAACCTGCATCAGTTAACTGCTTCCTTCTCATACTATCTTGTTATGACGTGAGATTTTCCTACTTGTCTTTATCTACTTCTTTTGCCCCAGGTATTTCTTGTGCCACTTGGTTCTCCTGATTAAAAATACAAAAACTTAATAAGTGTCAAGTGGAGGTTGCAGACAGAGAAGCTGATAACACTGCACTAGTGATCACGGGCTACGGAAGTTCGGGGTTCAAGGCCAGCATGGACCAACAATTCTCGGTGTGCACATAATATGCGGTTGGACTATATCTTCCAGGATTCTTTACTTGGGGATATAAATTACAAATACCTCTAAAGTAGCAGAGTAAGGGTTGCTTAAATGACGAAGGACACTGGTGATAAAGAAAGCAAGCCGTAATGCAAAATTCAGGTAGAAAGGCCAAATTGGATACCATGACTATGGCTGAATTTATTGTGGGCAAATCCCCTCCCCAAATAAACAAATAAGTGTCCTAAGAAAAGATTACACCATGAAATGAGAGTAACAAAAACTAAAGTAAACATCAACAAGACAGTTGTTATGCAATGATTATTTATGAAGATATTCCACTAAGTCTTACCTTCATTGCTGAGCTGACAGCTACAAGTTTAGCAGAGAGATTGACCGCATGCGTTTGCATGTGACATGGGGCACACACATAGACAGTCCAATCTCCATCTCGAATGCGCTGAACCAGACATTTGTGGCTCTGAAACATTTTATGATATCAATAATATGACAGTTGTTATAGCAGACAACTTCATTTTCTCATAATCAGGCGCAGGGACTGATAAATTCTTATTAAATAGAAGGAAATACATGTACAAAATCACAGCTTCCGACAATCACAAAAGCAGAATTTGCACCAAATAACTGCTTCTCTGTCTCCATTAGAGTCCTTAGAGAAACATGTCCACTTGTTACAACAGGACTACTGTATCCACCAGTGTATGGATTCATTCTAAATTTTCATCCAAGACATATCCAGGTAGTAAACCTGTCCATCAGAAGCAGAAATGGGCACAATCGGCTGATAATAACAGCCATCTATCACAAGTGATGATGCCAGCCTCAGACATGTGTTGTCTGAAACTGTATCTTGTGCTGTATTAAAGTTAGGAAAAGCTGTGTTATTCATCAACCTCACTCTCTCATCCAGGACTATCTGTATCCAGGGGCAAGACAAGTCAAGACTACTGGAGATAGTATCAGATGAAGTAGATGACCAGGGCTTCCTACCCACATTTCCGTGCTCTAAGCGGACCAAACAGCTTTGCTGTGATTTGATGTTCTAACCCATGAGCCAGCTTGTAGCCTCATCCACGAAGTCAGCCGGATCCAGTCTTTAAATACATAGGTAGACAGTGCCCAGCTTACAGATGGTGTGAGACCCATTGGCTACCATCACCTGATTTGACCGTCAATCAGTTAATGTTTATCTGTACACAACATAAACAATGAAATTTCTACTGGCACTTACAAATTGGAATCCTTGAGCAATCAGTTCAACTGCTTCACATGATGGCAATAGAGGGCAGGTTAGAAATGCATCTGAAAGTACAATTACACAAGTATATAATTCTAGCAAATTATATTAAACATATAATAATATATGTTTAAATTAGCAAAGCGTGTGTGGGAAAACAGGGCACTCACAAGAAAAACCAAGACACAAGTATATAAAGCTTGTGTTCTCAGCACTCTGCTGTATGGTAGTGAGACATGGACCACATATGCTAGGCAAGAACATCGCCTCAACACCCTCCACATGCGCTGTCTCAGGCGAATATACAACATCCGATGGCAAGATCACATCTCCAATATAGAAGTCCTGAACAGTGCTGGCATTCCAAGCATGCACACTTTACTGAGTCAGCGACATTTCAGATGGCCGGGACACGTGTGCCGTATGAGTGATGATAGAATCCCAAAGAACATTCTATATGGTCAACTCGCATCTGGTGCTAGACAGCATGGGCGCCCATTATTACGCTTCATTGACACCTGCAAGCGTGATCTAACTTCATGCGGCATAGACAAAAACACTAGGTTCGCTGGCCAAAGACAGGCAAGCATGGCGAGGCGGCTCAAAAAGAAAAGAAGAAAACAACATCACATGTGGAGGCAAAAGAGAGCACAGAGAACATCCCATGCATCGGCTCTAGTCTCCAGTTTTACCTGCAGCAACTGTGGCAAGGATTGCCACTCCAGAATAGGCCATTACAGCCACATGAAATGTTGTGATTCAGCACAGAACATACTACATGCCGCAACACCTATTGTCTCCTGAGACAAAGAGGCCAATGACGATGATAATTCTAGCTCACAGACACTAGTATCATATATTGATCTTTCTTCTTTTCTCTAATACTGTTTTGCCACTTGGCATCAGGATAATAGAGATTTCTAGAACAGGCTAATAGTTTTAGTTTTTTTAGTTTAGTCGTCGGATCACCATCACTGCACGTTGAACAAATTAGTCCATAAGTGCTCCGATCTCTCCCTCAGTATGTCCATCAGCGTGTGGCGACTAACGACACCGGTTCTTTGTTGGTTTACAATTCTTCTTTGTCTGCCAGCATAGCGTTCTTGTCGAGCTACACCACACTTAACTTTGAGTTCTTGCAGTCTGGTTAGTGTTGTGGATTCACCGCTATTATGTGAATCATGTACACGCCCTCTCTCCTTAAGGAATTTATAATATCAGCCTGGTCCATTGCTCGTCCGCTTTGGACAGCAGCCATACCTGCAAGCCTATCCGCACGTTCATTCCCCTTACACCTGCATGCCCTGGCACAAAAATAAAACTGTTAATAGTGTTAAAATAAAGGCTAATAGTGTTTTTCAACACCTCTTTTTATTACTGAGGTCCACATATGTTGATAACAGTAAATATATGAGATAGTGTCATTGCTTCCCTTTTGCATAAGTATATCTATACTAATTGTATCTCTCATTCTTCTTATTCAAATGCTCCATATCGACCACTTGTTAACCACTCTGTGTGATTTGTATGTGATCTGAGCCCAAGAGTGATTGTACGTTGTGCCAGTTACACGCCTACAGGTAGGTCAGCCCTTCCGATTTCTGCGCTGCTTTTTATTTACTAGGGTAGCATCCCTAGGGCCTACATCAGTTGCCTCTTACGACATGCATTGTAGGTCACAGTGATACCATTCTTTCGTTCGAAGAAGAACTACTGAAGTATCAGGTATAACACAGATGACAATAAATAACAATTGTTCACATACGACACTGACTACATTTCATTCTTTTCTGTAGTCTAAAAAAAGCACAAGTTTTATTGTTCAATCTCTCACAATTGATACACAATAAGCATAAGCAAGCTGTTATGCACATGTTCATATGCACACTTGTACTCATAAAAAATTTCCAATTAGCACATTTCTGATGCATGCATAACCTGTCATCAACCCAGCAACAGTTTGCTCTCATTTTTATTCCTAGATTCATTTAGTAATCTCAGCAATGTAATAATGAAGTATGAGTAACACAAATATGGAGATATGTTGGACCGTGACCTCCGATAACATACGGCCGGCGGGCTCAGATAAAAATTATAGGAATTATACAAATTCATTTTAAAAACAACACAACATGCAAAATTAAGGTTATATTATGTAAGAAGTTAAGTTTAACACTAAGGAATAGCAGTATTATTTATATTTTTCATCAATAAATAACCATGGACTCATAGAATAGAGTAAAATTGCCAACAAATTTATAGTGTTCTATTCAAACTTATACAAAAACCAGCCCCCATTAAACTAGAATTTCGATTTCCTGTCTGACATATTTCCATCTTCTCTTTCTTTTAACAGTTGATACTAATAGTGGCTGATACTAATAGTGGACTAGACATTTCTCTGATTTCATCATCTCTCCTAAATTCATACTATTTTATACTGATTATTTTGTAGATATTTATTTTCAAATGCATTCAACTTACTTTCTAAATATTTTGTTATTTTTCAACTCTCACAGGTATATGTTAGGATTGAGATAAAATTGGAATTGAAAATTTGTAATTTAGTTTTAAACATTACAGTAACAATGACAAAATACAGCAACGTTTTGACCAACAAGGCCTTTATCAAGCAAACGAACAACAGGAATGACAAATTTAAAAAAACAAATGGACGACCAAATACAAACGTTTCTAATGAAAATCTGGGAATAAAACGAATAACGAAATAAATGTAACACAAAAACACACATAAAACTAGAAATAGAACGGAAGAGAAACAATGAAAAATCTAGTAAATATATAACTTGAATACATGCAACATATACCCATATAGATTACAAGGCATGGGAAGAGAAAGTACTAAGAAGCATAGGAATGTAATACGTTGAGCCCAGTGGTCGCAAGGTACCATACAAAGAAATCAACCGATTCTCCAGAGCAAATCGACTGCATCATCCAAGGAACATGATCGGATGGCTGTGACCTGGACATCGTGAGCTCCAAATGGCCAGTATCATTGAAATGGGTTGCTACAGGGGTCAGAGAGCATTGACGTATGTCACGCAAGTGTTGGGTGAATCGGTCACTGAGCCTCTTGCCTGTCTCGCCGATATAAGCCTTGTTACACCGCTTACAGATAATGGCATAGATAAGATTACGGGACTCGCATGTGAAACCATCGTCAATAAGAAACTTGCATGTATTCAAGTTATATATTTACTAGATTTTTCATTGTTTCTGTTCCGTTCTATTTCTAGTTTTTATGTGTGTTTTTTGTGTGTTACATTTATTTCGTTTTTATTCCCAGATTTTCATTAGAAACGTTTGTATTTGGTCGTCCATTTGTTTTTAAAATTTGTCACTCCTGTTGTTCGTTGCTTGATAAAGGCCTTGTTGGTCAAACGTTGCTGTATTTTGTCATTGTTTTTGTAATTTGTAAAACTACAGTACTTTGTGATTACGTGTTTTGCCAATCAAATAGTTTTACTGCAGTCTCATCTATTCAGTGTCCATTACAGACTATACATTACCTGTTAGTTATACCAAACTATCTAGGCTCTATGCATAGGATCAACATTCAGGGCAGAAGGAACAATATGTCATGATTCACAATACCTCCCGTTTGGTGCAGGGGCCTGCAAGGGAAGCAAAGAATAGTACCACTGCAACCTACAATGCATGGGGGTTCAATTTTGAGAACCAAAATTTCCACTGTCACTAGTGCAGAGTGTTGTCACCTTCGCTATTGGTGATTCAATAATTCTAATTGTTGGGGAGTATTGAGTGTTCTTTTCATGTTGGGTCCATGTTCACTATTGTTTTAGTTCCTTTGCTCCTCTAGATCAATTGGTTTAAGTCTGGTGGTTTATACACACATCTACCAGGACCAGCTTAAGGAGGATATGACACCACATACAACAGTATTTGAACAGTATTAAGTTACTATTTGATACTATTAAAATACTATTTGAACAGATTAAGACAGCAGACCAGAAAACTGATGTCAGGTCACCCTTTCATAAACAAAACACTAGGCTTGGATACTTAACTGATTAGCTACTGAATTGAAAAACGGGTTGTGGCTAAATAAAATTTAGGTCCCATTTTCCCTTTGCAGTTTTCTTAATTATTAACAGATTTATATGAGTAACATGCCATTTTGTAGGTAAATGAATTTTCTTTAAGATTGATCTAAAACTATTGTTTTTTTTAAATTTAGAAGGAAAATTGGAAATGTAAAATTATTATTTACAACAGAAAAGCATTTAAAAAATATTTTAAAATCCCAACTTAGGTTCATATTTTGAATTTCCAAAACACCTTTCACTTGGTGGTTACCATAAAGTATATCAAATAGTAAGAAAAATTCAAGAACACAGAAACTGAATAATATTTACACGTCTTATCATGTGACTTTCTCGCTTGTTGCTATGGTAAACAATTTTGTACAACCCGGTCATCATCATCAGGTTGGCTGGTGTAGGCGATCATGGATCTCCACAAATCTCTATCTTTGGTGTTTGCTATCAATTCAGAAGTTGACGCTCTACTGTGCCATGAAGTCAGGATATCCAAAATTTTCTCTCTCTGTCTTCCTCTTTTTCTTCTTTGCGTTGTTCTTACGACCAATTTTAATCACTCTTGTGATATGTTTGATCCTTGCCAAGCAAGTGTATACGTTGCACAATGGTTTGGTAGGCCCAGCATAAACTTCTACACGCTTTAGGACATGTGCATCCGATTTAAGCCAAACCTCCTTAGTGCCTCTTACGACATGCATGGCAGGTAACAGTGGTTCTATTCTTTACACCCAAATTTGGGCCCGGTAACCACTCGGGTGTCTGTCTTCCTCTGTCTCGTCTACCTTCGATTTAACCAAATGTTACAATATGTTCTAAACCCCCCCTCCTTATCACATGTCCGAAAAATGATGACTTCCTCTTTATTATATTGGTAATACATTTTCTCTGTGTCTTGACCTCATTCAACACCTCAATATTAGTGATTTTAGCAGTCCATGGAATTCTCATCATTCGTCTGTAAAACCACATCTCTGTGGCTCCAGAGATTTTTCGATCTGTTTGTTTATTTCCATGACTCGCATCCGTATGTCAGTATTGGTTCTATACCCGGTAGCTGGCTTGAAAACACAATAAATATGACCAAAACAATTTTTTTTAAAACCCTAAACCGATAGCATGTGGTTCGTAAATAAGCTACTTGTCGGTAAAGTCTTGTACCGAAATGGAAAAGAAGAATGTAAATATAAAACTCGTTTAACTAGGAAATAAACCTGACGCTCACAACGGCTCGCCGCCATGAGTAAATAGCGGTTTTGGGGCTCCCATCGGCTTATAGGAGAAAATCAGTTAAATTCTGCCCACAAAATGAAAGTGCTTTACAAAACAATGGAATACCTGATTTTGACTTCCCTTCAGCTTTCTCAGCAAATATTTGAACATTGAGACAGCAACATGTGTACACAACCATGGTTTGTAATCAGCTCTGCTGCTTTTTTGTAGATTAGAACCCAACTTCTGTAAACAAAAAAAAAAAAATGATTATACATAACAACCAACAGCCTTCTTTTTCTTTTCCTTAGAATGGACCAATAACATTGTCGGGTAGACAACATGTCTTGTAGTGTCTTGCAAGAAAAAACCAAAATCTCTCTATCATACTCTGTCCGTGTCCATTCTGTGCAAGGTGTCCCAAAGTTAACCTACACTGTGCATTTTCACCTCCAATGCACTTTGCTAGGTTGCGATTGTCCATCTTTTTGGTCCTCCCTCCGAGTTCCCTGCAATGCAGTTTATGTAATGACCTCTGGATAGTTGTTGAGAATGTATTCTATCCAGCTGCAGCCTTTACCTTTCATTCCTGTATGTAGTCTTCAAGGTATGTTATGTGCCTGGCTCCGCATCTAGTAATGTTGGGGTCGGTTAGTCTTTCTAAGGAAGGGCGAAAAGTGAAATTGAGTAGCCTACTGATGACCCGTAGACCATACAAGCCAGTTGCATCTCCCAGAGGTGCAGACTGGGAAACTTGATTGCAAGGTCAAAGACTAACAAACCAATGGCTCGTTTAGGGGAATATACTCCACTAGGTCAGTTATTAATTTTGTTATTGTTGTCCTACAGTGGGAGGTTAACCTGAATAATAAAGCAGGCAGATGCCGGAAGGGCTGGACTACATGTCTGTAGGCACCCTAAGGCACAACAAACTGACACTCCCATACCAACCACAAGGAGTTGTTCAACAGTGGTTGGTGTAGAATGAACAAACAAGAAGACTAATCTCTGTGTGCATTTCCTCCTGGTTGCACCTGTTGAGCAGTTCTTGATTGTTGATTTTGGATGGCTAAAATAAACAACTGATATTGTCAAGTAGTAAATAACATGGTGTTTTCTGTTGATTGAGTTTCTGGTAGATCACAACTGCTATCAATATCACAACCACCAATGGGTATCAGTACATCTTGGAATTATAGGACAATTTGTCCTTGTTGTCTCTCCAGTTCCTTAATAATAAAGAACTATATTAATTGCCATTAAAAAAATTATATACTATGTTTGGTCTTCTCCGTAGGTTCCATATAAATATATGTCATAGCAATACAGGAAGAAAAATAAGTGAACAGTCTGCCCCAGCTGATGACAAAGTGTATGCATACTCATGGTTTGCATAACTCTCTTGTTAGACATATTTCTCATTCTGTGTCGCATGCGTCCGGTCCTACTTTTACAACGTGTGGTTTCAGACTCCTTAAAATGTTGTATAAACATAAATTGTTGTATCCTCATTCAAGATGGTTTGTTGTTGTTTGCATTCACTCTATCAATCAATTCTTAAACACTTGTTGCTTGTATTCGCTCATTTAAGGTATCAAAATTATGTCATGGATAGATAATGGTAATGCCAGAAAATCAAATGAAATGTAGCAACTTCAAGGTTCAGTCTCTGCAGATCTGAATGGAATAGACTCAGTCAATTCTATTTTTAAATGACAGAAGGTTAATAACAACCAGTGGCGGCTCGTGATCATTTTTGTTGGTGGAGCCAGACAAACATTTTCGGAAAAATCATGGTTTTGTTCTAGGTGATATTTTAATTTATAAAAAAAAATACACGTTACACATTAATTTTGGTGGGGCATGGCCCCGTAGGCCCTTAATGACGAGCCACCACTGATAACAACAATAAGAACTGGATGGGAAGAGTTATAAACTAGATCTCCAAGATGACCCAAGGTTTGATGAAAGAACAATAATAGACATGAAATTAAAAGACTGGAGAGTGAGGTCAGAAGACAAAACAGTATCCTAGAATTTTCTGGTATCATTTCTGGCAACCTGTATACCACAGAATAGAAGCCAGAGTGGATAAGTAATAAATATCTTGGTTATGCGTTCTGGACCTGAACATAATTTTAGACTAATTTATAGCGTTAGTCTTCTTCTTTGTGTTCGTTCTTATCAACTAAATGAATAACTCTTTGTGATCTGTGTAGTTTGCGCCACGAACCTGGTTCAATGGTTACCACATATGCAAGATAGCTGTATTAAAAATATTTCAGCATAATAGTATTTGGAACTTACAGCCTCTTGAGTTATTGACATACATTTGTCCTTTTAGAGGCAAATTAATTCTATTTAATAAGCTATCCAGTATTAGGATTTATAAGGGCATTGACTATTTCCTTGAAAAATGTCCAAGATTGCATTGTTACTCATTGTACATCCCACTGAACACTTTGCTAGTTGCATTTGAAGAAAACATCAATAATTTCTTTAGAGGCACATTATTCTTTAATCAACCATGTTATAATAATGCTATGACAAAGACAGGCACGTCAATTTCAGGCCCAAAAGTTAGCAATAAGTAAAAAAAAATACATTACAAATATTAAAATCATAATTAAATAATATATTATTTTTGGGTGAAAACTAACAATCATATCAAATCAATTTTTACCTAAAGATTTCAGTGAATGTTATTTTGAATTGTGTGCAAAATCAGTGTATGTTAGCACTGTTACAAACTGCATGTCGATTTCTCTCAGTGCATTCTGAGTGAGTGATTGAGATTGTCTGTTACCGAACTTAAGTCAAAAACTAAGCAATTAAATAGTAAACTAAAACTTACAACTTCTTAGTCACGGTCAGAGGACAGGTATACATCCCTCAAAATAAGTTCTCGGAATTAAAAACCCAACTGCTAGATAACCTTTGAAAATTGAAATTCGATGACATAATGTCTAATTGTGTACTGTAAGTTAAGGCAGATGCATACGGCTGCAGTCGTAGTAACTTGTAACTAGTTGCAACTATGTGCAGTTGAGTGTACTGTTCTTCTTTTAATAATCTTTAAATAATCACTCGTCTTTGATGTGAGTCAGCCAAACATTTTGAAACACGTCCACAGTTACATTTTTTGTTTACATACTAACATTGAGCAGTAACAATATGCAAATAACAATACGTTAATGTATACCAATATTCCACACACAATAATAAATAAATAAAGGTGCTGGCAACATACATTCTTCTACACAGACGTAGACAAGCAGTAGCGGGATCGTGGAATCAGCTGAGTTTTTTTGTTGACAAACTTTTTTGATTGGCTACTCGTTTTTCCAACCGAGGCCTTTGGTCACTAATGAAATGCATCTATACGATTTTTTCTCAACCCTACTCCAGGTCTTAATCTATACTAATAATTTTCCTATAGCTAGTAAGAATTTTAATATCAAACAACAATGAACATACGCTATGAATTATACATACTCCAATAACTTGCGGCTTTTACGCACAAATGCAACAATCTCGTCTGCATTCACAGATCAGAAAGTCGGTCAATTGAGTCGGGTTTAATGGTGAATGTAGGTTTTATTGTTAGGCTCAAGGACACTTCTGGACATAAATGTAATATACATCAAGACTTTTCGTTTTTCAGTACACATTTCTGTTTCCTACGCAATTATTTAACTATAAATAAAAGTGTAAAGTAAAACAGCTCAATTAAAAGAATTTTCAAGAATATTTGGTCTCACAAAAATGTTAACTCAAACTGGCATTACAAATCAGTAGCTGGCTTAGCTACACTTGGCTAGAAGATTTTTTTGTATTGTGAACTTTCACCGACTTTAAACACACTGCACATGATACCATAGAGATACAAAAATGTTCTCAGCATTTATTTTGACATTATAGCAGTAGGCCATGCAATGGTTTGCAAATCTATTACAGTGTCTTCTTACCACTATCGACATTATTCTGTATCGACTTTGTTGTGGTTATAAAGTCTGAAAATCTAAACTAGCTCACTATATATTCAATCAATCAAGTGCCATGCCTGCCGGCGTAGGCGATCATGTCTCTCCACAACTCTCTTAGCTTGGTGCATGTAATCAGTTCTGATGTCGATATTTTGTCGAACCATGATGTCAGGCCATCCAACATCTTCTCCTCTGTCTTCCACGATCTCTCCTTCCCTGAATTTTACCTGTAGTCACCAAATGTTCTAAACCTTCTCTTCGCATTATATGCCCGAAGAACCTTGATTGTCGGATTCTTATTCTTTTGATAAGGTTTCTTTGTGTGCAGGCCTGATTTAAAACCTCCACGTTTGTTTTCTTTGCTGTCCATGGAATTCTCAACATTCTTCTGTAAAACCACATCTCTGTGGCTTCCAATGATCGTATTGATTGTTTGTTCAGTGTCCATGATTCGCTGCCATACATAAGAATTGGTTCAATATAGCATTGGAGTACTCGTTTTCGCAGTGTCATTGGTAGTGAGTTCACGCATAGTGTGTTCTTCATTTTCATAAAAGCTGCTTTCGTTTGAGCTATTCTACTCCTAATCTCTGTTGTACATCTTCCATCTGGTGTTAAGAATGTTCCTAGATACTTGAATCGATGGACTTGTTTCAGTGTTGTGTTATTTATTTTGATATTGCATGTTGGTGTTTCTTGTTTCTTGGAGACAACCATAACCTCTGTTTTCTTTATATTCATGCTTAATCCTTTCTTTTCACTTTCTCTTACTAGTATGTCTATCAAGTCTTGCAGATCGTGTTCATTTGTAGCCATGAGAATTGTGTCATCAGCGTACCTTAGGTTGTTTGTTGTCACTATATATTACTATATACATATTGTTACATGTTAGGTTAATCGTCACTGCAGTTCGGTGAATAGCTGCAGGGCCGTGTTGTATATTTTCTCAGTATGATGCAAGTCTTCGAAATGCTGCCCTTAAATGCTTTTTCTTAAAAATAACACACAATTGTGATAAAAAAATCAAAACAACTGTACAAATACTACACTAAATCATATACATCAATATCGGAATAACATAGGTCAATATAGAATAGCGTTGCGTAAAGACTTTAAATTATTGAAAGGTTCAAATTGTATTTTGATTTCGCTGCCTATGCCGTCCCGTTACGGTACCGCCTGATACGACCGACTCTGTATCATGGCACGGCCCTGAATAACCGGCCGTATCTCTTTCTTATACAAAGGGCAATCTTAACGTCAGTTCACGAACTTAAAAGCACAGACGAAGGTCGCCAATGTAATTTTTAGGATGGTGAAAATGTGTAGAAATTAATTTTAATTTTTAAAGAAACGAACATCGAGGTCATTGTGACCTGAAAGTACGTGCTTGTCTCAGGTGTTAAAAATACTCGACTCGTTTCCCGCTGAAACGATCTATTTTTCTGTGATCCCTGACCCCAGAGTAGGTGGCATTGACTTTCCAATCTTATCGGAGATGGACGATAAAACGTACGTTTCGTGTTCAAGTCTATTGTCTTTCTCCAGATGGATGATGGAATTGGTTGTCCACTCTTGCCGTTAAGCGTAGTGGTCGGAGCTTTAATTTGAGTTCCAGGATCAACCAGACGAGTCTCCCTTGTGGTATATCCGTGTTTATTTAGTGTGGTTTTGATATTGTCTATCCATCGTTTTCTTGGTCTTTCCTTGGCTCTAGTAACCGCACGTTCATACATTTGGTTCACGTGCTTGACTGATATGTCAATGGTGCGAGGCTACCATCTGAGGGATTATGGCTGAACGTCTCTAAGTCAGAATACTCTCAGATATGCGACGATATTCTTAGCACCGCTGTGTCGGGAGGCAACAATATGATCATGAACTGGAGTCATGCTCCAGCCCGACCTGGTCGCGCCACAGAAAGAGGTCTCTATCAAAGCTGGCGGGGACCTGTCCGATATTCACGATGCAGAGAGGCGGCCGCATCAGGCGAGATCGTAAGGAGGGCGGCATATGCAGAAAAATCAAATGGTTATCTTAAGGAAAAAAACATTTAAGGGGCGGCATTTAGAAGACTTGCATCATACTGAGAAACTATACCGCACGGTCTTGCTCAAGGAACTCAATGATACAACCAGATTGTTGAGTGGGAAGAAAAATAATCCGAACTGGCCAGTGAGAGACAAGACTGGACAACTTTTGACTAAAATAGTGGACTAACTGGGTCGTTGGAAAGAAGAGCATTTCCAAGAAGTGTTAAATAGACCTTCCCTATAAAACCCACCAGACCTGGTGCAAGGAGATCCGCTTGACATAAATGTAGGAGAGATCACAAAACAAGAAATTCCACAATGTCTTGAAAAACCTGAAAAATGGCAAGGTGGTAGTAGATAATATTTCAGCATAAGTACTGATGGAGGGAGGAGAAGAGATGGTAAATCAGCTCCATATACTGTAGAACTTGGTGTGCAACAGACGGGAGATCCCAGCATACTGGAAGAAAGGCCTACTAGTGAAACTGCAAAGAAATGTAAATTTATCAAAATGTGACAAGCGGAGAGGGATCATGCTGCTTTCCATTCACAGCATAGTCCCCACTAGGGTTATCCTGAATAAGATAAAAGACGCCATTGACCAGAGGCTTAGAGATGAACAGGCTGGATTATGGAAAGATAGATCTTGCAATGACCAGATAGCCACCCTAAGAACCACCATAGAACAAACAATGGAGACTCCGCTCTACGTGTGCTTTGTTGATTTTGAGAAGGCATTTGACAGCATATATAGAAAATCAATGTGGAATATCCCGAGGAACTATGGGGTGCCAGGGAAGACTGTTGACATTCAGGAAACTATGAGGGGTTTACCTGCCAGGTTATCCACAATGGAAGACTGCCAGAGGAGTTCCAGGTCAATCCTGGTGTTAGACAAATATGCCTACAGCTCCCCCTCGTTTTGGTGTTACTTGATTGAGTTACACGCACAGCACATACCATGTCCGGAAAAGGCATTCAGTGGACACTTATGTCAAAATTAGAAGACCTGGACTTTGCTAATGTTCTTGCCTTACTCTCGCACAGGCTACAAGACATGCAGGAAAAAGTGGATGCTCTGACAGAAACGGCACAACGGGTAAGTCTTAAAATCAGTCAAGATAAAAGAAAAATACTGCGAAGCAACAACATACAGCAAGGCCCAATATTGATTGAGGGAAGGGATATAGAAGATGTTAGTGAATTTTGTCTAACATGGAAGCAAGATTAGCAAATCAGGAGGTACAGATAATTCCTGGATTAGAAAGCACGACAAGCATTTGCTATCCTGTACACAGTGTGGTGAGAGCCGCGGAAGTGTAGTTGTTAGTGAATTCGCTTCTCAAGGCTGGTGGTCTGGGTTCAACTCCCGCAGTGTGCGTGGAATTTTCCCGACCGCGACAGCTCTCAGGTCGACCCAGCCTCAACTGGGTACCAGACATGCTCTGGGAAAGTAAAGGCGGCGGGCGTGATGCTGACCACATCACCCATCGTGTGCCGACGGTCATTGAAAAATACAGGCCTAACACTGTATTGACCTATATACCACGAGGTATGAAAGGGTTCCTTTACTTTTTTACTTTTACTTACACAATGTGGAAGTCCACTGTAATTTCCACAAAAACAAAGCTCAAGAGATTCAGCTCAAATGTGAAATATGTGTTGCTGTATGGCTCAGAAACGTGGCGAGTCACCAAGTTAAATACAATAAGATTCAGACCTTTGTCAACAGACGTCTTCGGCGGATTCTCAGACTGAGATGGCATGATATAGTTGCAAACACAGACCTGTAGATAAGAACCGGACAGAAACCCCCATGATGACAAAGGTCAAGAGGAGAAAATAGCGATGGGTTGGGCATACCCTATGGAAGACACCGTCGAGTGTCACTAGACAAGCACTTAAATGAAAACCCGCAGGGAAAACGAAAAGAGGATGCCCTAAACAGACCTGGAGACGGAGTCTTCTTGAGGAACTGAATAGTGCTAGACTATCCTGGGAGACCATAAAGAGAACAGTCGGAGACCGAGAAGGGTGGCGAACAACTGTTGAGGTCTCTGTTCCACGAGGAGCGGTGGAGAGGAACAAGTCCAAGTCAAGTATTTTTTGTGATTACGCTTTGCTCATTGTCCATGTTTGGCTCTGGTAACACAAAGTAGGTATGAAAATTATGTTGATCATCTGTTGCTTAGCTGGCAGTGAAATGTTTGGGTGCATTAACAATGGGGCTATCTGGTAGGTTACAGCATTTGTTTTTTGCACTCTAGTACCTATCTCTCTATCTAGTCTTCCGTATTCTATAAATCTGTCATTAATTTCTATTGAATCTACACTGACTGCCACTCTAGACTACACATTCCTAATTAACGAATTTGCTAAGTAAAAATGAGAAGGGTAAAACTGTAGTAGATTGCTGTAGTTGATAACATTATTTTAAATTAGTTCATATTTTCAAAATAAAAATATTATTCCTATATTGTGTGCAGTTTAAAAAAAATCACAATCGAAGGTTATTTTAAAGAAAAACATTTAAGGGGCGGCATCTCGAAGACTTGCATCATACTGAGAAAATATACCGCACGGCTCAGATCTCTGGTCATGCGTTTAATTCACTGTGGACCACAAACTAGGCATCTTGAAGTCTGTCAGGTTTCCGCAAAGTTTCGTTTTCAGCTCGACTGTGTGACCACATGCTCCTTTTCAGCTCACCCAGGAGAGGACAGTCTTGTAAGACATGCTCCGTTGTCGGTTCCACCTGTTGACACTGGCAGATGGCTGTGTGACTTATTCTAGTTTATGTAAGTGTACGTTGAGTCTCTGCGTGATGTTGACCACCAAAAAAAAAAAAAAAATACGGGTCTGACTCCGCAATCTCCAGTATTCCTTGAGATATGAAGAAATGTTCCTTTACTCCTTTCTGTAATTATGTTGAGTCTGTAGCTTCCTGTAAGCAGGTGAAATATAATTATCTGGTTTGTTCTGCTGATGTCCTTGAGGAAGTCTCCATATCATGTACCCGACATGGTTTGTTCTGCTGATGTCCTTGAGGAAGTCTCCATATCATGTACCTGACATGGTTTGTTCTGCTGATGTCCTTGATGAAGTCTCCATATCATGTACCCGACATGGTTTGTTCTGCTGATGTCCTTGAGGAAGTCTCCATATCATGTACCTGACATGGTTTGTTCTGCTGATGTTCTTGATGAAGTCTCCATATCATGTATCTGACATGGTTTGTTCTGCTGATGTCCTTGATGAAGTCTCCATATCATGTACCTGACATGGTTTGTTCTGCTGATGTCCTTGATGAAGTCTCCATATCATGTACCCGACATGGTTTGTTCTGCTGATGTCCTTGATGAAGTCTCCATATCATGTACCCGACATGGTTTGTTCTGCTGATGTCCTTGAGGAAGTCTTTTCTATATCATGTACCCGACACATCATATTTACGTACGGCATTATTACGAGATAATAACGGGATTACCATCCCTCTTCGATTCCTTTTTTCTTAGCAGTCTGCAGTGATCCAGCCGGCTACCAGATCTACCCCTTGGCCATTTTTGGTTCGCATATCCTGAAGCAGACTTCTGTTATTTCCATTTGTAACAGTATTCCATATAACTTAGGGGCACTGGGTAATGGGTTTGGAACCCCTGCACTTAGTATTTACTGTAACGTAGGGGCAGTAGGAAATATGTTAGGGGCCCCTGAACTTAGTATTTACTGTAACGTAGGGGCGGTAGGAAATATGTTAGGGGCCCCTGAACTTAGTAAACAAAACAATGTCGGGGACGGGGCCTCCGATAACATACGACCACAGTGCTCAGGTAAAAATTCTAGGAAATAAGACCACAATTGTCGCGTGATCCTCGCATTCCAGTGTTGTTTTATATAGACTCATTGCTTTGAAAAACAACATAACATGTTAAATCAAGATTATTATACCACACATGAAGTTTAACACTAAGGAATATCAGTTTTATTAACATTTTTCATCAATAAATAACCATGAACGTATAGAATTGAATAAAATTACAAAAAAGCGCATACCGTGTTCTATCAAACATATATAAAACTCAGCCAAGAATCAAACAGGGATTTCCGATTTGTCGGCTAGGCTATTCAGCCTTTGTTATCGGGGCTGTGGTCGTGGAAAACAGCTCAACAGGAATCATGGGAAATACCCGCGTCGATGAGCGATATTCAAAGAGCTGGGTGAGACTGTTCGAGTTTTTGAAAAGTGCGCGGGACAGTCTGAGAAAGGACCGGGTCTATGTTTGGATATGACCTGAGACAGTCGATGATATGAACGGACGACCACGGAAGTGAAAAAGTTGATGGTAAGTAGAACCTTTGTTTTTGTTTAGCATAATATTATATTTACTCGCTTTTTTTTTCTTTGTGAAAGAAAGATTGTATACTTCAGCAAATTATATTGTAGTTTTTATGATTATGTCATATACAATATATTATAGTTCCAAATGGGCGGGACATCTCGTCCGCATGCCTGATCACAGGATGCCAAAGATACTATTCTACAGTGAAATGTCGAGTGGCAAACGCTCCGAGGGGTCAAAAGAAGAGATTCAAAGACACGCTCAAGTCCTCTCTAAAATCCTTCGAAATCAAGATTGATACCTGGGAAAAGCTGCACGGGACCGAACATCCTGGCGTTCACTCCTACGAAAGGGTGCAAAATCCTGTGAGGCAGCACGTCAAGCAGCATTAGTACTGCGCAGACAAAAGAGAAAGGCCAGTGCACACGTGTCCCAGACTGTAGCAACAATCTCATGCCCACACTGTCCACGACTCTTCAAGGCACGCATCGGACTGACAAGTCACCTACGTGTCCATTGACTGATACTACATTTTGTTTGTTGGATGAAATAACTATGTGGTTATAATCATATTTGATTGACGAACATTATAGTTCCAAATGAAACAACTGACTTGAGTTATATCTGCTTTCTTCTTTCTTTTCTTCTATCTTGTTTTACCTCACAGCGTCAGGATAAGACATTTCTAGAACGGGTTTTTGTGTTCGCTTTATAGTGTTTTTCGTTGCCTCTGTTATCTCTGAGGTATATCTTTTACGAGGAGTGCTTTTTGTTTTGTATCCACTGTACCGGAGTAATATTGATCTTTGAGACGCACTGTCTGTTGGTAATCTGCTTATGTGGATGAACCATTTAATTTGGTGTTTCTTGATGAAATTCAGTTCTGATGTTGTACAAACTTTTTTCCTAATTTCATTTCTAAGCTGGCCTCTTCTTGATACTCCCAGCATTCTGTGTAGACACTTCATCTCTGTCGTGACTAGTTTTCTTCTATCATTTGCTAGGTTTGTCATTGATAGAATAATGTTCTGAGAAATATCGCTGAACAATGCTCTTTTAGTGTTCATGGTGACATGTTTGCATTTCAAAATAGACGCTATTTGTCCTAAGATTTGATTTGCTTTATTGCATTTATGTTGGATTTTGTTAGTTTTCTTCCATTTGCTGGTAAAAAATTGCTCCCTAGTTATGTAAAGTCTTCGAGTTGTTTTAACTGATGTTTGTCAATGGAGGTACTGGTAGAGTTATCCTCTAACGAATGTCATTACTTTGGTTTTGGAGTTTATTCTCAGATTGTATCCATTGCATGTTAAATGGAGTCTGTTGTTATGATTGCCTGATCGTTGGGAAAAATAAATTGATTTAAGAGTTCCCCAATGTTGTGCAGCGGTGATAGTCATATCGACCACTTGTTAAACCACTCTTTGTGATTTGTAAGTGATCTTAGCCTAAGAGCGATTGTACGTTATGCAAGTTATGCGCCTACAAGTAGGCCAGCACATCCGATTTCTGCGACGCTTTTTATTTACTAGGTAGCTTCCTAGATCCATTCCTCAGTCGACTCTTACGACATGCCTTGTCGCAGTGTTACTATTTTTGCTCCCTTGCGAGCCCCGACAACACACGGGCGTTATTAAATTCGACAAAGGTTGCAGAGATAGAAAGAGATATATATATATATATAGAGAGAGAGAGGAATCCCGTGGTGTTGGATTCAAACGTTAAGATCATCATTAATGAAAACTGCAATGAAGGTGACGTTGTGATTTACACGGATGGATCGGTAGTTCACCACGACAGGTCCGCATGGCCTTCACCGCAAGCTCATTCAGCAGAATGGTCAAGGAAGCCAGTGGTGTATTTAGTATGACAAGTAGCATGACATTGGAAGTAATGGCGATGACTTATGCAATACTCTGGCTAGAGTCACAAAAATACTCATACGTGCATTCTGAGTGACTCATTGAGTATGATCCGAAAGGTGGAGGCTAGTTCGTTGCACAGGAAATGGACTGACAACAATGTGCGTCAAGAATTTGCAGAGATTACACTCATCTTCGTACCTGGGCACATGCGTGTCGTTGGCATTGAGACAGGCTCTACCACCATATCAGGGGGCCAGCCAATGGATAGAAATTACATTCTTATCGCCCTTATAGAGTGTAGCCACAAAGAGGATTATCATTTAAACCAATCCATGTCAACTGCTAGATTGCAAAAGTTTGGATTGAAGATTAGAGTAACCAGAAAAAAACTCAGGACAACAGGTATATGAGTAGGCTCATCAATTAAAATCGAACTAGATGCTGTTGGAGATATTACGAAGATCGGAATACCTATCGTCCTATGGACATGTTCGGAGTGCAATGAAGTTATTTTACACTGAAACGGAAATATATGTGTAAATTTATATTATTGTGATTTACATTTTGGTATGTTGAGATATGTTAAATATATTTACAATTTAAAAATGATGTTATAATAATTCCTTTTTTGGGGACAGTTTTAAGCTATTCTAAATGCACAGACATAGTTTTAAAATTGATCTTTCGTCAGCTGATGATATAATATTATTTGTCAACAATTGTGCTCCAAACTATAAATAAAATTAATTCTTTAAATTAATTTATTCTTGGTATATTATATTCTGGAGTTATTACTTTTTCATTTCTATTTTAACAGATCACAATGCAGGAACAATACCAAGACCACACTAGATAAACACGGATATAACACAACAAAGGCGACTCATCTGGCCCTGGAACGCAGGTTAAAGCTCCCACCCCTACGCTTTAACAGCAAGAGAGGACAACCGATTCCATCATCTACCTGGGGAAAGACAATAGACGATGCAAGATGGTTGTAATGCTTTGTTCACTTGGCCAGAATCATAAAGAATATCAACAGAAAATGTAAGTACTGCCTATGAAATATCTAACTAGGAAGTGTAAAGAACAAAATACAGCATAAACAAAAGTATTGTTGGCGTTGAATCTTGCAAATCTAAAAACATCTGTAGTTTCAACAAACAAACTGGTCAAGTACTTGAACTCTGAAGCTAATTGTGACACGTTCAAAAATTCAAATTGTCTTTCAAGTTTTATTTAAAGTGTTCATCATCATCATTATAAAGCTTGTCATGAGCAGAACTTTACCATCTTAATAGTCTTTCGGAATTTATCTTTCTCTAGACAGATGTCTTGGTCTGCAGCTGTCATATTCAAACCATTAGTTACACTCTGAATCTATTTTCTGTGAGCTCCTCTTCTTTGCTGGGATGCCTCCTTCATGATGGTCTTCTCAGCCTCTGTATCTCTTTATATGTCAAATACTTTAATTTTCTCATTCTTATTTGTAGCATCAACCAGTTTTCTTGACTTTGAGTTCTTTCTGTGAGATCTATTTGTTCTTCTCTGTCCATGATATACGGGGACTCTTCTGTAAGCATACCTATGCTTTCCACTGCCTTGTCAAATCAGCCATGCTTCACATCCATATGTTGCCACTGGGAATATGCATGCTCTTAGTATTCTGATCTTGTTTCTAACAGTTCCATTCCATACTATTTTAGTTGTTTAATATTTGTAAGCCATGTTTTCTTCTAATTTCTCCATCCCATTTCCTGTTGTTAGCAGTAAACCTGAGATATTAAAAACTGTCACATTTTCTATTTTCTCCCATTGATAACAAATATTTTGTCATGTTTATTCCGTGTCTCATATTCCGTTATTGAATAGGTTCAAATTATTCTACAATTAATTTTCAAACAAACGAACAATACAATGTTTTATATACTTGTAATTTACACTTATTAACCATATATAATGTTGAATGCTCTTGTTTACTAGTTATATTGTATTATAAGTTGTAATATTTTCAATGGCTCTATCAGGTGCTACATAGTTTGTGCACTGTCGTCTGGTTCTCCTGCAGATCAAGTCAGGAAATATGCTTATAAAGAGAGGAGAGAAAGAAACGGACTAAAAGCGGCTGCACAGAGACGGTTTAGAAGGAAAACAGATTTGACTGCCTCAAGTATCTACGAATCGGCTATTGGTATTATCAAGTGCAAATGGAGCAACAATTCTACAGAAGCTGATTTATGATTTCGACATCTTCATGATTCAAGAAACAAATTTGCATCAGAATATCGTCACCCAATGTCCAGGATTTAAGTGCACTCACTCCCAGAGAATCTGTGAGGACAAGGACAGGCTATCTTTATAAAGCATAGTCTTCCACAAGTCTTGATGAATATGATTCTTACAGATGCACAAAATTTACAGGGTTCAAATAACACTTTGTGATTGGTATGGCGAGTCTATAATGAACGCCAATGTGGATCAACTCCAATTGCAGAGCATTGACATTTTCTAAACTCTCAGATATCCTAACAATTTCTCAGCAGGTGATTTCAACACTCGATCGAAAGAGTGAGCAAGCTCCTGAAAATGACAGGACGTCGTTTTGAGTTATGCTCTACTAAAATCTGACATGTCTGTTTTGAATAACGGACGCCCAACTCGATTAACGCTCACACATAAGAACACAGATGGTGTCATCGATCTGGCACTCCTCTCCACGATCGACTTTGATTTATCTCGAATGAATGTCATCGGAGCGCAGGTAAACGATCATCTCCCATGCATTAACCTTCTTGAGAAGGTCAAAACATTATGTTAGAGATGGCCCAAACCTGTTTTCCGTACGCAACGTACCATAAAGATCACTGCACATTATGTATTGGCAGAATGTCAGAAAGAAGACTGCTAGGACTCTTCTGATCAATCTCCAACTCTTTGGATGTTGTAATCCAGTGCAGTTCATTTCTTGCTTAGTAACAAGATAGTTGTAATCCAGTAGCAACCCATTTCTTACTGCTTGAGGGACAAGATGGTTGTAATCCAGTAATAAGTCATTTTTATGCTGAGGGAAGATAGTTGTAATCAGTAGCAGCTCATTCTTACTGCATGAGTAAAAGACAGTTGTAATCCAGTAGCAACTCATTTCTTACTAACTGCATGAGTAACAAGACAGTTGTAATCCAATAGCAACTCATTTCTACTGCCTGAGGACAAGATAGTTATAACCCAGTAGCACTCATTTTTACTGCCTGAGGACAAGATGTTATAATCCAGTAGCAACTCATTTCTTACTGCTAGAGGGACAAGATAGTTGTAATCCAGTAGCAACTCATTTCTTACTAACTGCATGAGTAACAAGACAGTTGTAATCCAGTAGCAACTCATTTCTTATGCCTGAGGACAAGATAGTTATAATCAGAGCAACTCATTTCTAGCCTGAGGGACAAGATGGTTGTAATCCAGTAGCAACTCATTTCTTACTGCCTGAGGGACAAGATAGTTATAATCCAGTAGCAATTCATTTCTTACTGCCTGAGGGACAAGATGGTTGTAATAGAGCAACCATTTCTACTGCTTGAGGGACAAGATGGTTGTAATCCAGTAATAAGTCATTTCTTACTGCCTGAGGGACAAGATAGTTATAATCCAGTAGCAACTCATTTCTTACTGCCTGAGGGACAAGACAGTTGTAATCCAGTAGCAACTCATTTCTTAGCCTGAGGACAAGATAGTTGTAATTCAGCAACAACTATGAGATAGATCTCTGCAGGACGTTAAGTCGAAGTTCTGCTCAGAAAATCTATTGTTGATGATTCTGCTTCACCTATGTCTATGTATCTGTATCATAGAAAATAATGAATTATGTACATAAATTGATAGTAGACCTAGTGCTGACAAATATAAATAATAAGTTGTATCAATTCAGGTACTGCTGAAGATATGATCTCCTGCTATTGTTGGTGTTGGTGCTCAAAGATGTAATACATCTCTGCTACTGAGACAGAGAACCTCCTGGAAGATGTTATCTCCACTGCTATTGCTGGTGTTGGTGCCGTAAGATGTGATGCATCTCTCTGCCTCTGGACAGAAAACCTCCTGCAAGCTATTCGCAGAGTTCAAGTTGAAAGCTCTAATGACTTTCAGGTGAATTCTCAATATTATCTCTATTTTATTCAACGTTTTCTTCCTCTCCTTCATTTTACCTTACTGATGTGTTGGAAAGGTGTAAGATTTTCTGTCACTTTAAAGAGCTTTGTAAGTTATAGCTCGTTCCAAAATTCGTGACTATCTTTACTGACTAATATAAAATTATATACTTGACAGAATTATTGTTTTTTACATTTTGTATAGATAACAGTGACGATCTTCAAAAGTATTTTTGCCCACCCAAACCTTTAGTGTTGTAATATTTACTATTTGTTATTACTAAAATAACAACGATGTTGACTTGTATACATGTAGAAGTTTAGCAGACGGTTGTCAATTGTGCTATATATTACGCAATTCTATGCCTGCATTCAGCGCAAGTAAAAATCAGGAATCGTGAATTAATCAGTTCACAATGTTGCAAGAGTGTCATTGGCGTAATCCACACTATTATTTCCATTGATAAAAGTGGAAAGTATCATTTGCTCACTTTGTCACATTGCTTTGTTATAAAATGTAATAGGGATACGCCTTTGCAAACATTCACCACCATTTTCTGTATTACTGTAAATTCTAAACTTTGATCATTTTGTTGGGTTTATGCTAAATTATATAACCAAAAAACGATGTTTACATCAACCAAGCTACCTACCTATTACTTAAACATGAATTCGTAATATCATGAGGTATATAAGACTTCATGCACAAAATTACTATTATTCATCCGATAGATTCGTACAAATTAAACCTTAGTGTGTTCACAAATTTTGGAACGAACTATAGTATTAATTTCTCCAAAGTTGAAATAAGTATCTTCACTTTATCTTTTGCATTGTCTTCTTCTTGCTCTGTACTCATTATATTTTTAAAATATGACTATCGGTGGTGACTACACTAAGAGCATTCTTTTCAGGTGACTAAGTCATTTAATCTGTTGTTCTTATATAAATTGAAAGACTGGTTTCATTTGAAGTCTTCTTCTAATTTCCTTATTCCTAACTTGATCTCTCATTGTTACTCCTGCAGCTCTTCTAAAACATCTTATCTCTGTTGTTGTGTTTTCCGCTTATTACTTGCTGTTAGCAACCATTTGCATAAACTTACTGCATCTTGAACAAATGGTAACTACATGGTTGTGGAGATTGAAGCACTTGTGGTTGTTGTTAATGGGATTGAAGCAATGTGTCTGGTTGTGCTGTTGTTGGTGGTAAGACTGTATTACAATCTGTTGTATTGTTAAGGATTTCATTGCAATCCATAATTACTTTTCTTGGTGATGTATCCATTGTTGAAGGCGTACGTCATTTTTTTTTCTTTGTTTCCCAGAAAATTGCAAGTTATCATGGAAGTCCTGCTCGGTGCCAACATAACAATTACTCGTTTGCATGGGATGACTAACAACCGCTTGCTGTATCCAAGGGATGGCTAACAACCGCTTGCTGTATCTGAGGGATAGCTAACATCCGCTTGTTGTATCCATGGGATGAATAACAACCGCTTGATGTATCCAAGGGATGGATAACAACTGCTTGCTGTATTCAAGGGATGGATAACAACCGCTTGCTGTATCCACGGGATTGCTAATTTTCCTCAGTAGCACAGATTTTATGTAAAACAGAGGGTAGATAGATGTTCTAAGTGCTCATGTATACACACCTCGTTATTTGTTCAATATTTATATTGTCTAGTTGAGATATTAGCAGTGAACTGGATTTGAACATCATTGTTCTGTATTCAATTCCTAGCTACGTAAATTCCCTACTCTACCAAGCTGAAAATGGGTATGCTAACTTTGAGTTTGGTGGGAAATTCCTAATCATCCCACCTGATTGGTTATTTTTTACATAGCCAAAATTTTAGCACTTCAGACAGGCCTATAAGTTCTCAGTCTTCCACAGTAAATATCATAAGAGTTTACATGTTGGAGATTTCAACATTTTATCACTTCAGACAGGCCTATAAGTTCTCAGTCTTCCACAGTAAATATCATAAGAGTTTGCATGTTGGAGATTTCAACATTTTAGCACTTCAGACATGCCTATTAGTTCTCAGTCTTCCACAGTAAATATAAGAGTTTACATGTTGGAGATTTCAACATTTTATCACTTCAGACAGGCCTATAAGTTCTCAGTCTTCCACAGTAAATATCATAAGAGTTTACATGTTGGAGATTTCAACATTTTATCACTTCAGACAGGCCTATAAGTTCTCAGTCTTCCACAGTAAATATCATAAGAGTTTACATGTTGGAGATTTCAACAGTTTAGCACTTCAGACAGGCCTATAAGTTCTCAGTCTTCCACAGTAAATATCATAAGAGTTTACATGTTGGAGATTTCAACAGTTTAGCACTTCAGACAGGCCCATAAGTTCTCAGTCTTCCACAGTAAATATCATAAGAGTTTACATGTTGGAGATTTCAACATTTTAGCACTTCAGACAGGCCCATAAGTTCTCAGTCTTCCACAGTAAATATCATAAGAGTTTACATGTTGGAGATTTCAACATTTTAGCACTTCAGACAGGCCCATAAGTTCTCAGTCTTACACAGCAAATATCATAAGAGTTTGCATGTTGGAGATTTCCATGACTTACTGATTAAACTCTGCCCCTTCAGCATCCTGTTTTGCTTGTATCAAATTGGATATATTGTCTGAGCTACTGTGTAAGTGCTTTAACAATGACCCTTCTAGCTAGCTGAAAGGACTGAGCCCCAGTGCAGAGACTACTATTCTACCCAACTTTCCCGCTAAATTATGTTGTTTTATTTATCAAACAATGCTCTTGTGTTCACGGTGACAAACCTGCATTTTAAAACTGGCACCAACTGTTTAATTATGTGATTTGCTTTGCTGTATCTATGTTGGATTTCGCTAGCCATTCTTCAGCTCGCTGAAAAAATGTCCACCAGACATGTAAAGTCCCCGACTTGTTCTAATGGCTGTTTGTCAATGGAGATATTGTTAGTGCTTTTCTCTCTAGCGAATGTCATATACTTAGATTTTGTCCATGTTTATTCTAGTATTGTATTCATTGTATATTATTTAGTATCATATTGTATTCATTGCATGTTAACTGGAGTGTTGCTATAGCTGTTCCTCTGTTGTCGAAATGATTGCCTGATTGTCGACAAAAAGAAACTCATTTAAGAGTTACCCAATGTTGTTTCCTTCACTTGTGTTAGCTATTTTACAGATTTGATCAATATATGTGAACAGTAGCGGTGATAGTACGCATTCTTGTCTCCAGTACCCCTGACCCTACGTGGAACTTTTCTGAGAGTCCTGTTTTTGTTCGATTCGTACGCTGGCGTATATATATTATATATATATATATATATATATATATATATATATATATATTAGGCTTTTGCGTATATTAAATAGGTGGTCATTGACATACTTTCCACAACTTGCTTCTGTCTATGCGGACGAACGCTTTTTCCTGATCTGCAAACGCAACGTGCAGCTGTTTATCAAATTCGACAGCCCCTACCACTAACTGCATGAGTGCAAATATTGCGCCTGTGCAGCTTCTAATCTACGGAATCCGATTTGTGAGTCGTTAAGATGGATTCAGGGTGTAGCTGCTGGTTTGAACATGACGTCTGCATAGGCGGGACATGTGGCCTATGAGAGAGATAAATTCCGGAGGACTGTTGGGGTGGCAAAGCTCTGCTCAGGACAAGCTAGTTGAGGATGATGAGTCGTTAAGCTGTGGCTCGATATGGCACATCCTTTTGTCCATGACCCATTAGCGCTATTCCGATGTATTTCATACAATCCCTTTTGCTACAAGAAATCTTCCAGGTGGAAATTATTCTTTTATTCCTTCAATCTTCTGGTGTATCTTGTGTGATCCAGACTTTGTTGGATAATCTGTGTAGCCAGTTTATTCGTATTTCTTTATTTGCCTTGATTAAGTCAGCAGGGATATTGTCTGGCCTGGTGTTTTGTTAGATGGAGCCATGTTTACAGCATTTCTAATCTCTGAAAGTGTTATACTTGTTTCTAGCTGTGTAGTTACGTTTACTGTGTTTTCTTAAGTGTTGAATTGGTTTTATTGTTGTAGGTTGAGAAGTTCGTTACAGTATTGTCGCCATCTGTTCATTATTTTTTATTTTTCATTTAGAGTATAGATTTCTAAACTTTTTCGGCCCACCGCCCACTTTGCTGAACATTAGCTTTGTAACGCCCCCTTCCACATTATAACAGTTTGCCACGCCCCCCACCCACCCACATATATACATGCTCTATTTTTTCTTTGACATAGTAATTGATATATATTTCTGTCATACATGGTCAGTTTTAAAATGATTATATGCATGAAATAGAAAACTGATAAAAAATGGATCGTGTAAGATGGGCATAAGATGAATTTAAATGCAGAATTCAAATTTTTAATGATTATTCAATCGCAAAATCACAAATAATTTATTTTAAAATATTTATTATTAATTTCTTCTTTAAGGAGCCACCCATGCCTAATCGCATGAACACCCCTCCCCCAAATAATTATGAACCCACTATCGCCCCCTCCTCCCTAGAATGCTTCAGAGCCCACTGGGAGAGCAGGTACCACCCACTTTGGAAACACTGATTTAGAGCATGTCCATTTTCATCATTAATAATTTCCGATGGATCATAGTTCTTTTATAGAACATAGCATATTTTTGTAGAACTTTACCATTGAACTTTTGTAGTCTGAATTTAACATTTCGCCATAATCTTGCCGTGCTTGTATTTTATAGATTTGTATTCTTGCTTTTCTATACTCAGTAAGGTCCTGTTCTCAGTAAGGTCCTTTTGTTGTTAGCTTTTTGTCCATTTGTTGTATCTACTTTATTTCTCCTTTACTGTTAAATTTACTTTGTCATTCCACCAAGTTGTCATTTTTGCTCTTGTGCCTCTGTATTTGACTGTTCCGCATGTTTCGTTGGCTGCCTCTAATATGGTTGTCTTAAATACTCTCCATTCATCTTCTCCTGACTTGTTTTATTTAGGTAGTCTAGCGAAATTGTCCATGATTCTTTGGAGATATAACTCTTGTATGTTGACATCTTCTAGTTTATTGACTTTGATTATCTATTTTGTAATCATGTGTTGCCCTCTGGTATTCTTCTGTATGTTCTAATAGTCATAACTACCTTTTTGTGGCCAGTCTCTATACATAGATTTGGTATGACCCTTGTATCTATCACCGACCTTTTTCTTAATCTCTAGACTAATATTCCTCAGCAAAGCTATATATTTCGACTTCAATGTGTGATCGATTGTTTGGTAGAATTTGTTAATTGAATTTAATTGATATATTTTTAAATCTGGAAAATGTGGGAACAAAATTAATTCAGCCACATCATATTTTTCGCATTGATAGTGAATGTGTAAAATATTTGCAACTATTATAGTCATAGCGAACTATGGTAGTTAAGATGTTAGTGCAATGATGTTCTAGATGGGTGATCTTGGTTCGATCCCTAGGCATGGACTTGCAATTGACTCAGGTTAATCCAGCCTGAATTGGGTAACAGAACAACTCTGGGAAGTAAAGACGGCCAGCCCGATGTAGATCACACATCGACAATTCATCTTCTTTTGTTATCACACTGTTACCGGTGTGCTGCCCAGTGTCAAGGTTTTTTTTTTTTTGGTGTGTGATAATCTTGCTTTTTTTTGGACAGGATTCTGCTATGCCATATGTCCGATTTTTCTTGGTTTTCCCTTTCACCTTCTGTCCTGATGTTCTGTTGTAGAAGACTCTGTATACAGTGGAGTTTGGTTGCATTCTTATTAAGTGGTCGAATCACTTCATTCTTTGTTTATCAAATGTAATTGACCAACTGTCAGTGAGGCTTTTGAGTGCCTTAACGAGACTAGCAGGCATGTTACAGCATTTGTTTATAACCTCTATTTCTGTGTAGTCTTCTATGAATATGCTTACAAAGTAATTTGAGTTATTGCACTTGGTTGATTGTATTGACATGGACGTTTTCTTCCCATATTCAGTATTAGCGTTATTTCCATGTCATTATTTATGGAATACAAATTAAAAAAACTTCGTACATGCGCGCGCAGCTACCGAATTGAGACCTGCGCGCGCAGTTACCGATTTGAAACATGTGCGCGCAGCTACGGAATTGAGACATGCGCGCGCAGCTCCCGATTTGAGACATGCACGCGCAGGTACCGATTTGAAACATGCGCGCGCAGGTACCGATTTGAGACATGCGCGCGCAGCTACCGAATTGAGACCTTAGCGCGCAGCTACCGAATTGAGACATGCGCGCGCAGCTGCCGAATTGAGACATGCGCGCGCAGCTACCGAATTGAGACATGCGCGCGCAGCTGCCGAATAGAGACATGCGCGCGCAGCTGCCGAATAGAGACATGCGCGCGCAGCTGCCGAATTGAGACATGCGCGCGCAGCTACCGAATTGAGACCTGAGCGCGCAGCTACCGAATTGAGACATGCGCGCGCAGTACCGAATGAGACATGCGCCGCGCAGTACCGAATTGAGACATGCGCGCGCAGCTGCCGAATAGAGACATGCGCGCGCAGCTGCCGAATAGAGACATGCGCGCGCAGCTGCCGAATAGAGACATGCGCGCGCAGCTGCCGAATTGAGACATGCGCGCAGGTACCGAATGAGACATGCCGCGCAGGACCGAATGAGACATGCGCGCGCAGCTCGAATAGGACATGCGCGCAGCCGATTAGAGACATGCGCGCGCAGCTGGCGAATGAGACATGCGCGCGCAGCTGGCGGAATGAGACATGCGCGCGCAGCTGCCGAATTGAGACTGCGCGCGCAGCTGCCGATGAGACATGCGCGCAGGTACCGTGAGACAAGCCGCGCAGGTGCCGAATAGAAAATCTGCGCCGCAGCTGCCGAATAGAGACATGCGCGCGCAGCTGCCGAATAGAGACATGCGCGCGCAGCTGCCGAATAGAGACATGCGCGCGCAGCTGCCGAATAGAGACATGCGCGCGCAGCTGCCGAATTGAGACATGCGCGCGCAGCTGCCGAATTGAGACATGCGCGCGCAGGTACCGAATTGAGACATGCCCGCGCAGGTACCGAATTGAGACATGCGCGCGCAGTACGAGAATAGAGACATGCGCCGCAGCTACCGATTAGAGACATGCGCGCGCAGCGCGATTGAGACATGCGCGCGCAGCTGGCGATTGAGACATGCGCGCGCAGCTCCGAATGAGACATGCGCGCGCAGGTACCGATTGAGACATGCCCGCGCAGGTACCGTGAGACATGCGCGCGCAGGTACCGAATTGAGACATGCGCGCGCAGCTACGAAATAGAGACATGCGCGCGCAGCTGGCGATTGAGACATGCGCGCGCAGCTGGCGAATTGAGACATGCGCGCGCAGCTGCCGAATTGAGACATGCGCGCGCAGCTGCCGAATTGAGACATGCGCGCGCAGGTACCGGATTGAGACATGCCCGCGCAGGTCCGAATTGAGACATGCGCGCGCAGCTCGACATAGAGACATGCGCGCGCAGCTGCGATTGAGACATGCGCGCGCAGCTGGCGATTGAGACATGCGCGCGAGCTGCCGAATTGAGACATGCGCGCGCAGCTGCCGAATTGAGACATGCGCGCGCAGCTGCCGGGTGAGACTGCGCGCGCAGCCGCCACATTAGACATGCGCGCGCAGCTGGCGAGTTGAGACCTGCGCGCAGCTGCCTGCATTGAGACCTGCGCGCGCAGCTGCCAATTAGACCTGCGCGCGCAGCTGCCTACATTTAGACCTCGCGCGCAGCTGCCGATTTGAGACATGCACGCGCAGATACCGATTTGAGCATGCGCGCGCGCGCCGAATTGAGGCATCGCGCGCAGCTGCCGGGTTGAGGCTGCGCGCGCAGCTGCCGAATTGAGGCAGCGCGCGCAGCTGAGGCATGCGCGTGCATCTACCGTTGAGACATGCCCGCGCAGCTGCCGAATTGAGACATGCGCGCGCAGTTACCGATTTGAAACATGTCGCCAGACGGAATTGAGAGATACGCGCGTAGCTCGATTTGAGACATGCACGCGAGTACCGATTTGAACATGCGCGCGCAGGTACCGATTTGAGACATGCGCGCGCAGCTACCGAATTGAGACCTGAGCGCGCAGCTACCGAATTGAGACATGCGCGCGCAGCTGCCGAATTGAGACATGCGCGCGCAGCTGCCGAATTGAGACATGCGCGCGCAGCTGCCGATTAGACATGCGCGCGCAGCTCCGATTAGAGACTGCGCGCGCAGCTGCCGATAGAACATCGCGCAGCTGCCGAATAGAACATGCGCGCGCAGCCAGTGAGACATGCGCGCGCAGTACCGAATGAGACATGCCGCGAGTACCGATGAGACGCGCGACAACTGCAAATAGAACATGCGCGCAGCTCTGATTAGAATCATGCGCGCGCAGCTGCAGAATTGAGACATGCTGCGCAGCAGCCGAATGAGACATGCGCGCAGTACCGAATTGAGACATGCCCGCGCAGGTTCCGAATTTAACATGCGCGCGCTCGAAATAGAACATGCGCGCAGCTTCCGATTAGAACATGCGCGCGTCTGGCGAGTGAGACATGCGCGGCAGCTGGCGAATTGAGACATGCGCGCGCAGCTGGCGAATTAGAATTCGCGCGCAGCTGCAATTGAGACATGCGCGCAGCTGCCGAATTGAGACATGCGCGCAGCTGCGAATTGAGACCTCGCGCGCAGCTGCTACATTTAGACCTGCGGCGCAGCTTGCTACATTAGACCTGCGCGCAGCTCCGATTTAGACATGCGCGCAGATACCGATTTGAGACATGCGCGCAGCTGCCGATTGAGGCATGCGCGCAGCTAGCCGAATTGCATGCGCGCGACTCGTGGACATGCGCGCAGCTCGAATAAGACATGCGCGCGAGTGGCGAATGAGACATGCGGCGCAGCTGGCGGTGAGACATGCGCGCGCAGCTGGCGTGAGACATCGCGCGCTGCTGGCGATTGAGACCTGCGCGCAGCTGCCGAAATGAGACGCGCGCCAGCTGCCGAATTGAGACCTGCGGCGCAGCTGCATGAGACCGCGCGCGCAGTGCCGATGAGACCTGCGCCGCAGCGCCGAATGAGACCTGCGCGCAGCTGCCGATGAGACCTGCGCGCGCAGCTGCCGATGAGACCTCGCGCGCAGCGCTAATTTAGACCTGCGCGCGCAGCTGCTACATTTGACTGCGCGCGCAGCCCGCATTTAACTGCGCGCAGCGCTACATTAGACCTGCGCGCGAGCTGCCTACATTTAGACTCGCGCGCAGCTGCTCATTGACTGCGCGCGCAGCTGCTACATTAGACCTCGCGCGCAGCTGCTCATAGACCGCGCGCAGCGCTCATTTAGACCTGCGCGCTCAGCTGCCACATTTAGACTGCGCGCGCAGCTGCCTACATTAGACCTGCGCGCTCAGCTGCCTACATTTAGACCTGCGCGCAGTGCCTACATTAGACCTGCGCGCTCAGCTGCCTACATTAGACCTGCGGCAGCTCTCTACATTTAGACCTGCGCGGCAGCCTCATTAAACAAATGCAGCCAGAGTGATAGTAAATCTAAAATAAATCAACTCAAAACAACATTTGCAATTATTTATTTTAGTTTCACAAAGTACTTTCTTTCTGTTAGCAGTTCATCTTGACTATTACAAATTTATATTTTCATTTTAACTTTGAACGTCTATTTCACGACATTACTCGTTCTCGTAAACTGTCAACAGCCAATAAAAGTTACCATAAGTTATATTAAAAGATATTAAGTTGTATATTAAGTTATATTAAGTTATATTAAAGTTATATTAAGTTATATTAGTTATATTAATTATATTAATAGTTATATAAGTTATATTAAGTTAATTAATGATATTAATGCACACAGTTCTTGGATATCATGTAGACTTAGTACTTATTGTAATTGACCGCTGCCCAGCGTGTTCGTAGCGCGTTGGACTGGTCACTAGCCCTCTGTGATACGGGTTCGATTCCGTGGGCAGGCAGAAAAGCCCAGATTCACGGTGTTCTGGCACCGAACCGAAGAGGTTAACGATGTCATGGCAGAGCGAAAGCTAAAAGCTCAGTGTTCTGGATCGGGAAAAAAAAATTGTAATTGTATTATTTTTTACTGCAGCTTTAATAGTAATAATAGTAGTAGTAGTAGATGGTAGTGGTGGTGGTGGTAGTAGTAGTAGAGTAGTAGTAGTAGCAGTAGTAGTAGTGGTGGTGGTGGTGGTAATAGTAGTAATAGTAGTGGTAGTAATACTAGTAATATGATAAGGCTTATATGTAATAGTAGTAATAGTAGTGGTAGTAGCGTAGAAAGAAATCCTTGCTGGTTTCTCTTCATAAAGATGTATTTGAGTTAGGTGTTGAAAGAAGGCAGATATAAGAATCGTATTGTCGTCTTTGTAAGTTTGCATTCATTTGTATGATATAATGGCGAAATAAGAAGACCTCATTACCACAAAATGATTCAAGAAGTGAAAGTGTAGTTAAAATTGCCGTAAATACACTGAAGATTTTGTTTACCACTTATAGTATCGTTGCACAAGTAAACATTACAAGTTCAAATAGTCAAAATGTGCAATACAATCTTGATAAAATTTAGTTGATAATAATTATTGTAGATGTTACATATACTTAACCTGAACTATTGTGTTTAATAAAATTGGAAAATATCCAGGAAAACTAATACGACTAAGAAGATGAACACTTCTGAACAATCATGTAGTTAGAGAACGCAGAATACATTGCAGCATTCATCGCATTCACAAGATCCACGATACTCCTCATCGTAAATAGGAGTCTCTGTGCCGGGCTCATCACAATAAGCATTGGGACTACCACAACCTGTCAAATGTAATATATTTCTCAGTATCAGAGTTACATAAAAGGTCAAGATTTCATTGAGTTTGTTCATTAATATTTCATTAATATTTCATTTGTCTAAATAACTGATGGACTTGGACAGACAAATGATGTAAACCAATTGCGGGAGAAGGGGGAGGAGGAGGAGATTGAGGTGGGTTACGTTTGAAGGGACATGAACTACTTCCCATCTTATTTTAACGTCTTTATAAGAAGCTGAAGTGCCCTCTCCGAAACTCTTATTATGACATATTAATATGGAGGATTCATTTAGTAAATTTCTTCTGTTCACAAAGATGGTGAACTCTAAAGAGATGCAAAAAAAAGAGATGCAAAAAAAAGAGATGCAAAAAAAAGCTGGTTTGAAGGTATAGTCCCGAAGTTCCGGCTTCGACTGTGTGAGATCAGGGCCAGCAAGGGAAGCAAAGGATAGTACCACTGCGACCTACTGATGTAGGATCTAGGGAATCTACCTTAGTAAATAAAAAGCATCGGAGAAATGGGATGTGCTACCCCACTTGTATGCACATAACTGGCACAGCGTACAATCGCTCTTAGGCTCAGATCACATACGAATCACAGAGAGTGGTTAACAAGGGGTCGATATGGAGCGTTCCAAGAAGACGAAAAAGAAGGAGTCCCGTCTTGTTTGTCATCTTGCCCCTGGTTTTCTTTTTGAAACAATCAAAAAGTGTCGAAACGTTCCGAGTGTGGTCCTGTGTTTGAGATGACATTGACAATAAAAAAAATACAAGTTGAGAAGGTACGACACAATGGATACAAGTATTCAGTCATTTCAAGAACGGAACAAGTCACTGAGCAATCTTGTCCAAATTACAGATAACATTTTCAACAGGTCAGGCACCTGTTGAAAGAATATTTTCAATAATGATGTACATATACATATGTTCTGAAGAAATAGGTAGAATGGCTGTATCAACTGTAAAAAAAAAACTTTATTCCGCTGCAAATTTAATTGTGAACTAAATTGTAATAAATTTTCTACGCAATTAAAAATAACGAATTTTAAAAGAAAGTTTCTGCTAGTGGTAAATAATAATAACTTGTTCATACTAAGTTATGTTCAAATAGTAATAACTTGTTCACATTAAGTTATGTTCAAATAGTAATAACTTGTTCATACTAAGTTATGTTCAAATAGTAATAACTTGTTCACATTAAGTTATGTTCAAATAATAAATAACTTTTTCCACACTAAGTTATGTTCAAATAGTAATAACTTGTTCACATTAAGTTATGTTCAAATAATAAATAACTTTTTCCACACTAAGTTATGTTCAAATAAGAGTAACTTGTTCACACTAAATTATGTTCAAATAAGAGTAACTTGTTCACACTAAGTTATGTTCAAATAATAAATAACTTTTTCACACTAAGTTATGTTCAAATAAATAACTTGATCACACTAAATTGTGTTCAAATAAAGTAACTTGTTCACACTAAGTTATGTTCAAATAATAAATAACTTTTTCACACTAAGTTATGTTCAAATAATAAATAACTTTTTCCACACTAAGTTATGTTCAAATAAGAGTAACTTGTTCACACTAAGTTATGTTCAAATAAGAGTAACTTGTTCACACTAAGTTATGTTCAAATAATAAATAACTTTTTCCACACTAAGTTATGTTCAAATAAGAGTAACTTGTTCACACTAAATTATGTTCAAATAAGAGTAACTTGTTCACACTAAGTTATGTTCAAATAAGAGTAACTTGTTCACACTAAGTTATGTTCAAATAATAAATAACTTTTTCCACACTAAGTTATGTTCAAATAAGAGTAACTTGTTCACACTAAATTGTGATCAAATAAGAGTAATTACAAATTATTACTAGATTATTGTTGGTTTATTTTTAACGAATTCATTACCTTATCCGCTCATGTGTTCAAGTGGAGCAAAGACTAGTAACACTAAGACCTACAAGTCATGTCGTAGTGTCTAGGCACCACTTATACTTTCAGTAGTTTGCCTTACTGAGATGTGATGTCTATTTTTAGAGTTCGTAAAAATCCAAGGAACTAATTGGCTTCCAAGCGTGTCCGCCGCGGAGTTTGAACCAGGTAGGGTTGGGTTGTGATCTAGCTCGCTACCGCTTAAGCTACAGATGCTCCTTTTCATCTTTACAGAGTTTAATTAACAAATGTTTTATTATAACAATTTCTTAGTTTATGCTTGTCTCTCTTGTGTTTACAGAGTTTAATTAACAAATGTTTTATTATAACAATTTCTGAGTTTATGCTTGTCTCTCTTGTCTTTACAGAGTTTAATTAAAAATGTTTTATTATAACAATTTCTGAGTTTATGCTTGTTTCTCTTGTGTTTACAGAGTTTAATTAATAAATGTTTTATTATAACAATTTCTGAGTTTATGCTTGTCTCTCTTGTCTTTACAGAGTTTAATTAACAAATGTTTTATTATAACAATTTCTGAGTTTATGCTTGTCTCTCTTGTCTTTACAGAGTTTAATTAACAAATGTTTTATTATAACAATTTCTGAGTTTATGCTTGTCTCTCTTGTGTTTACAGAGTTTAATTAACAAATGTTTTATTATAACAATTTCTGAGTTTATGCTTGTTTCTCTTGTGTTTACAGAGTTTAATTAACAATGTTTTATTATAAAATTCTTAGTTTATGCTTGTCTCATGTGTTTACAGAGTTTAATTAATAAATGTTATAAGTATAACAATTACTTAGGTATATACTTGTTTTCATTACTTTACAGAGGTTAATTAACAAATGTTTATTATGAACAATTTCTGAGTTATGATACATGTCTCATGTGTATTAACAGAGTTTACAGTAATAAATGTTTTATAATAACAATTTCTTAGTTTATGCTTGTATTCTTGTCTTACAGAGTGTTAATTAACAAATGTTTATTAGACAATATTCTGAGTTATGTTTGTTTCTCTTGTCTTTACAGGAGTTTAATTAATAAATGTTTTATTATAAATTTTGAGTTTATGCTTGTCTCTCTTGTCGTTTACAGAGTTTAATTAACAAATGTTTTATTATAACAATTTCTGAGTTTATGCTTCTTCTCTGTCTTTAAAGTTTTTAATTAACAAATGTTTTTATTATGAAAATTTCTGAGTTTATGCTTGTTCTCTTGTCTTTACAGAGTTAATTAATAAATGTTTTATTATAACAATTTCTGAGTTTATGCTTGTCTCTCTTGTCTTTACAGAGTTTAATTAATAAATGTTTTATTATAACAATTTCTGAGTTTATGCTTGCTTCTCTTGTCTTTACAGAGTTTAATTAATAAATGTTTTATTATAACAATTTCTGAGTTTATGCTTGCTTCTCTTGTCTTTACAGAGTTTAATTAACAAATGTTTTATTATAACAATTTCTGAGTTTATGCTTGTCTCTCTTGTCTTTACAGAGTTTAATTAACAAATGTTTTATTATGAGAATTTCTGAGTTTATGCTTGCTTCTCTTGTCTTTACAGAGTTTAATTAATAAATGTTTTATTATAACAATTTCTGAGTTTATGCTTGTCTCTCTTGTCTTTACAGAGTTTAATTAATAAATGTTTTATTATAACAATTTCTGAGTTTATGCTTGCTTCTCTTGTGTTTACAGAGTTTAATTAACAAATGTTTTATTATAACAATTTCTTAGTTTATGCTTGTCTCTCTTGTGTTTACAGAGTTTAATTAACAAATGTTTTATTATAACAATTTCTGAGTTTATGCTTGCTTCTCTTGTCTTTACAGAGTTTAATTAATAAATGTTTTATTATAACAATTTCTTAGTTTATGCTTGTCTCTCTTGTCTTTACAGAGTTTAATTAACAAATGTTTTATTATAACAATTTCTGAGTTTATGCTTGCTTCTCTTGTCTTTACAGAGTTTAATTAACAAATGTTTTATTATAACAATTTCTGAGTTTATGCTTGTCTCTCTTGTCTTTACAGAGTTTAATTAACAAATGTTTTATTATAACAATTTCTGAGTTTATGCTTGTCTCTCTTGTCTTTACAGAGGCTAATTAACAAGTGTTTTATTATGAGAATTTCTGAGTTTATGCTTGCTTCTCTTGTCTTTACAGAGTTTAATTAATATGTGTTTTATTATGATAATTTCTGAGTTTATGCGTGTTTCTCATGTCTTTACAGAGTTTAATTAACCAGTGTTTTATTATGAGAATTACTGAGTTTATGCTTGTCAAAGGTTAAACAGGTGAACAAAGGTATAACATGTGAGCAAAGGTATAACAGATGAACAAAGGTAAAACACGTGAACAAAGGTATAACAGATGAACAAAAGTATAACAGATGAACAAATGTATAACATATGAACAAAGGTATAACACATGAACAAAGTTATAACAGATAAACAAAGGTATAACAGATGAACAAAGATATAACAGATGAACAAATGTATAACAGGTGAACAAAGGTATATCATATGAACAAAGATATAACAGGTGAACAAAAGTATACCAGATGAACACTTAATTCTGACTAAACGTGCCATTGAAAAACAAATATTGTACTTACGAAAAAGAACTGAAATATTCTGTTCGTTAGAAAAAATGTTTTTACATGAAATTTGGATTAGCATTAAAGTCTGCGAATATACCAGGGTGAGTCAATAAGTAAGTCACACAGTTATGTGGGATGGCAGGTAAATGTAGTTGGTGTTTTCTAAAGGTGTCATTAGGTGTCGAACTTTATACTTCCATTTGTCAGGTGGCACTAGGTGTCTCATGCGCATGCGCAGCGCCTAAACAAAATAGCGACTGTAGTTGCGGAGTGTACAACCAAAGAGCAACGTGCTTTTGTTCGTTTTCTGTGGGCAAAAGTACTGCCTGCAAAGGACATTCATAAGGAAATGCTTTCTGTTTATGCTGACAAATGTTTGTCCCGTAAAGCGGTGCATTGCTGGATAGAAAAGTTTCTCAATGACGCTCTAAAAATGTTGATGAAATCCGATCTGGTCGTCCAGTTGCGATTGCAACAGAAGCATCCGTGCAGCGGGTGAGATAATTAGAGGTGGCAGACGAGTAACGATAGACTCCGTACCATCTGCAAATCGTGTGCTCACATTTTTCAGCATTCAGCATGATCGATTGGAATTTAAGAAAGTGTGCTCAAGGTGGGTACCCAGACAATTGAAAGAGGAACACAAAATGAACCGATTTGGCCTGTCCTTGCATTATCTCTGTCGATACGAAGATGAAGGAGAAGAGATGTTGAACAGAATTGTTACTGGGGACGAATCATGGGTGCATCACTACCAGCCCGAATCATAGCGTGCTTCAATGCAGTGGAAACATCCTTCTTCGCCTTGTGCCCAAAAATTCAAGGTTACGCCATCAGCAGGGAAGGTTATGTTGACGGTGTTCTGGAATTATCAAGGAGTGCTTTTAACCAATTTCAAGAAGAAAGGTGACAATGTGAATTCTGAATCGATTGACTGTGAAGTTCTATCGATGCTACCCTGATACAATTTGAAGAAAACGTTCAGGGTTGCTGACTAGAGGAGTGTTGATTCTTCATGACAATGCCAGACCACATACGGCTCGATTAACTCAGGAGAAAATTAACCAAATATAGTGGGAAGTTCTGGAACATTCACCTTACAGTCCCAACTTAACCCGTAGCGATTTCCACCTTTTTGGTCCACTCGAAACCCACCTTGGCTGGAGACATTTCGCGAATGACGCCGAAGTTGAATGTAAAGTGAAAACGTGGTTTAGAAAACACAGCACGCAGTTCTATGCAGCCGGTTTGGGAGGACTGATAAAACGATGGGATAAGTGCATCAATAATGGTGGAAATTATGTTGAGAAATAAAGGGACAATGTATGTATAAAACTAAACTGGTTTCAAGTTGTTATCATATTTAGTTATTTTCTACAGCCATTTGTGATTTACTTATAGACTTCCACTGGTAGTTAGAGGGTGAAGTATGCATATCACATGCGCCATGCTGGACATCAGTGATAAATGATGAAACCATATTAATAATTGGTATCAACTAGTGCACACACAACTGAACTTACCATTGCCTGGGCCACCACATTGATCTGTTGTAACAGGAACACAATGTATACAGTTAGTGATTATCAAAATGACGTTTTATCAATGAAAATAATAATGTTATTACTGATTGTACATAATATGGTGGCATCGCTATTAGTAATAATAATAATAATTATAATTCCACTTGTACCGTTATACGTTACATAGTGCCTGCAAGTAATTCCTCAGTACCGCTCTATCAGGCTAACTCGCTCAATCTCTTCCATAGAACTGAGACTGATATGTCTTGTCTCTCTCATTAAAGTTCGTTTAAGTGTCTTCCTGTGGCGTCCTCTCTCTCTTGAACCTTTTGCATCCCACTTCAATGCCTGCTTTGTTATTTTTCGAACATTTCTTCTCAATGTATGTCCAACATATCTCCAACTTTTCCCTTTCATAACAGTTGTTACTAGTGGTTGACCAGACATTTCTTCTCAATGTATGTCTTACATATCTCCATCTTCTCCCTCTCATAACAGTTGTTACTAGTGGTTGACCAGACATTTCTTCTCAATGTATGTCCAACATATCTTCATCTTCTCCCTCTCATAACAGTTGTTACTAGTGGTTGACCAGACATTTCTTCTCAATGTATGTCTACATATCTTCATCTTCTCCCTCTCATAACAGTTGTTACTAGTGGTTGACCAGACATTTCTTCTCAATGTATGCTTAACATATCTCCATCTTCTCCTTCTATAACAGTTGTTACTAGTGGTTGACCAGACATTTCTTCTCAATGTATGTCCAACATATCTCATCTTTCCCTCTATAACAGTTGTTACTAGTGGTTGACCAGACATTTCTTCTCAAATGTATGTCCAACATATCTCCATCTTCTCCCTCTCATAACAGTTGTTACTAGTGGTTGACCAGACATTTCTTCTCAATGTATGTCCACTATCTCCATCTTCTCCCTCTCATAACAGTTGTTACTAGTGGTTGATCAGACATATCTCTGATTTCAACACTTCTCCTGAATTCGTCCCATTTTATGTTCATTGTTTTCTTCACAGACATTTATTTTTAAATGTATTCAACTTGTTTTCTATACCTTAAGTCAGTTTCAACTATCGCTGGCATATATTAGGATTCATAAACATTTGATTTGAAAATTCGTAATTTAATTTGAAAACTGTATAACTTGCAGTTATTACATCTATTTTAGGAAGACCACGCAAAAGCTGGAGCAACGGCATCAAGAACAACTTTATGAAAATGAATATCAGCTTACAAAGTGCCTTCAAACAAGCACACATAAGATCACTACGCCCCCCCACCCCCAAACACGTCTATAAAGAAGTAAATGGTGGAAGAGAAGAAGATGTAGACATTTATTGTAAAATATAATGTTGACTTTTAAATAGAGATTAACAAAATATTGTAGAGATGTAGGCGCAATGAGTTTAATATGCAACTTCAGAGAGTGAGGCGGTGAGATGACGCCTACTAAGACCATACTCCATCACTTTGCTGGTGATTAGGAAACATACTAGACCACTGTAGTCTAGTACAGTATGGATCAAAGGAGAAGCTACCCACGATAGAAGGTGTAATACAAGTCTAGCTATGCAAATGGATTTCAAACAAGACATACAAGATTTTTTTAAAATCCGCGAATGTACAACTCATTTGGACGAAGTCTAAAGAAAGTGTACTGCCACAGCTACTGTACAACAATCATGTCCGTCATACTGGTCCCAGCAAACCGTCCGTCATATTATGTTCGTGAAAGTAACAGCGCTCTGAAAATCTCTCTAACTGATCGTGCCAGAATGCGTGGTCTCGGTTTATCATGTCAGTGGCCGCCATTTTCGTACTCCCGCGTGAACTTTTATACAGTGAAAATGTTTAGTTTCTAGTAGAGACGTAAGCAATTGGTTTTATCAATCTTGGCTCGTACTAAGATCTGTGTCGCACAGCTAATAGACTGACGCTGTCAATCGCACTGATACAAGCATATTTGCTCATTGTCCAGCGATACCATATACATCACAGAACAATACTGCAAACTAAAATTTCTAATTCATTTTGAAGACGCAAATATTTTTGTGTTTCAAAACTAGGGAACATATTTCTTATCCGAGATGGTTTCATAACTGTATAATCATGGTAGACCGTGCTCACTCTCTTTAGCTCTGATAACATACAAATCAGAAGCAAAGGTTAAAAAGTAGTTACTATGATGCGAACGCAAATCGTTACCCTTACGCACAAGTGATGTTCTGTAGACTTGGAAAGTTGGCACATAACCTTGTTTGAATTACATTGAGAAACAAAGAATGAAGTGGTTTGGCAACTTAATAAGAATGCATCCAAACTCCACAGTATACAGAGTCTTCTTCTACAACAGAACATCGGGAAAGAACGAAAGAGGAAGACCACGGAAAAGATAGTTAGATGGCGTAGCATAATCCTGTGAAAGATCAAAAATAACAATCACACAAGCCACCAGAACAGCGCAAGACAAAAACAGAAAACCACTACACTGGGCAACAACCCGGTAGCAGTGTGACGAAAAAAGAAGAAGAAGAAGAAGGTGCTCTGTAGCTAGAGCGATGACAGTCTTCTTCTTCGGACGGTCCACATCGACCACTTGTTAACCACTCTTTGTGATTTGTATGTGATCTGAACCAAGAGCGATTGTACGTTGTGCCAGTTATGCGCCTACAAGTTGGCCAGTACATCCGATTCCACGGTTGCTTTTTATTTACTAGGTTAGCTTCCCTAGGCCCCTACCTCAATCGCTTCTAACAACACGCCGTGTAGGTCGCAATGTTGCTATTCTTTGCTCTTCTTAAGGGCCCCAACAGCACACGGGCGAAAGAGCGATGACAGTCACTTCCCAGAATATCACGCTAACAGAAATCGGATGTGATTGGGCTAATGTGCATAGTCATAGCATATTATCACAGCGCATATAACTGTAATACTAGAAGCGAACCGTACATACACTTTTATTCAGATCACATACAAATCGCGAAGTGTTGCCAGCAGGAAAGTGGTATAGTAAGAACGTTGAAGAATAAGAAAAAGTAGATTCGTAGAATATCAAGATTGCTATACTGACCTGCTTTAGTAGGTTCTATTGTTGTTCTTTTTGTTGTTACTGTTCGTTTTTTCCTTATACTCTTCTTTGAGGGAGCTCCAAATACCGTGACCAATACAAGTGCAATGCATATCATTACAAGCAGAGATTTAAACATGTTTTCTGTTCTGTTACTGAAGAGTAGAATAAACGTAGAGCACATTAAAGTAATAAATGTTTATTTATAATTATATTCATTAACCCTTTAGCTGCTAAGGACGTATATATACGTTTTTCCCATTCACTTCTAAAGACGCATTAACACGTCTGTTATTATCTCTCATCTGTGGGCTAGACGTGTTAACACGTTATACATTGCCACTGTCACTGCTATAGATGTACATTCACGTTTGTGACCTAGAAAAAAAGAGTAACTATTTTTAGCTCAGCCTTCAGAAAGTATGTAGCAGCGCAAGGTTTAAGAGTGCAATAAAGCAGCGTCTTTGTGGTGTTATTATACAGTAGTGAAAACTAAGATAAGGCCCAAGATATAAATACAGTTGGAGAGATTTCAAAATTAATGCCGAAGAAGGAATCTAAGCCAAAGACAATAGAACAATGAACAGCTTTTAAAACGAACAAAGTTTGAATTGGTCATGTGTGTCGTATACCATTATGGGCATTCAGTGGCAGCTCGTGATCATTTTTGTTGGTGGGGCCAGACAGACATTTTCGGAAAAATCATGGTTTCGGTTAGAATATATTTTAATGTATAAAATAATAAATACACGTTATACATTATTTTTGGTGGGGCCCGGCCCCACTGGCCCTTAATGACGAGCCGCCACTGTGGGCATTTATTAGGACAGCACTCAGTTGGATATCGTATGGGAAGAGAAAGTCTGGCCGACCACAGGAAACAAGAAGAAGAACGGTAGAAAGTGTGAAATATTGTATCCTGATGTGAGACAATTCGACCGCCTGCCCAGCGTGTTCGTAACGTTTTGGACGACGAGTGACAAGCTCCCTGTGAATGTGGTTCAATTCCGCGGGCTGCCAAATTTAAGGTGTTCGTGACACCGAACCGAAGGGTTACGATATCCATGACACCGAGCCGAAAGCTGAAAGCTCAAGTGCTTCTGGTTCTGGATCGAGAAAAAAAAGTGTGAGGCAATTAATATTATTGATATAGGTCACTAATTTTAATGGGACGAACCCTTTGGGAGCTCGCGATAACAGGGGCACAGTTATCCGATTATGTTCCTCTAATGATCGAAGTCGATTTGATCTAGAGCATAGGTTACCAAACTTTGTCGGGCCTACCGCCCACTTAGCGAGACATAAATGTTGTAAAGATCCCCCCTCCCTCACCCCCCTCCCATTTTAACAGTTTTCCGCTTTCAAGCAGTTTGATATTTTTGACGTCAATAGTAACTCATGATACATTACTGCTTATGCCGTTAAAGTATGGAAAAATGAGTGTTCAGCGATCAGTCGCTAGACGCTGTTGGAGATATTGTGAAGGAGATCGGAGCACCTATGGACATGTCCGGAGCGCAATGAAGATATATTCCAAACTGAAACTGAAACTAAGTGTTCAATATGTGCTTCATCTTGAATACAGTTATTCAATCGCAAAATCATGAAAATAATTTATTTTAAAATATATATACTATTATTTTCTTCTTTAAGGAGTCACCGACCCTTAGTTCGCTTGAACGCCCCCAAATGCTTCTGAACTCACTATCACCCTCCCTAGAAGGCTTCAAAGCCCACTGGGGGATGTAACGCCCACTGGGGATGTCCCGCCCACTGTGAGCGGGACCGCCCACTTTGGGAACCTATTCTAGAGAATCATTTTATATCTTTATGTGGTAACTTGCGACCTCACGGACTCAACGCACTACAGTCCTATGCTTCCTAATACTGTCTGTTCGCATGCTCCATATTTTATTGTGTGAATGTTAAATGTCTATATCTATATTTATAAAGCTGAGAGTCGGATGTGTGCCCTCTTATAGACAGCTTCAGTTTACATCCAATATTCACCATTTTTTCTGCAAAATGTTATCTTCTAAAGTTAAGGTTAGCTAAAGAAACCGTGTCGAAATCGGATCAATATTAGCTTTACAATTAAATTTAATCGATTTCTTGATGTCCTATCCAACATAGTTCGACACCATGCGGGTGAAGTAAAGGGATATAATCCACAAATAGCTAGATACAACATAGACATGGATTGCGTCCCTTAATTAACGTTTCTAACTTGAATTGAAAATCGTAGCATATCCCTTACAGGACGTAGCCATCAACTACAGAAAACGAGTCGTTGATTTTATAGGCATCACTTATACGTTCAGTAGTTTGCCATTGCTTTATGAACGGTGAGGTCTATTTTTACCTTTGTAAAAACTTCACGGAAACGAATTTGCTTCCAAAATTGCCCACCGTGGGGTTTGAACCAGGTACGCTATAAAACTACGCTAACTACGCTATAAAAATTTCGTTTTTTCGTCTGCTTTGGTTTGAGCAAACTGTATAATTTATAATATTGACTCGAAATCGGGTCAATATTCGTTTAAAAATAAATAAAACCCAAATTGACATGTCTTATCCCCTTAAAATTGTTAGGTTCCGACAGTGGTAGTCACCCCGTGACCTCTACCAAAAATATATGTTTCTACAGTTGAAGAAAGGTAACTACCGTAAGATACGCTTTGTCATTTCCTGCGCTAAACTGATTTTTCGACAGCGGAAACTTTCAATGGTCCAAGCTCAATCTGTGTGCTAACGTTTTTATGTGTTAACTGTCCATTAAATTGTTTAATACTTATTCTGTTTTGTCAAAATTCCGCAGGTCCTTTCATATTGATATTGTTAAAATATTATATACAATGCCGCCTAAGAAAACTAGGAATAAGTCAAACAGCTTTCAGCCAGTGTCAATAGGCAGAACAGACACCAGAGCATATCCTGCAAGACTGTCTCTCCTGGGTGAGCTGAGAAGCAACATGTGACCACATCCAGTCGACCTGAAAACTAAGCTTTGGGAAACCTGACAGACCTGAAGCTGACTGTCCATTTTGTGGTTTAAGCGCATGACCAGAAATCGTTGAAGAAGAAGATGACATCTCTTGGAACGGCTTCACCAATTCTTCATCAAGGATTACTAACAACTTTCATCCGTGCGAAGCCGGGTTGATCAGCTAGTGTTATATATTTATTTGATTTTTTATTGTCTATCTTCTTATTTCCATTTCTTGTTATTTGCATTTATTTCGTTATTCGTTTTTAGTCACATATTTTCATTTTAGAGCCGTTAGAAATTTATTGTCTAATTCTATATGTAGTGTGCAATATAAGAAATGGATTTCTACACTTCTGTTGTATCCTTTGCTTGATAAACGCCTTGCGGTCTTTGAGTGGATAAGTTGACAAGTGTTGGGCAACTCAACTACTCCATAAAAATTGCCCAACAATTCTCTTTCAGCAACAATTTCCTGAACAAATATTATTATTCGTATTTTGTTAATCATAGATTCATGTTGCAATATATTAAACACATTCACAACTGCCTAAAGTAAGACTCTTACATTCCTACAGATCCAGAAAATAACCTACGAGTCATCCAATATCTTGTCCTGAGCACAACTTTGCCACTAAAACAGTTCTTCAGAATTTCTTCTTATCATAGACCAGATGTCCCGCCTCGGCTGAATTCATGATGAAATCATCAATCACCTTCTAATTTCATCTTCTGTGGTTGTTTTCCTATTTCCTTCCATAATGGTCTTCTCTAACCCTTCGTGTCTTTTTATATGTCCACAATACTACAATTTTCTCTTTTTTATTTACAGCATGAGCATGTTTTATTTAATTTATAGTTCTTTCTGGACATATCTTTTTGTTATGTTCTCTGTTTATTGTATACTTACGACTCTTTTCTAGCACTTATTTGGAAAAGTGCACATATGATTTTCTACCGCATTATTAAATGAAACTATACTTACATGCAGTTAATACGTTTTTGCTTGTGTTTGACAACGCTGGAGATTACTAAAGCCTTGCTTCTGTTTACCTTATATTTATTCTAATGTCCCCAATCACAACCAACCTTTTTAAAGGATGTATTGATAATTATTTTTAAAAAATGAGGTAATTACTTCATATATGACCATAATAAGCTGTCAAAAAAATATTACGGTGCTCTAATAAATGTATTCAATATAACAGGGCATTTCTTCACGAGTATTTGCCATTTCATTCAACTTTTTGTGTGTGGTTAGTTAATGAATTACCCAGCCGGTAACAGCTGTGTGGTAATGAAAGACTATAATTCGTCAATAACTGTTGTTTTTTTTTTTACCTTTCTCAACATCCACTTAAACGTACTTGTTATTGAAGGTAAAACTGGATTATCTGAAACGAGTTCATTCTTATTTTTTAAAGTGTTTATGACGTTGCTATCACCAAAACAAGACTTGTTGTTAGTTGAAAAGAAGTTATAACTTCTTCTTCTTCTTCTTCTTCTTCTTCATCATCCCTAAAGAAGCATTGGGTTTTAAAGATTTTCCAAACCCTCCTACCCAATGCCATCTTTTCCAGATCTCTCCGATCCTTTCCCAATTTTCTTGTATTATTTTTCCAGCTCTCGCCTCCAGGTACTCCTGGGTCTCCACTACCTCTATTACCGTGGGGGTTCCATCGGAGGGCGTGTTTCGTTATGCTGCTATGAGGTCTCCTCTGTGTATGTCCTATACATCGCCACCTTCTTCCTTCTATCTCATGTTCCACTTGCCATTGTCTTGCTCTATCCCACAGTTCCATGTTTGTGATCCTGTCACAGTTTCCTGTACTTCCAGTTTTGACCCTGTCACAGTTTCCTGTTTGTGATTGTGGTGAGAAGTGTTTATTGACTAGCACGCCTGATAGGGTTGTTGCAGAGCGAAGTGGAGAATACATTACAAATACTTCCTGTGTGAGGATGGAGGTTGAGGCCGTTACTGCTGCTCTCCGTTGACTCTCTGATACTTCGTTTACTTGGACCGTTTTTTCTGACTCGCAGTCGATGTTTTGGAAGATCCAGAATGACAGATTGCTGTATGAGTGGATGTCGTCTATAGAGGTTTCCAACCTCCAGCGACTCACATGGGTCTACTGTCCTGATCATGCGGTGTTCGCAGTAAGAAGAGCGGACAGACTTACATCGAAAGCATCGCTTTTGGGGAGTTGAAGATGGATAAGTGGGATGTTCTTCGGTCTCTTGTCGACGACCTACTGTTGGACACCAAAATAGATGTTGAATCAATAGGGCGATTTAGGGAGTTTAGAATGATACGTTGTACAAGTAGAGTTGGATGATTGAGGGGCAGAGAGAGAGACAGAGAGAGAGATAGAGACATATGTTTAATCCCTAAGCCACCGGAACCAGGCTTTTAGGTGGCTGTGGATTCTTGGACACAGATAGCCCATTGGGACTTGGTTACATCTTGGAAGCTGATGATTCACATCCATTTCTATTTGATGTGGGTGGTCTCTATCTTGCCGTCTTTCATAGCTATCATCATAGATGAGCTACCAATCTAACATACTTATCTTGTCTGTCCTGCTACAACTATAAAATTTACTTCTTCACCCTAGAATATATTTTGTACCCTCATAAAAGCGCGTATCCATCTAAATGCATTAGCTTCGCCCGCATGGTGCCGGGACCCGCAAGGGAAGCAAAGAATAGTACCACTGCGATCTACAATACATGTCGTAAGAGGCGACTATTGTAGTCACTAGGGATGCTCCCTTGTAAATAAAAGGCAGCGGAGAAATCGGATGTGTATGCCTACTTGCATGCGCATAAGTGGCACAACGTACGATCGCTCAGATCACATACAAATCACACAGAGTGGTTGACAGGTGGACGATATGGAGAGTTTGAAGAAGAAGAATAATGCGTTAACTTAATATGAGTTGCCGAGTTGGGTAGGCGCTACCGTGACCTCCGATAAAGTAAGACTGACTAGCTCAGATAAATATTCTCAGAAATCAGACTACTCATGTCACGTCACCCTCGCTTTTCTGTATTGTTAAATAAAGATCAATGATTTAAATAAACAACGGGATAACAGGTTTATATTATATCCCAAATTTAATTTATCGCAAGTTGAGTTCAAAAGTAAAGTAAAGTACAGCAACCCTCTTTATACCACGTGGTATATATGGTAATACGGTGTTAGGGCCGTATTTTTCCATTGACCGTCCGCACACGATGAGTGATGTAGTCAACATCACGCTGGTCGCCTTTACATCCCAGTTCTTTTCCTGATACCCAATTGAGGCTGGGTCGACTACGTTTGGAAAAAACTCCACACCCACTGTGAAATTGAACCAGGATCACTAAACTAAGAAGCGAGATCACAAACAACTACGCTACTGCCGCTCTCATATTGAGATCAGTTCGTGCACATGCACTTATTACGTTAAAAATACGTTCTTTAAATCCTATGATTGAACTCTCATCAATACTCTATGCCGTCTTATTTTTATCAATCACCAACATAAATCATCATATAAAATAACATCTACGTATTTATCGATTGATATATTTACTGTTATGTTTTGTGTTTGTGTTTCTATACTCAATTATTACTCCATATGTATGCTAATATTTTCTCTTGCTTATATATATATATATATATATATATACAGGGCGGCTCGTCGTTAAGGGCCAGTGGGGCCCGGTCCCACCGATAATCGAAAGGGGAATAACTTCCCGAAATAGACAAATAATAGTAAATACTCAAAACCCATGTTTTTTCAAAAATAGGGTTTGGCCCACCAAGAAAAATGACCACGAGCCGCCACTGTATATATATATATATATATATATATATATATATATATATATATATATATATATATATATATATATATATATCAAAAGATCATAAAGTTACCAATTATTGACACTTGACAGCTAACACCTCAATTACAGTTAACATGTATGTGTATAGTATGCATACAAGTGAAGGCAAGACAAAATAAGACACATAAATCATAAAGGTATAGCGACAGAATGTAATACATATTAACATTGCTGAACAAAAAAAGCTAGCATTTTTGAGTAAATTAGTTTGGTAAAATCAATATCAGTTCTCATTGATATGAATGTGGGCGCAGTAGCGTACGCATTAACATATATGTTGACGTGAAAGAGTTCAACAAATGTATTATCAACAAACAATGAAGAGAAAGTTCATGAGTGCAGTCTGAATATTAACATTAAATGTAGCGGTAAACTTCGTCTAATGCTGTAACAGTTTATAATACAAGTCATTAAGGTAAAAGTAACCGCACCCATAATATTTACATCATCTCTAACGCTAGCTATAACTCAACAACTTACTATAACTCTAACGCTAACTCTCTCTCTCTTGCGATCCCGGCTTAGACTGATGAACCAACCTTTTTCATGAATTTTAACGTGTTTTTAAGGGACTCTGTTCCTCCGTACAGCTTCTCGCAAAGCTCTGTGTTTTGGGGCCAGGTTTCTTTTCTTATACCTGCTATCAGTTGACAATCTTGCAGAACGTGTTCTGCCGTCATGTCCACCTTTTTGCAGGGGCACAGGCTAGTTGTGCCAATTTTATATTTGTGAAACATGTGGGCGCGGAGTTTGTTGTGGCCGGTACGGAGGCGAAGTATTGCAATTTGTTCATTACGAGACAGACCATAGTATCCGTCGCTGTTGTTGTGTTGAGGATGATCTTTTGTCCATTTGTATCTGTAGTGCCAGCCGATGGTTGTTCTGGTTTCATCATAACTGATCTCGAGATCAGTCTGAGGTAGTCGCCCGCCTTCTTTAGCTAGTTTGTCGGTTTTTACGTTTCCGCTTAAATTACAGTATGATGGTATCTACTGAATGACGGTGCGTTTGAGAGAGCGCGCTAATTCATCGAGGGTCGCTTTGAGATCATTCAGCTCTGTTATCCCTACGCTTTTGAGTGCCGTGATGACCGATAGAGCATTGGTGAATATCACAACTTTGTTGCGAGAGGTGCCTCTTCTCTCTATGATCATTTCGGCCGCTATTTTTATTGCCTCTGCCTCTGCCCTGTAGTTATTCGAGTATTTGCCTGTTGGCAATAGTTTTTGTGACCGTCACTTTCTTTAAGAGTTTGAGCACTATTCCTCCTCCGCCGTCGCTGATTGCGTTCTTAGCCGATCCGTCAGTATAGAAGATAGAAGTGTAACCACTTATTTTCTGGGTACTCTGTCCCTATGTATTTTTCTGTGGCCGATATTCTTTCGAGGTTTTCTTGCTGGCCTTTTTTAAGTATGCCTGGGATTGATTCCCTACTTCCGGAATATTGGTTTTCCAGGCGGGCACTTATCGGTTTCCGGGATTGCTTTGGCTTTGCAGTTTGCTAGGACCGGATTGTCTGCGATCAGTGCTTTCGCGTTCTTTGCGAAGCTTGTTCACTGTATTTTGCCCCTTCCGAATCCGTTCATTCTTTGGTGCATAGGGTGGAATTGAGCCGTTTAAGTTTTCCCGCCATTACCAAGACTTTTCTGTCCCTTCGATCTGCCATTGGTTGGATGCCTGTGATTGTTTCATCGCCTTGACAGGCGTTGACTTCATGGCTCCTGTGATAATGCGCATTGCACGGTTCTGACTATTGCTCATTTTGGCGAATTGCTTGTTGGATTCACTGCTCCAGGCTTCAATGCCGTACTTCAGGATCAGTCGCACTCTTCCAGAGTAGAGTGTTTTGAGGACTCTGGTGTTTGCTCCCAACGTGGAGCCTGCGAGTTTGCGCATCATCATGAGCCTGTGTTTTGCTTTTGCCGTAGCATTTTCGATTTGGGAACACCAAGTCAGTTTTCGGTCGAGTGTGACTCCAAGGTACGTTGACTTTAAGCTTGATCTTGTGAATCTGTTTGTTCTGGGACAACACAGTGTAGGTTGTTTCTGAAGGATTTATATTGATATTCCACTTTGTTGACCACACTTCCAGGTTATTTAGGGTTTCTTAGAGTCGATTTGTTGCTATGGCATTGGCTCTTCCATCGCCCATATTGCCAGGTCGTCGGCATACATGGCAGAGTTTGCTCGCTTTGGTAGGCATGTTTCTATGTAACAGTTTATAATACAAATCATTAAGATAAAAGTAACCTCACCCATAATATTTGCATCATCTCTAACTATAACTCAACAACTTACTTTAACTCTAACGCTAACTATAACGAACAACTTTATAACTCTAACAAACTATAACTCCAAACTTTCATATCTCTAACACTAACTATAACTCCCAAAAACTTTCTATAACTCTAACACTAACTATAACTCATCAACTTTCTATAACTCTAACACTAACTCTAACTCCACAACTTCTACAACTCTAACCTAACTATAACTGAACAACTTTCTATAACTCTAACACTAACTCTAACTCCACAACTTTCTATAACTATAACGCTAACTATAAATCAATAACTTCCTATAACTCAGCAACGTTCTATAACTCTAACGCAAACTATAACTCAACAACTTTCTATAACTCAGCAACGTTCTATAACTCTAACGCTAACTATAATTCAACAACGTTCTATAGCTCTAAGGCTGATAATAACCCAACAACTTTCTATAGCTCTAACGCTAACTATAACTCAACAACTTTCTATAACAGTATATATGGCCTTTTTCGTCTTTACAGACGGTCAATTGGCAAGTGTTTTACTGTGACAACTTATGAGTTTTCACTTTTCTCTTTTGTCTTTCATCTCATACATAAGTCTCTTCTCAAAAGATTATGTGCCCTTTCATAATTTGGCTTTCCACACAACTCTGTCATCAGCTAGTCCCTCCCATGTGCTGGGACCTATAGAAAAGTTTTTCATTGAGGCTTTACAGACATCTTTATATCTGAGCAGTGGTCTGCCCTGGTGCCTCTTCCTCCGAAAGTTCACAGAACAACATTTGTTTTGGTAAGCGGCAAGTTTCCATTTTTCTCACATGTCTCAACCATCTTAGTCGTCTACTGCTGAGCATGCCCATGATGGAAGGCAGGTTTGCACGTTGCAGTACTTCAGAGTTGGTTATCTTGTCGTACCACCTGATGTTCATAATCTTGCGGAGACATCGAGCGTGAAAGATGTTAAGTCTCCTCTCGTTTCTTGAGTAGGCTGTCCATGTTTCTGAGCCATATAGTAAAGAACTAATTACACAGGCTTGATATATTTGAATCTTCGTCTGCATTGTCAGTTTTGTGTTGTCCCACGCTCGCTTTGATAGTTTGCCGAATGTAGTAGCCGCACTCCCAATACGAGCGTTGATTTCTTCATCAAGAGAAAGGCTGGCAGTGACCATGGACCCGAGATAGCAGAATTTGTGTACTGGTGGTATATGGTTGCCATTTAAAGTGATATTTGTTGTGTTACCTCCTGACATAACAGTAACACTAACTATAACTCAACAACTTTCTATATCTCTAACGCTAACTATAACTCAATAACTTTCGATAACTATAACACTAAATCTATCTGTTTTCCTAACGTAGAAGGTAGCTGTAAAACTAACTATAATTCAACAGCTAACTATTGTTCAAAACAAGCTATATATTATATACTAACTCTAATCTAATTGTAACTGTAATCCTAACTATAAATCTAGCACTAACTATAACGCAAACAATAACTATAAATTATAAAACTAACCTTTACTATAACACTAACTGTAATTTTAACACTAACTCTAACTATAATACTAACTCCAACTTTAACACTAACTGTAACTCTAATTGTAGTTATAACACTAACCATAATTATAACTATAACACTAACCGCAACTATAACTATAACAATAACTATAATAATAACTATAACAATAACTATAACACTAACTATAACTATAATACTAACCGCAACTATAACTATAACAATAACTATAACACTAACTACAATACTAACAGTAACTATAACAATAACTATAACACTAACTATAACAATAACCGTAACTATAACTATAACAATAACTATAACACTAACTTACTAATTTCTCAACTATAACACTAACCGCAACTATAACTATAACACTAACTATAACACTAACCGCAACTATAACTATAACAATAACTATAACACTAACTATAACAATAACCGTAACTATAACGATAACAATAACAATAACTATAACACTAACTATAACAATAACTATAACACTAACTATAACTATAACACTAACTATAACACTAACTATAACACTAACTATAACAATAACTATAACAATAACTATAACAATAACTATAACACTAACTATAACACTAACTATAACACGAACTGTAACTATAACAACAACTATAACTCTAACCGTAACTATAACACTAGCTGTAACAATAACTATAACACGAGCCTGTAACTCGAATACTAATTCTAAATTAAAAAAAAATTATAATTCCAACACCAATTATGGTTCTAACACTAATTATAACTGTAACACTAATTATAACTGGAACAATAACAAAAAGTATAACACTAAAGCAAACTTTAGGTCTAGCACTAATTATAAACTATAACATTATATATTGGTTATTGGTTACTAAACTGACGTCATTGCACTGCGGGCAGACCCATATAGACGCTCAGTCTCCCCAAACATATATCGAAGAGTATGCATACTGATGGTTTCCCTGGCTCGCTGATTAACATTATATAAAACACTAACACTCGTTATATCCTCAGAAAATTAACTCAAATACTAGTCCTCTTACCTCAGATCAGTGGCGGCTCGTCATCATTTTTGTTCGTGGGGTCGGATATTTTTTTCCGGATAAATCATGGTTTTTGGTGGCTATATTTTAATTTATAAAATAATAAATGAGCGTTATACATTTTTTTAGTGGGGCCCCACTGGCCCTTAATGACGAGCCGCCACTGCCTCAGATACTACATCATCTACAGACTCCTTGATATGCTTGGCACGGATTATATGCTGCACAATAGCTTCCAATCATCTCTTTGTAGGGTGTATATAAACAATTTTACAAGTTTCTTACAGGAGAATTTAGTTGCAAAAGATGTAATTTGTTATCTAGAATCTAGAGGCAGGACATATCATTACTGATAAGCTAAAAACTAAAGCAAATCTTATAAGAACGATTTTCTGACCAACACTATGTTACAAGTGTCAAACATGACAAATAACAGCAGCTAATGAGCGGAAAATCATAACGACAGAGATGAGGTGTCTTAGAAGAGTTGCAGGTGTGACAATAAGAGACAAAATTAGAAATGAAATCGGAAGAAGACTGGATGGGAAACCAGTCATGCAATTCATAAAAGAACAACAGATTAAATGATTTGGACACCTGACAAGAATGCCCAGGTATCGCCTACCACAGGGAGTTACACATAAAAGGTATAATGAGTACAAAGCAAAAGATGGAGAGACGGCATCAAGAAAAGCCTTACGAAAATGAATATCACCTTACAAAGTGCCTTAAAACAGCACTCACAAAATCACTATATCCCCCCCCCCAACACTTCTATAAAGAAGTAAATGGTGGAAGAGAAGAAGAAGAATACTCTAAATAGCTAACGATTACCAACATGAATTTGATTTAATCATAGCATTTTTGCAAATGTTGTCTAAACTAATTTTTATATCAATCTACACAAAATATTATCGAAATGGTGACTGATTTGAAGGATTTTGTTGACAACGTGATCACTGCCTAACACAGAAAGCTCTCAGCGGCAGTACACGAACTCCGTAGCACCGAGGTGTATCTCCACTACAATTTTAGAGAAAATAACATTTTGTTTTACAAATTTTATTGCAATATGTTTTTAATTAATTTTATCCGAGTATTGGCCTGTCCAGCTTTATTTTATCAATTTTAAACTGTCAATGGTTCTTTTAAGTGCTCCTCTTGAACACCGTTTTATCATCTGTCTCCGATAGGACTAGGAGCTCGATCTCACGTACACTGAGATCAAGGATCTCTGGACAAAAATCTTGATCGCTTCACTCGGGGAATGAAGATAGTACCTTACGAACGAAAGGGAGCACCTTACTCTCCACGTTAAAGCGCACCCCACAATAACGAGGTTATACTAGAACAAACACAGAAGAAGAAGAATTTCTCCCCTTGTGTGCTGACTTGTTTGTTTTAATTTTGAATTAAGTAATTTAAGCTATAAACATGACTGGACAAAGGAAAACTTACAGTACAGAGGCCTTTGAAATAAAGACGTGCGACAGGACTGCCTTATATCACCCTTCGCCCGTCTGCCCAGCGTGTTCGTAGCGCGTTGGACTTCGGGTGACTATCCCTCTGTGTGTACGGGTTCAATTCCGTGGGATGGCAGAAAAGCCACAGATTTCCCAGATTTACGGTGTTCGTGGCACCGAACCGAAGGGTTACGATGTCCATGGCACTGAGCCGAAGAGCTGAAAAGCTCAAGTGCTTCTGGATCGAAAAAAAAAAAATATCACCCTTCCTTTCCTGTTGGCTATTGACCGGATAATGAGAACAACAACGACTACGAGGAGAGGTGAGGCGCGCGCGCAGCTACCGAATTGAGACCTGCGCGCGCAGCTACCGAAATGAGGCCGCACGAGCAGCTACCGAAATGAGGCTCGCGCGCGCAGCTACCGAAATGAGACCTGCACGTGCAGCCACCGAATTGAGGCCTGCGCGCGCAGTCACCGATTTTAGGCCTGCGCGCAGCAACCAATTTGAGACTGCGCGCGCAGCCACCGATTTGAGGCCTGCGCGCGCGGGAGAGGAAAAGATGCGCTCGCAGCTAGTGAACGGGGAAGTGGGGGATCGCGCAGTTGACGAGCGGGAGGGGGATGCGCGAACAGTTGACGAGCGGGAGGGGGGAATACGCACACAGTTGACGATACAGGGATGCGCGCGCTGTTGGCGAGTGGAGGGATGCGCGCGCTGTTGGCGAGTGGAGGGATGCGCGCGCTGTTGACGAGTGGGGGGATGTGCTCGCAGTTGAGGAGCGGGGGATGCGCGTGCAGTTGACGAGTGGAAGGGGATGCAAGCGCAGTTTACGAGTGGAGGGGGAGGAGGATGCGCGCGCAGATTTCGAGTGAGGGCAGGAAATGCGCGCACCGTTGACGAGCTCAAGCGGGGTGAATGCGCGCCCGCTGACGAGTGAGGGGATGCGCGTGCAGGTGACGAGTGGAAGGGGATGCAAGCGCAGTTTACGAGTGGAGGGGGAGGAGGATGCGCGCGCAGATTTCGAGTGAGGGCAGGAAATGCGCGCACCGTTGACGAGCCTGGCGGGGTGAATGCGCGCGCAGCTGACGAGTGAGGGGATGCGCGTGCAGGTGACGAGTGGAGGATGCGCGCGCAGTTGGCTAGTGGGGATGCGCGCAGATATTAAATGGGGGTTGGTGGTGCTAAGTCTTGCCAAGCGCTGATTGTAACTCTGACCACCAACTAACTATATGCTGCAGTGACCACCAACTACATACTGCAGTATTGCAAATTCGACTTAAACGGCTGTATTTAATTAAAGTCAAGTAGTAGTATGTCCCTTGCCTTCCCTTAAGTAGTGGCCGTCCCTTTCATCACAGCCCGCCTGAAAAACTCTGTCTCTTGCAAGTTCTCTTGCTTTTTCCAGCGTCATGTTCAACGTTTCGTTGATGTCATACTGCCACCTTCGTCATGGTCGTCCCCTGCCTCGTACTTCAGGAACCATGCCTTCCATTACCAGTTTAACGTGACCAAAAATATCTTCCCAGGACATATTACTTATGAGCCTTGATATCTTCATTTCTCAACCTCTCTCTTCTTGCTACTCCCAGCATTCTGCGTAAACACTTCATCTCTGTCGTGACTAGTTTTATTCTATCATTTGATGTCAGCGTCCAGTTTTGGCACTGGTAACATAATGTGTGAAGAAAAATTGTGTTGAACATAACTCCAAGTTATATAGTTTTAACATCCCTCCGACCACCTTTACGTTCCAATGCTTTTCTTTGTACCCACTTGAGGATGGGTCAACTTTAGAGCCGCTACGATTGAAAAAATATTCACTGTGGAATATTGCCCTCTGTGAAATTAAACCCGCACCACGCGCCTCAGAAGCAAGTTCACTAACAACTGCACTACTGCGGTTCTCGAGAGCTTTATACAGGGCCGTGCCGCGCTATGATACAGAGAGGCGGCCGCATCAGGCGGTACTGTAGGGGGCGGGGCGGCATAACCAGGAATTCAAAATCATAATTGAAGTTTATTTTAAAGAAAAAATATTTAAGGAGAGGCATTTCGAAGACTTGCATCATACTGAGAAAATATACCTGCACGGCCCTGGCTTTATACACCTGTATATAATTTATTTCATTATTTATCAGCATTTTCTTGAGCTTAGCTTCTTTTTCTGAATTTCTAGAATTCTTATCTCACTAGTATGTGGACTACAATTCGTGCGTTCTAGTTTTTGTCCGTTCACAATTGGAAAACCAACATGCAGTTAAAAACATAGGTTAGATTGAAGCCGAGAATAGTGCATCATAAAACCATCATTGAAGTCTTTCATTCCTATAAGGCAAATCGACATTATCATCAGTCAGCGTAGAGCTCAGGGGGGCACATAAGATAGAAACCAACACATTCTGCACAGTTCGATATTGTACCTTTCGCTCTACCTCAAATCTAACTATTTGCATGACTTTGAGCTCTGCTACGAAAGTACCAAGATCTTCAGTTATTCTACTGTCACTGCGCTGTAGACTACTGCATGTCTTGGTCGCCTTTCTTTTCTCTTTCCTGTGGATATAACCAATCCATCTCAATCGTCTTCTTTAAATCTCCTTTATTTATGTCTTCCAGACCAGTTATTTCAAGGAATCAGATTGATCACAAATTACATTTTTTTGGGGTTATTTATTGGGCTCTACCCGGAAGTACCACAACGGGTGGATCCAGTCAGAGCCAACTATAAACTTATGGGCCTTCGGACTCCGGTAAGAATTATCGAAAATCAGACCACAACTACACCACGTGATCTCGAATTCCAGTATTGGTGTATATAGACGAATTCATTTTAAAATCAACATAAAATGCTAAATCAAGGTTATACAGGGTGTTCAAGATAATTGCAGCCCCATTGACAATTCAAAAGTTGCCAGGTACAAATTGAGTTGTGTTTATTTACTATTTAAACCGGTTCTGACTAGCTCGTCCTACATCACATTTGTTCATCACCCCTTCCCGCACTACAATTACACATCGTCACACAACCTTGACCTATACTACGTCATAAATGAACCTTCTCATTTCCATACATATATGCCAGATTAGCTCCATTCACGGGCTGCAATTATCTTGAACACCCTGTATTATATAACAAGTTAAGTTTACCAATAAGGAATATCAATGTTATGAATATTTTTCACCAATAAATAACCATAGACTCACAGAATTGAGTAAAATAGCAAAAAAGAGTGCAATGTTCTATCAAACATCTGCAATTTCCAGCCCCCTTTTCTGATCTAGGTCAAGGAATCCCCGGTCAGTTGTCTAGCCTAGTTATCTAGAGTTGGCTGTGATCCGGTACTAGTGAAAAAGGTGTAAAACTCCGAGTGCCGTCAATCTTTCGAATGAGAGTGTTCAGAATTTATTGTGCCGCATTTAGCGTTTAATGAAGGCTCCTACCCTTTGGGCACTACACTTGGATCTTAGCTAAAAGGCTGAAAAGCGATCCTTTGTGATCATTGTTTCTCCCGTGCCAGTATTCATCACATATTGTATAGCAGCAAGTGGATTACTGCGATACAAGATGTGTTTACAGACAACGGACTTAACATCGCTAAAGAGGCAAAAACTTGGCATTGAGTCATAATGTGATAACATGCAAAGCAAAACTAAACTGAGAGAAATCAAGGAGAAAATCATCAATCCACAGTTTGACATCTCAATAGAGGACTAACACCGGACACTGGCAGTGATCATAATGTGATAACATGCAAAGCAAAACTAAACTGAGAGAAATCAAGGAGAATATCATCAATCTACAGTTTGACATCTCAATAGAGGACAAGGAAGATTAGAGGTGAAGTTTTCCCATGAGATAATTCAGTGTTTATTGAAAATAAGTTACTTCCTTAGATAACTATTGTTACACTTTTAAAGTGCGTTTGTTTATAATTCTATTGCCTCCCTTGCAATGCTATGTTTTTTCCCCCCAACGTTTCATCATCATCATCATCATCATCATCATCAGGTGCCGTCTCCACATCGAAGGTTGGCTGCAATGCATCTCCAGCATCCTCTGTCTTTCTCCTTAGTGTTGCACTCTTGCACCAACGTTTAAGGCGTGCTAAAACATGTTTTCTTGTTTTTTGAATGAACGGTTGGTAGATTGTAAAAATAAAAAAAAAATAGAACAACATTGCTATAGTTTGTATAGTTGAAAATCTTGATAATCTAATACATAACAAATTGGGACTTGTATTCTCCGAAAGGAGTCGATTCTTATTTTTCATGTCTGTTGTCTACACGCTCTGACATAACATAAACAAGGTTCGTCCTTAAGTTGAAAATCTCTTATTTATCTTATCTTATCTTAACCACATTTGCCGTGAAGCGTCCTGGGGAGATTTAGTTTTTTGTCTTGTGCCAGGTGTGTTGCGCTTGAGGTTGCCAGTCCATGGTTTCGCAGGGACTCTGAGATGTTATCTATCCATCGTGTTCTTGGCATGCCTCGTGCTCTGTGTGTCGATTATTGTAGGTACGTGATGGTAGTAAATGTGGTTCAATTCTCATTAGATGGCCGAACCACTTGATTTTTTGCTTCTCGATGTACTGTATGCATGGTATAGTACCAACGATGCTTCTGATTTTCTCGTTCCTCACTCTATCTCTCTTATTGATAGATTGATCGATTGATAACACCATCATCATTGCACTTCGGTGAGTAACCATGTGTGCTCCGATCTCTTTCTTAATAGGAAGAGCTCGGAGACAGTGCACGAACTCCGTAGTGCCGGCGCTTTAATCACCTACATAACAAATAAACAAAAACAGTTTCTTATATAATTTGACTAAGGGAAATAATTACTCAACAAGATAGACAATGTTGAATATATTTTGATTCATATAATATGTGCACTTTCATATATATATATAAATATATAACCAGTCGGAATGGCTTTCTTGCAAACACTACGTTATGTGTTTTCTACTTTTAATTCTTCGTTTGTTCCTGATTCGTTCAGTTTTCAAGACGTTTAAATGTCAATGAGCAACTATATTGTACCTGGTTTCTCCATGTGATTCTATCACACTTTCTCGATGTGGCCCGCCACCATCAGAGAGTATTACACAGAGCACTAACTGCTCAGTAGCTCCGAAACAGTATTAGGTATCTCTAGAAAAAATATATTGAGATGAACGACCCGGTCCGGATTCTAACCATTGACTTTCGGAAAGCAAGGCAAACGACTTCAGCACTTTACCACAGAGATCAGGTGTGGTATGATAATCATCATGTACATCATACTACACGTTAGCATAATTTACTTCTATAAAGTTCTGGAACAGAATGAGAAGAAAAAAAAATATGCTACTGAGGTATTAATGAACTCAAGTAACATATTGGTCGTGGGCTGGCTACCCACATCGTAAAAACACTAGATAGCTACAGAAACCACAGCCAAGAAAATTCAAAGCTCGCCACCGAGGAAGAAGAGGGACCCCAAATAGAGGGACTCATAAAGCGACCAGGTGAAATTCGAAAGAAAATCGGGCTGCCGACTCACCTTCTTTCAACCCGGAAGATCTCCAGGATTGGCACCTGGAATGTCCGCACGATGTTCGAATTTGCCATTCTGAAGAACATATGGAGTTCAAGAATGATCAGGAATAAAACTAAGATAATGATATTTAATTCAAATGTCAAGTCTGTCCTTCTGTATGGAGCGAGAACATGGAGAACGACTAAGGTGAACACCAAAAAGCTGCAGACATTCATCAATAGATGCCTACGAAGGATACTCCATTTGAGATGGTATGACAAGACCACAAACAGAGAACTGTGGGATAGGGCAGGACAACGGCAGGTGGAACAGGAGATAATGAGCAGAAGGTGGCGATGGATAGGACACACACTGAGGAAACCCCTGACAGCATCCGAGACCGATGGAACCCCAGGGCAATAGAAGTAAGGAAGACACAGAAACACCTGGAGACGGGAGTTAGAGATGGAATGCAAGAGGACGGGAGAGAGTGGCGAGATCTAGAAAGGATGGCATTGGATAGGCGGGCTTGGAAGGCCTTGGTTGCGGATCTATGCTTCCTTAGGGGCGAAGGGTGAAGAAGAAGAAGAAGAAGTAACATATGACGATAAAATGTAGGTCACGTGTTCACGTTGAACACGTAAATAAACCATTGACAGTTGAAAGTCGATGAAAGTAAACTGCAAAGCATCTCTCTCTCTCTCTCTCTCTCTCTCACTATCTCTCACTCTACCCTGTGATGCTTCTGGTCCATAGGGCAGCAACAAATACACACCATTCTTCTGTCTTCTTTGCTGTCCTCTATATTGTGTTCCAACTGGGATTCATTTCTTTCAGTTCTTGTTCTCATCCAGGTCGTTTTGGATCTTCCACGTTTTTTGCTTACCCTCTAGTGTCCATCTCAGTGCAGTTTACGTGACAGAGTTAGTCTCCTTGAGTATCATCCTGTTCAATCTATCTAGAGCATCTCTTTTTGGATGATGGTGTTTATATTCTCTTGTTAATCATATAGGGAAAACCTCGTGCAATTAAGTCAATCATTAACCTTCAGGCTCTTTATCACTTCTCTCTATCTCGCTCTATCTTTCTATTTTTATCCTTAAACTTCAAATAAAAATAAATACTCATATATTATAATTGAAATACACAGAAATGTATATTTTGAATTTTTTCACACTACTACTACCACTACCACTACCACTACTACTACCACTACCACTACCTCTACCACCACCACCACCACCACCACCGCCACCACCACCACCACCACGACAACGACCACTCCCACGCCCACTACCTCTAGCCACTACCGCTAGGACACTGCTACCGCTACATCGACCCTACCGCGACCACCGCCTTCCCGCCGCCACCACCACCACTACTACCCCACTACTACTACTCTCTCTTTCTCTCTTGCCCCAGTTAGAGCATAGGCCCTCAACCAACTCATGCTAGTTCATGGTTAGTTGGATTTTGCAGCCACATAGTGGGTTTTATTTACAGAATAGAGTAGCAAGCACCAAACCGAACCTGATAGTACGCAGGGGATCACAATACTACAGTCACTTAAAATGCACAATTTTATCACATTAACTTCAATATAAGCATTGTGGGTTTCCGAAAGTTAGACAACGTGGGAGAACGTGGGTGGTTATATTAACCAAGAAAATGATGCTAAATTAACGATTGCTGTGGTGACTCAGTACATATTTGCAATTGTACCATGCTGTCCTTTTGTTTGAAAAGACAGATGTTTCACAATGAATGCTTTTATTGAATAAAGTGGATATATATGCTTGTTGTAATGACACAATAAGGGTGTTACTTTCAGTGACTGTATCCCATATTAGTCATGTTTAAGTTATGCCTTTCTACTAGTTTGGTAGATGTTTTAAACGATATTTCTACATTTCTCTTCTCTTTCAAACGTGGTCAATTATTGCTATCAGAACACAAAGAACAAATAAGTTTGCATAATCTAATTGTGGTAGTTATATCATCTTCATTTGAACACAAGAGTTCTTATTATTAATTCATATTCTCCCTCTATCTCTTTCTCTCTCTCTATCTTTCTCTGTCTCTCTCTCTCCCGTTATATATGTATATATATATTTATATATCATCATTATCATCATTGACCTTTTTGTATCAAGAGACAAAATGTACGCTTATGATCTGGTAATATGGAGCACAAATGAGTATGCAACAGTGGCCACCAAATTGATACAAAGAGCTGTAGATGCCTTAATCTCATGGGCAAACAGATGGTGTGTCAGCATCAACAGAGATAAGTGCAGCACTACACTCTTTACTCTCTCTCCCAAACAAAAAGCTGGCATTATTAAAATAAATGAAAAACTGCTAAGAGATGACAAGCAACCTACCTATCTCGGAGTTACATTCGATGATAGACTGACATGGAAGCAGCACATCAACACAGCAGCAGCAAAGGCCAGGAGGAAGTTAGCCATCCTGAGAAAATTAAGTGGGACCACGTGGGGAGCCAACCAAAAAATACTTTAAAATATTTATCAGCAGGGCGTACGACCACACCTGGAATATGGGTCAGCTGCATGGTGCCCAGTATCAAATACCACATTAGGTGCTTCCTGTCATCACAGGAGCAAGCAATGAAATCAACACCAATAGTGGAAATGGAAAAAGTGGGGGAATACAAGCACTGAGAGAATGCAGAGACACAAAAGTAATGACGCAGGCAGAAAAATGTTTGTGTATGCCAAGCCACCCAATGGAAAACAGATTTCAAAATCTAGCAATGGGGTGGTTGAAAATAAGCAGTTTTATTCATCAGGCCAAAAGACTGCTTAGGCAAACTTCAGACCTGCCAAAAGGTGGCATTCCCCTACAATCTGTGCCAGAGCAAACACCTTGGAGCGAGGAGACTGAACCAGAAGTATGTATCCAGACAGAAGTGAAATGAATACTCGACAAGGATGAGCAGAATAGCATACAACCCAAGAGAGTCACTCTCAATTTACTTGATGAAGAATGCACACAAGATCTCTGGGTCCGGGTATACACGGATGGGTCAGCAGAAAATATAGTGAAGAGTGGAGGAGCAGGAGTGTACATAGAATACCCAAACAACGTTAGAGATACAATTAAAGTACCAACGGGGAAATTCTGTCACAACTATTATGCAGAAATTCAGGCAATCAAGGTGGCAACTGAAAAACTGTTGAATACCAGACTTGATCCACAACCTGTTGTATTTTGACAGATGCAAAATCAGCATTCCAAGTACTCCAGTCCAGAAAATTGCCAGGTCTACAGTCCCCACTGTCTAAATTGTCCAAGCAGCGCAGAGTCGTCTTGCAGTGGATACCCTCTCCCTGTGGAATACCAGGAAATGAAACAGCAGACCGGCTGGCCAAGGAAGGTGCTACAGAAGAGCAACCGGATGTGCCAGTTACCTACCACCAAAATAAAAGGATGATTAAATCAATGAGAAAGTCACACATACTAACACAGGACGATTACTATAATGTGATAAGATTGGAACAAGTTGTCATTCTGCGCCTTAGAACAGGACACAATCGACTCCGCAGCCACATGTATACACAATTCAAAATTGGTAATTCAGCAATGTGTACATGTGGACAGTCACATCAGACTGCAGCGCACATACTTCAAGACTGACCCGAATATAACATAGCGCGCGAGGCAAACTCACTGGCCCAAGGAAACAACACTCGACAGAAAACTTACACGGACCTCTGTGTGAGCTACAAAAGACAGTGAAGTTTATACAAGAGACAACATTGAATATATAGACAATATTTCAAGCAAACGAAAGGAAGGAAGGATCTAATTGTCGTAGTTATGTCATCTTCAATTGAACACAGTAGTTCCTATTATTAATTTATATTCTCTCTCTCAAGTTATATATTTATATATATATATCATCATCATCATTGGCCTTTTTGTCTCAGGAGACAATAGGTTTTGCGTCAACTAGTTTGTTCTGAGCTGAATCACAGCGTTTCTTATGGCTGTAATGGCATATTCTGGTGTGACAATCTTTGCCACAGTTGCTGCAGGTGGAACTGGAGACTGGAGCTGATATATAGGATGTTCTCTCTGCACTCTGCGCTCTCTTTTGCTTCCATATTTGATGGAGTTTTTCTTCTTTTCTTTTTGAGCCACTCATCACTGCCGCTCGCCATACTTCCCTCTCTTTGTCCAGCCGTTCCAAATATTCGTTGTCTACGCTGCACGAAGTTAGTTCAGGCTTGCAGGTGTTAATGAAGCATAATAACGCCGCATGAAGTTAGTTCAGACTTGCAGGTGTTAATGAAGCATAATAACGCCGCATGAAGTTAGTTCAGACCTGCAGGTGTTAATGAAGTATAATAACGCCGCATGAAGTTAGTTCAGACTTGCAGGTGTTAATGAAGCATAATAACGCCGCATGAAGTTAGTTCAGACTTGCAGGTGTTAATGAAGCATAATAACGCCGCATGAAGTTAGTTCAGACGTGCAGGTGTTAATGAAGCATAATAACGCCGCATGAAGTTAGTTCAGACTTGCAGGTGTTAATGAAGCATAATAACGCCGCATGAAGTTAGTTCAGACTTGCAGGTGTTAATGAAGCATAATAACGGGCGTCCTTGCTGTCTACTACCAGTTGCTAGTTGACCATAAAGAATGTTCTTTGGGATTCTATCATGGCTCACACAGCACACTACGTATACCAGCATCTCAGACGTCGCTGACTCAGAAAGGTGTTCATGCTTATTGACAAGTGTTTTACTGTGACAACTTCTGAGTTTTCGCTTGTCACTCTTGTCTTTCAGCTCATCCCTAAGTTTATTTTTAAAAAAATACCGCGCCTTTGCGTAATGTTTTTTCCCCACATAACTCAGTCAGGTTTTCTAACTTATCTAAGAGGTTTATTTTTCTTGTTTCGAGGTAGCTGTTGCTTTCCGTGGTGTGCCTGGGCCGAATGCAAGGATGAAGTGTCCTCTCTATTTGTGCCTCGGCAGCTGATATGGGAATGTTCTTTGTCCATTTTACACATAACCTCATCTCTAGCCTACTGTTTCATCCAAAGGAAAGACAAATTCTATACGTTTGTAATCAAGCAGGGTTTGCTGAGGATGACAGAAGATGGAATACTAAGCTAACCATAAACTGCCTAAGGGTCCCTCCCTGCTGGATTTGTGATCAAGGTTTACTCCACAGCCAACTATAAATCAGAGCCAACTATAAACTTATCTATAGTTATAAACTTATAAAGTTATCTAGAGTTGACTGTGTATAAACTCATACGGCCGGCGGGCTCGGGTAAAAATTATGGGAAATCAGACCACAACCGGTCACGTGACGTCACATTCCAGTATTGTTGTATATAGACGAGTTCATTTGAAAATCAACACAAAATGCTAAATCAAGGTTATATTATGTAATAAGTGAAGTTTAACAATAAGAAATATCAGTATTATTAATATTTTTCATCAATAATTAACCATATACTCATATAATTGAGTAAAATTGCAAAAAAGCTTGCAGTGTTCTATCAAACATATATATATATTCCAGCACCCAACTGAAACTAGGTATGGGGTTTTCCCGTCAGTTATTAGGCCCAGTTAGAGTTGGTTAATCGTCACCAAGGCTAAGATGTTTAGAATTGACTTTGGTTTAACAGTTGCAAATTGTACCGTCTACTGTCATACGGTAGCAGATGAAAGAAACATTTGATCTGACTAGAACTGTGACCTAGTTTACAAGTTAACAGGAAAGCACAGTGTTGTTGTGTCGCTGGAACCAATAACCGTGTCCATTTTTCTAGAAATCTCGGTGACCCGATGTGTTGTACGTTTTTTAAAGTGAAACATTACATGAAAGCTGGACGATTTAAATATAATTTCTACCGAAATACACATCAAATTCCTTGGAAATCCAAGAAATAAACAATAATCCAGCACATGTTACCGACAACTGTCTTGTTCCTCCCCACCGCCATCTTGACTAGACCTGTATATATATATATGTTTCTGCCGAGTATGCATACTCTTCGATATATGTTAGGGAGACTGAGCATCTATGGGTATGCCCGGAGTGCAATGACGTCAATTTAGTAACCAATAAATATGTTTCTGTCATTCTCTCATTAATTTAAACACACATGTACATACATATATATATATAATATAAATATGTTCTTCTTCTCATAATTACACATCATATATACATATAAATATAATATAAATAGTTCTGTCATCTCTCATTAATTTAAACACACATATATACATATATATAATATAAATATGTTCTGTCATTCCCCATTAATTTACCACTGTACATACATATATATATATAATATAAATATGTCCTCAAGCAATCAGATGACAGATAAAGCACATATTCAGCAGTTAGCCCTTCCACCGTATCTACAATATCGCTCATCGAGCAATCACATTAAATCCCCGGTTCGGGATCGCGAGAAAAGAGAGAGAGAAATCCCGGTTCGGGATCGCGAGAGAGAGAGAGAAATCCCCGGTTCCATTATCACACTACTCGCAGAACACAATTAAACACCACACACAACCAGCGCTACTCTGGACATCACGACAAAGCAAGCCTTTTCAAGCTGGTCCAAATTTTAACCCAATACCTTCAGAGCGCAAGATAAACGGCTTAACCACTTAACCACAGACTCAAAAATCTATTATAGGGCAGCAGTAAAGGCTCCCAACTACATCATCATATTGGAAGTAGTTGTACGTATTCTCTGTTCTGCTCTACAACGATTCTACCATGCGTGCTAGCTAGAATATCGCAAGCGGAAAATCACAACGACAGAGATGAGGTGCATTAGAAGAGCTGTAGAGGTGACAATAAAAGAAAAAATTAAAAATGAAGAAATCACAAGAAGAATGAATATGAAATCGGTAATGCAATCCATAAAAGAACAACAGATTAAATGGTTTGGACACCTGACAAGAATGCCTGTACCGACTACCACAGAGAGCCACACTGAAAAAATATAATGAGTACAGAGCAAGAGGAAGACCACGCAAAAGATGGAGCGACGGCATAAATACCAGCCTTAAGAGAATGAATAACGGTTTACAAAGTACCTTACAACAAGCACACACAAGATCACTACATTCCCCCCATTCTAAAAAGAATTAAATGGTGGAAGAAAAGAAGAAAGATCATCTCAGTTCGTATATACAACAGGAGCAGGTCCATATAGTACCAGCTGCGCTACACTCAATCACCGGTTCTACCATCGCCCTTCACCAGCTCCCTACACCCCATTATCAAGTATACTATCGAACAACATCATTTCAAGTACAACACATCACCAATTTCACAACTGTATCGCTGAAACACAGGCGTACAAACATAAACAAACGAGTGTTATCTACCATCAGTTGCATAATTTCCAAGTCAGCTCCATATTGCCACAATCTCTACATTCCTTTCAAAGAGGAATGGTAACATTGTACAAGTTGACCATGCTTCTATTTGTCGGAACTCGTTCTTTCCCTGGCGGTAGGGTTCGTAACATTTGTCTCCAGATGAGTTTTTCAGCAAGGATCATACTACATGCTAATGCTTTATTCTCGTTTCCTTACGACGATACACTACTCATACTTTGAACTTTTCATTCCCCAATAAAATAACATAATACTTATCAATTACAAATAAGGTGTTCTGAAATAGAAGGTTATATATTTTATCACACATTACTTATTGGGTAAAGGCCGAGACCATGAAAATCAGCAGAACACAAAGGCAAGCAAACATACAAATAGACAAGACCAAAGTAAAGCAAGTTTCTGAATTCAAATATTTAGGCAGCATTTTGACAGAGGTCGGAAAACTCGATAAATAGAGACAAGGTGTCAAAAAGCAAATGCAGTGACCTACCAGCTGGCACCATTACTACAACACCCAAAGATCAAGATGAAAGGGAAAAGACAGATGATAAAAAGTATTTTTCTACCAACACTTTGTTACCAGTGGGAGACTTGGTCTCTTACAGCAACACACCACAGAAAGCTCTCCACATGCGAAATGAAATGCTTGAGGAAGGCATTGGGAGTCAACAACAAAGACAGACTACGAAATGAGGACATCAGAAGCAGAGTGGGCATAACTTCATGCACCGAATACATCGAATAACAACAAACCAAGTGGTTTGGACATTTAATGAGATTGGAATACAACCAACCACCAATAACATCATACAATAACAAGAGATCAGGTACTAGAGTGAAGGGAAGACCTAGAAAAAAAGATGGGTAGACAATATCAAGACCACACTAAATAAACACGGGTATAACACAGCAAGGGCAACTCATCTGACCCTGAAAATGCAAATTAAAGCTACGCTTAACGACAAAAGTGGACAACCAATTCCATCATCCCCCCCGGAGACAGACAATAAGCAATATACGTATTGGATTGTCATGGAAATGGCGGCCATATTGGATTGTAAACACTGACGTAAAGTCTCAAAATAAAATAATAAACGGAATGACATTATCAGTAGACCACTTTGTCAACTGCAATGCTAAAATAAGTTGGGATTAACTAACTAAATTGTTTTGTGACATGTAACTGGCCGACCTCTTGGGGTGTAATTAATAAGAAATACGTAATTGGCAGCGTATAACAAGACAAGTTATTAAAAATATTGTCTTTAAACAACAACAATTTGTGGGAGCTTCACTGACTGCAGTCCAGCATTTCTCAAACTAGGGTCCGAGGACTACTCACAGAGGAGTCCTCAAGCGTTTGAAGAAATATGATGTTTTTAACATTTCAAAAGAAAAATAGATTTTAAAAACATGTATAAAAACAGTGGTAAACTAGTTCCGCTACGAAATTAAAGGATCTGGACCATACCGGAGTCTAAATATCTGGCAGGACAAAATGAAAGATCATTACAAGTTTCCTACAGTCTAAGAAAGTTGATTCCCACAGTCTTAGAGGGGTTTCTGTAGCGTAGAGGCTAGGTGCTCATCTCTCGTGCCAAATGAACCAGGTTCGCTCCCTCGTGGAGTCATCTGGATATTTTTCCATATTTTCTTTGTCATAATAGGCAACGAAGGGTGTGAAAAATAGACATTTATCACAGAGGTGGAAAAGCATACAAGTATTTTTGAATATAAGTCTTACAGAAGTCCTCCGTATACCATGGACAGAGAAGAGAACAAATATATCTATCCAGAAAGAACTCAAAATCAAATAAAACTGGCTGATGCTACAAAAAGATTGAGCAAATCCAGGTAAATTAGACATAAAAAGAGTCGAAGTGTTGGAGAAGATCATTATGGAAGAAGACATCCCGGTAAAGTGGAGAAGAGGAAGACAACGGAGAAGTTGGATTCTAGATGTAACTGATGGTTTGACCATGACGGTTGCAATGGTGGGACATCTGGAATATGAGAGGGAGAAATTCCAAAGGAATGTTAGGATGAGAACGTTCGGCTCTAGACAAGCTGTTGGATGATGATGTTGGGATAAAGCCAAGTGTGACATATTTGTAAAACATCTAATATTCTTATGACATGGGTATAACATCAATCTGTGCATTGAAGCTGCAAAAATTAATGGTTATCAATCATAATCACTGTCTATGACGTATAATTCATGAAAGTTATGAAATATTTAACCTATAATTGCTTATGTGGTTATTACAGAAAATGTAAGTTGAATCTCTTATGAAAACACATGCAATATAATAGAGCAGTTTAAACAGTGGGGAGTCACACATTTATACGCCATATTAACATCACTTTATTCAAAATGAAATATAAAATCAAAACAGTTTCCAAGATTTGTTTTTAAAACATAGCACGAATTTTTTTTTTGCAAACGGTTAGGTCATAACTCATACAAAACAAACAAGGCAAATGACAAAACGTAGAGTAAAACCAATTCTTCGACAAACCACCTCACGTGAAAAGATATTTTATTTTAAAAAATAGTTCACAAGATTCATCGTTTTCTATATTTCTGTATAATTCTGTGTATAGTGCAGGAAATCAAACTATAAAAAAAAACCCTTATGATACTGCACATTTTGTTATATGAAATAATTGTCTGTTGTGTAACATAAGAAAGTTATAATAATTGTTGTTAGGTTTACCATCCAGCTAAATTTGTATTCTAAACAACAGCGCGTAAACACGTGGTATTTGGAGGGAGCGTTTACTATGAGTTAATCCATGTGATCGGAGTCTGTGGCGTAGGGGTTATGTGCTCGTCTCTCGTACCAACGGTACCAGGTTCGCTCCCTCATGGAGCCATCTGGATTTTTCCAGAGATCCCTGATCTCAGTGTAGGTGAGATCGAGTTCCTAGTCCTTTCATAGACGGACGATAAAACGTAGGTCCCGTGTTCAATTTGAACATGTAAAAGAACACTTGGCAATTCAAAATTGATAAGAGCAGGCTGGAAAACCGCTGCCCGGGCAAAATTCATTAGAAAGATTAAAAATAAAATTCCTACAAAAATATTTTTCAAACTTCTTTAACATTACACTGGGGACCCTCCCGGTGTTGCGGAGTTCATGATGACTGAGATCTTCCTGTGTAAAGAAATAGATCAGAGCACACTTGGTTACGCACCGAAGTGCAATGATAACGGTCCTATCAAATCAATCAATCAATCAATCAATCAATCAATCAATCAACAATCAATCGACCATGCCATAGCATAGCCACATAAATTCGTCGTATTTTTCATTTTTTTCGATCCAGAAGCACTTGAGCTTTCAGCTCTTCGGCTCGGTGCCACGAACACCGTAAATTTGGAGAACCTGTGACTTTTCTGCCAGCCCGCGGAACTGAACCGCACTCACAGGGGAGCTTGTCATCCGTCGTCCAACGCGCTACGAACACGCTGGGCAGGCGGGCGAAATTCGTCATATAAAACACACACACACACACACATCTCATATATTCCAACGTCTTATGGTTTGTGTGCAAGTTTTCATACATATGTCGTGATATCCAACTCTATAGGCTCTATATGAAGGCTTAACCATTTGTAAATATAGTTTTAACGACATATAAACGAAACACTAAGGGTGACATCTTTACAGATGAAAACTATAGAATTCTTTTGTCAACCAAAAAATTGTAGGCAGCCATTGAAACACGAAACAACACAAGAATTAAAAAAATATTTGTCAATAAAATAACACTGTGCCGTTGTCGTGTTATTGTGCGTTTATTCTTCTTCTTCGCCCGCGTGCCCAGCGTGTTCGTAGCGCGTTGGACTAGGGTGACTAGTCCTCTGTAAGTGCGGGTTCAACTCCGCGGACTGGCAGAAAAGCTACAGGTTCCCCAGATTTACAGTGTTCGTGGCACCGAGCCGAAGGGTTACGATGTCCATGACACCGAGCCGAAGAGCTTTCAGCTCAAGTGCTTCTGAATCTAAAAAAATTCTTCTTCAATGATACAGTTTCACTTAGCTCTTGCTCTTCGGCTCAATGCTATGTAGTGGTATCTGCATATGTTTGTAAGTTGTTCTTTTGTTCCGTATAATCTGTTCCATTTATCTGGCCTTAGGGGAAGAAGGATCTTCCTGACATCATCTAACGCTTGACACCTGAAGAGGGGGGTGGTGGTAAACGGTTCAATGAGTGATGTGCCCACAGCTGGTACTATGGAGTGTGTTGTAGTTGAATTCTGTTCATGTGATTGTTTAGTGTTATACGTTAAATTTGGAGTCTAAAAATGGTGCTCCGATCTCTCATCTTGTGAGGTTGCTGGTGGTGCGTTTAGAAAGGTGTACACGACATAAAAATTATATAACTCGGCAACGGCCTAACCGACATTGTTGACATTTTGCACATAAAAATGTACTTGTAATATTCTAAGATAACATATTTTTCTTAGACGCCTGATAATTTACTTGGGGCAACAAAAAAACAACACATGTGTTCTGACAGTCGAATTAGAGTTTTACAACACCTAGTGCAACTTATTTCGGCAGTTTGTGTACATTCAAGTTCACAAAATATGAGTAAATCTGAAACTGGAACAGCTTGCACGAAATGTATAACAAGTGGCGACATTTTTGTTCATGTAATTTATGTCAAAGTCAATTGACATAAATGTACAGAATGTAGCTAGCAGCTTAGATGAACTACAATGGAATTAAATTGAATGTGTAATCTTCAAACATCACAACTAAATCATGTAACAATTGCTCTATATTGTATATATTATTATATTTGTTATATATTTATATAGTTCATATTGACAAGTTAATAGAGAAGCATAATCATAAGTAACCACTTTCATGGTCTGTATCGATTTAACTCTTAGAGCGTGAGTTGTGTGCTTAGCTATAAGACCCGTACACCAGCAGCACATCCGTTTCTCATTCTTTAATTCGGTTTCGTCTACATAAGTCGTTTGAAAAATGCGACCTAGTGAGTCTATCGCCTTAGAGAGTCAGATCACCGTTAGTCTTGAAAATCGCAATCAATGTGTTATCAGTTATCAGTTATATGAGGACTATCATCATAGCACTCCGGACATGTCCAGGTGCTCGATCTCCGCCTCAGCAAATCCAGCAGCGTCCAGCGACCCAACACGCCAGTTCGATGTTGATTAATCAATATCTTTGCATATTTAATATGTCGTTCTTTTCGGGCTGCACCAATATTAACACTACATCTCTTTCAATCTGGTCAAGAGTGGATTCACAGCCCTGAAACTCCTCTGTACGGAAAGACTTCTCAATGCGTGAAGAATGTCACTTGATCCATTGCAGCCCTCTGATATTGTAGCTAGTCCAGACCAATCAGCTCGTTCATTACCCCTAACTCCTGCGTGCCCAGGGACAAAAATAAAGGTGATTTCTCTGATCATTGTCTGTACCAGTGTTCCGATCAATGTCAATGGTGCTCCGATCTCTCATCTTGTGTTCGATGAATCAATGTGTTTCGATCTACAACATTTGGGATTTACATTATCTTGTGGGTTCTACAACAGCCAACTATAAACGTACGGACATGCGGACTCACGGGTAAACCCTGACCTAGTTTCAGTTGGGGGCTGGAAATTATATATGTATGATAAAACACTGGGTTTTTGTGTGCAATTTCACTCAATTCTGTGAGTCTATGGTTATTTATTGGTGAAAAATTTCATGATATTGATATTCCCGTTTGTTAAACTTAACTTGTTGGATAATATAACTTTGATTTAGCATTTTGTGTTGATTTTAAAAGGAATTCGTCTATATACAACAATACTGAAATGCGATGTCACGTGACCGGTTGTGGTCTGATTTTCCATAATTTACACCTGTGTCCGCAGGCCCTATGAGTTTATAGTTGGCTGTGGTTCTACAGACCGTCAGAAGGCTACTATATTTTTACTTGTCGCCCCTCCTAAGAGAGAGGTACTGTCGCCACCTCTCTGCAGAAGGTAGGTCGAAAACACGTACAATCTTTGCTTGCTTTATTCTATCACTCATTCAACATTTACTCTGTTGACAGAATTTGAATACGTTGATCTTGTGTTGCTTTGTCTTTCTTCCAACATTTCTTCTTCTTAGATTGAAACTAGATTGATGTTCTGTCTGTTTCACCATTTATCTTATGAGTGTTGTGAAACCGTAGTGATATGTGTTTTTTTCGCACTGTAAGCAAATCATGTTCTAAGGCTGGTCTACATGTTGCTTTCTTTGGTGGTCTTACCATCTGCCTTCCTCAAAGTGATTTTCTGTCTCTGTGGTAGGATACCAGCACCAAAACATTAAAGCTGTTCTTTTAAGAATTCTCGTACTTTTACACAGTTCCATGACCATTAATTTCACTTATTGCACTGCAGCTCTTACAGAACTATTACTGTCTTGGCATAGCTGTGTGTGAGATAGAGACACTAGAAGTAACATAGCTGTTGCCAAAAAGTTCAATAGATTTGTTTGGAATGTCAAACCGAAAGAATGCAGATACCACAGCTCACACTAAAAACGATTAAAAGAACAGCTCTTATAAGAACGATTTTCTTGCCAAAATATGCTACCAGTCAAACATGGCTCAATAACAGTAGCTATTAGTGGAAAATCATAACGACAGAGTATCTTATTCTCACACCTGTCTTAGAAGAGCTGCAGGTGTGATAATAAGAGACACAATTAGAAATGAAGAAATCAGAATACTGTATGCAATTCATAAAAGAACAACAGATTAAATGGTTTGGACACATGGCAAGAATGCCCTGTATTACTAGCCACGAAGGCACACAGAAAGTATAACGAGTACAAAGCAAGAGGAAGACAAGCCAAAGATGGAGCATCGACATCAGAACAACTAAAATTAATAGCTTCAAAGTGCCTTAAACAAGCAAAGAAATACCACTACGTTTTCCCTTCTTCCAACCTTCATAAAAAGTAATGGTGAAGAGAAGACACAAAAACAGCGACATGACGCATTCGTTTACCGGATTCATTCTTCTTCAGCGACCTGTCACTAATTACTGTACTCAACTGGGAGTCATCTCGTTGTCAGGTTCCCAAAGCTAGTTTCAGTGACGTGTGGCCACATGTTGCTTCAGCTCACCCAGGAGAGGACGTCTTGCAGATATCAAAGACGTACGACTATCCAATGTAGATTACTGATACGATATGATGTTTAGTACTGTTAAACGCACCACGTTTTAGCACAAGCTAAGTAATATTGTTCGATTATAATCAGGCTTAGTCAGTGAAGTTTCAACAAACGTACAGTCAGAAAAGTAATAAACTGTGCAGACTTTGGACACAATCTCTGCACGTCAACATAAGTTTTCAGCTTTAGCCACTGACTTCCATTTAATTGTTTGCCATTTACATTAGCATACACATGTGGCTAGGAGGGTTGTATGATGATCCTAGGCTGTCGGAGGTAGTCTAACTGCATGAAGAGGCCGAACAGACTAAAGGTGACAGGAGAAAACAAATGGTGGAGAGCAGGATGGAGCCCCATAAGGTGACAGCGCAGAACCTACAGGCGAGTGGTGAATGATCTGGCTGCAACGAACCCATTCTCCATATATGGAACAAATAGCAGTTGTCCTCTCTCTCTCACGAGGAGGTCATCCTTTTCTTCATTGTCTTCTACTTCTATGATATTTTCCACAGATATATGGGGATTAAACTATAGCGTCCAGGAACACACCTTCACAAAATCCAGGGTTGGTGAGTTCAACGACAGAGTGATGAAATCACATAGAGTTGAGCAACTCTAGACATACCTGGGAATTTAGATCTCCTCAGCAGGAGAATGAACTGTCTAAAGAGCAAAATCTCCCAAAATATACCCCTAGTAATGTAATGTGTCAGCCAGTATTCACGGGGAGGAATCGCCATGTACAAATAGCTCATTGGCAGTGCCTACATTTTTTCTCCTTTTATTTATGTTTGAAGCAAAAATATATCTCAATGGTATGTGTTATGTCCATGTTAAAAACGTGCTTACGGTAACGAAGATTTCATTTGCATTACCCAAGCTTCAAATGAACCCCCACACACAGCTATTGTAATTTTACTCCCACTTGTCATTTTCCAACACATTTTTTCTTAACCGGCGGTTACATCAAGACCTTTAACAATAATTTACTCCCACTCAATATTAAACATTTGCATAAATAAGAACAATGTGGTTTTGTGTGCGAAAGAAATGTTAGGTATATAAAAAAACATCACAATGGTTGTACATTTTGTTAGTGTAATGAAACCATGAGAGCGTGAATTCTCCTTGTTTGAAGTTGCCATAAGAGAACATTTCCTGACAATTATGTCACTAAAGAGATTACATATCACTTGAAATCTTCTTGAGAAGGTTAAACGAAGGGATTTACCAATTGAAAATTTGAGCAGTCAATGTTAGGAAAGTGCACGAAACATGACAAGGAAGGGAAATGGTGAGCAAAAGGGGTTCGAGATATAAACCCACTTGTCTTGATTGTACCCTGAACGAAATGCTCACTTTTTCAACGTATTAGTCGATTAGTAGAATCCTGTGAAAGAAGCAAAGATAACAATCACACAAGCCACCAGAACAGCGCAAGACAAAAACAGAAAACCACGACACTGGGCAACAACCCGGTAGCAGTGTGACGACAAAAGAAGAAGAAGAAGAAGTCGATTATTCTGCTACATGTTTTCTGGAAGCAATTATCTTCTTCAGTTTAGTTAATCGGTTCTGTGGAGTCTCTATGACGAAGTTGATAAGACGTTTGCTTGTCGTTCTGAAGGTTGTAGGCTCGAATCCTGATCGAGTCAAATGTGCATTTTTTCCCATGAGATCCCTGAGATTGTTGCTGGAGGTAGGGGATTCTGGTATGTGCACCGCTCTCGACAGATGGTATTCGATTTCTGCAGACAGGGACTGGGCTATATGGAAAAATCTGGTGCATTGAAGTAAATCATCTGTCTTTAAACTATTTTAACTTGGATCTGTATTTATTTGTCTGCATTGAATTAACGTTGACAAATTATTATTCAACTCCCTTTAAGATAATGCGTCAACAAATTTCCTCCAACCAGATCTGTCTTGAGCAAGCAAGATTAGCAAGTTCCAGGTCTTTCCCGCCGCTTCTCGTTCTATATCTACAGTTCGTCTCCATGTCTCTCTAGGTCGCCCCCTACCTCTCTTGCCTCCTGGATTCTATTTCAAAGCCACATGTGGGTGTCTGGTCTTCTGCATTCTTAATGTATGTCCCAGCCACTTCCATTTCCTACACTTTATTTTCTCGTTGATATTGTTGATAAATGTGATTCGGGTGATCTCAGTATTTGGTATTCTCTGTTTCCAGCGAATTCGGAGAATTCTTCGGAGAAGCCTTTATGCGACTTTTCTGTCTTCTTGGTACTTGTTTTCCGTGTCTTTGACAAAATATTACCAGACTTGGTTATAACAGTTACATCTTTTGGCGAAACAAGATGGAGGAGCTGGATCGATGCGTTTAAACGCGTGAGACATCCTTCTGGTAACATATATGATGTTTGATGATATGAACATATATATATATATATATATCGCCCGAGTGGTTACCGGGGCCCAAATTTGGGGTGTAAAGAATAGAACCACTGTTACCTGCCACGCATGTCGTAAGAGGCGACTAAGGAAGTTTGGATGAAATCGGATGCACATGCCCTTAAACGTGTAGAAGTCTATGCGTTTAGGGTCTACCAAACCAATGTGCAACGTATACACGTTCTTGGCAAAGATCAAACATATCACAAAGAGTGATTCAAATTGGTCGTAAAGAACAAACGCAAAGAAGAAGAAGATGACGCCGGTTGATTCCTCATAGGGCTGGGTCCCTCTGCTCAGAAATGGTACCCTACCTGCCATGAGTATCGTACAGAGCACGAATGCTATAGCTCCGTCAACAATTCTAGGAATCTCTGAAGAAAATGCATTCGTGAATAGAGTGACGCAGTCCGGAGTCGAACACACGGGGTATAGGTGTCTCTGTGGCGTAGAGATTAGGTGCACGTTTCTCGTGCCAAAGGTTCCAGGTTCGCTCCCTCGTGCGGCCATCTGTATATTTTTTCAGAGATCCTGATCTCAGTGTAAGTGAGATCGAGTTCCTAGTCCTATCGGAGACGGACGATAAAACGTAGATCCGGTGTTAAATTTGAGCACGCCAAAGAACCCTTGGCAGTTCAAAATTGAGAAGAAGTAGGCTGCAAAGCCGCTTACTGGGCAACATTCATTAGGAAAGACTAAAAATAAAATTCCTAAAAAAATATCTTCACTGTCTTCACAATTACATCGGGGACCGTCGCGGGTACTACGGAGTTCGTGATTGCTCCCGATATCTTCCTGTGTAAGAAAGATATCGGAGCACACATGGTTACTCGCCGAAGTGCGATGATGGTCCTATCAATCAATCAATTAGATGTCATCGATAGTGTAGTTGATTAGTGACTAGTACTGCCACTGTACTAGTGACTACGGGTCGTGGAAATCACGGTATTCAAGGCCAACGTGGACAAATAATTCTCGATGTGCACATGGTACGTGGTTGAACTACATAAAACTGTGATAATTTACTTGGAGATCTAAATTACGAATACTTCTGAAATCGGAGTAAGACTCTCCTGAATGGCGAGGGACACTGGTGATAAAGAAAGCAAGCCTTCACAAAAAATTCAGTCAGTGGTACCATAGTCATAGGTGCCATGGCTACGTCTGAAGTCATTGAGGGTGAAAAAAGAAATATACCAGGACCAGATATTCTCGGACTCTCCCAACAGAGTCGATTATACAACATGGAAAATCAGGTCAGATTCGAACAGTACTAGCAAAATACAGATGATTAGACTTTATTTTTTGTATATATGTATAATACGAAACAATCGCTTACGTACATGCACGTAAACACATATAGCATACATGTACGCGTACATACACGTAAACACATATAGCATACATGTACACGTACATACACGTAAACACATATAGCATACATGTACGTGTACATACACGTAAACACATATAGCATACATGTACGCATCATTCATATGAAGTTTCAAGTATATTTATAACAATTAAATAAAGAGTTTGAAGAAACCCAGGGGAAGCACCGGAGGAAAAGGCGAATATGAGAGGACGTTGGGTTGGCGACGATACGCGTAAACACCCCTCCCAAAATAACTACAGAAACAGAGGAATAAAAACCCCAAACTACTTATGAATATCCTGATGCTATAGTGGAGTAAAGCACGAGATTGAATTGAGTATACATTTCTGTCATGTTTAAGTGTCATTCAATACGATGATGTCGATAATGTTAAAATAAATACGTAATCACAAAGTACTGTAGTTTTACAAATTACAAAAACAATGACAAAATACAGCAACGTTTCGACCAACAAGGCCTTTATCAAGCAAACGAACAACAGGAGTGACAAATTTAAAAAAACAAATGAACGACCAAATACAAACGTTTCTAATGAAAATCTGGGAATAAAAAAGAATAACGAAATAAATGTAACACAAAAACACACATAAAACTAGAAATAGAACGGAAATATAAATAATTACGTGTTTTGCCAATCAAATAGTTTTACTGCACTCTCATTTATATATATTGTAAAATAAAATATAACTTCTTTATATCTTGTACATATTTAACAACCACTTTCCTTTCCTCTTCTTTCTCTTCTTTAATCATGTTTTGTCTCACAGCGTCATGATAAGAATTCTAGAACGGGCGTTTGTGTGCGCCTTTCACTATCTCTATTAGTTCTGATGTCCACTTTTTGCAGGTACGGCTTTTTGCGTTTTATTCACTGTAACCAAGCAGCATTGCTCTTTCAGTCACACTGTCTGTTGGTAATATACTTATGTGACCGAATCCCAGGATGAGAATACCATGGACTGCTAAAATGACTAATGTTGAGGTATTGAATAAGGTCAAGACACAGCGAAAGCTTATTATCAATATAAGAAAGAGGCAGTCATCATTTTTTGGGCATGTGATGAGAAGGGAAGTTTAGAAAACATTGTGACAACCGGTAAAATCGAGGGTAGGCGAGACAGAGGAAGACAGAGAGAGAAAATTTAGGATATCCTGACTTCATGGCATGGTAGAGCGTTAACATTTGAGTTGATAGCAAACACCAAAGATAGAGATTTGTGGAGATTCATGATCGCCTACGTCTGCCGGCACGGCACTTGATGATGAACGAATCATTTCATTTGTTGTTTCTAAAATTTCACTTATTTAGACTGTCGCATATTCTTACTTGAGAGACCTAGAGAATCGACCATTACTGGAATTGAATACATGCTATTTGACGACTGAATTCTGTTAAATAATTCCATCGCTAGACCGATTCCGTAAATGTAGACTAGATTGATACAAAAAGTTGATACACACTAAATGTGATGATACAAGTCGATGTTCTTCCAACTTTCACATTTTAGGTAGGAAAGTTTTCTGTTTTCCGTGAGAAACTGTTTGCTAGCTACCCCTGGCATGAATCAGCTCTGACCTATTTCCAATCAGATCCGATATCATACATCAATATTATTTGAGATGTGGTATAATTTTCTTCTTCTGCTTCTTCTTCAGTGATTCAGTGGCACTTAAGCTCTTGCCCTTCGGCCCAATGCAATGTAGTGGTATCTGCATGACTTTGTAAGTTGTTCTTTTGTTCCGTACAATGTGTTCCATTTATCTGGCCTTGGTTTTGATTTGATTGATTGATTGATATACAGAACCATGATCATTGCACTTTGGCGATTAACCATGTGTGTTCCGATCTCTTTCTTACACAGGAAGATCTCAGCTGCAGTTCACGAACTCCATAACACCGGCGAGGTTCCAGGATGTAATTTTGAAGATGGTGAAGATATTTTTGTAGGAATGTTATTTCTAATCTTTTTTCTAATGAATGTTGCACAGGCAGCGGCTTTCCAGCCTGCTCTTCTCGATTTTGAACTGCGAATGGTTTTTTACATGCTCAGATTTATCTTTCCTTGGTGTGGTACTTTAAAGTTGGGTTGTTCTGTCTACAAAATCTTAGTTACCCTACTGTACAAATGTGTGTCTTGTTTGGCAATATGCATACACTTTGGTCACAATTCAGATGTTACTGTCTAACATACCATAGCGGCATAATGGGGACGGGACGTACTCATGTTCTCGGCACAAACCACACATATCACAAAGAGCGGTTAGCTTGGTTGATAAAATGAACGGGAAACAAACAATTAGCTACCCTACTTAACACACCACAGAAAGCTCACAGCAAGTGAAATGAAATGCTTGAGGAAGGCAGTGGGGGTCACCAGAAAAGATAGTTAGTTTGTTCCTTTCGTGTAACAGTGGGGGCTGATGTTATTTAAGAGAGTGTTCTTCTTATGCCTCTAACACTGGGCACAGCACCGAGATCAGAGATGTAAACGGCCACCAGATCAATCCACTCTGAAGAACGCTGATGAATACTTTTCTCATTCAATTAATTGGCCAATGGCACCGCCGGTATTTACCCCGGAATAAAGATGATTATCTGTAGACATGAATTTATGATGATTCTATTCTTCTAATTCTGTCAATAATGACACTAACAGTCATTTAAACGATTGTCAACTCACAATTTTATTTTATTTAGGTCACTTTACTGGGACTTCACATTATGAAAACTAAGCAACAACCAGAATCACAATACAATAATTGTTCTAATAGTAATGAATGTCAGAGATTCTTCCTACATCTATTAACAATGTTTCTAATAGTAATGAATGTCAGAGATTCTTCCTACATCTATTAACAATGTTTCTAATAGTAATGAATGTCAGAGATTCTTCCTACATCTATTAACAATGTTTCTAATAGTAATGAATGTCAGAGATTCTTCCTACATCTATTAACAATGTTTCTAATAGTGATGAATGTCAGAGATTCTTCCTACATCTATTAACAATGTCTAATAGTAATGAATGTCAGAGATTCTTCCTACATCTATTAACAATGTCTAATAGTAATGAATGTCAGAGATTCTTCCTACATCTATTAACAATGTCTAATAGTAATGAATGTCAGAGATTCTTCCTACATCTATTAACAATGTCTAATAGTAATGAATGTCAGAGATTCTTCCTACATCTATTAACAATGTCTAATAGTAATGAATGTCAGAGATTCTTCCTACATCTATTAACAATGTCTAATAGTAATGAATGTCAGAGATTCTTCCTACATCTATTAACAATGTCTAATAGTAATGAATGTCAGAGATTCTTCCTACATCTATTAACAATGTCTAATAGTAATGAATTCAGAGATTCTTCCTACATCTATACAATGTCAATGTAATGAATGTAGAGATTCTTCTACATCTAATTAACAATGTCTAATTTTAATGAATGTTGAATTCTTCCTACATCTATTAACAATGTCTCAATAGTAATGAATGTCGAGATTCTTCTATCTATTCAATGTCTATATAATGAATGGTGAGATCTTCCTAATTGTTAACAATGTCTAAATAGTAATGAATCCTAGAACTTCCTACATCTATTAACAATGTCTAATATAATAATGCACAAGATTCTTCCTTCTATTAACAATGTCTAATAGTAATGAATGTCAGAGATCTCTTCCTACATCTATTAACAATGTCAATAAAAAGCGAGATCTTCCTGATAATAATTAACAATGTATAGTAACTGAATGCAGAGATCTTCCATACATCTATAATGAAATGTCTAATAGAAGAATGAGGATTCTTCCAACATTATTAACAATGTCTTATAGTAATGAATGCTGAGATTTTCTAATCTATTAACAATGTCTATGAATGAATGCTGAATTCTTCCTACATCTATTAACAATGTCTAATAGTCAATGAATGTCAAGATTCTTCGTAATCTATTACAATGCTTAATAGTAGAATGCTAGAGATTCTTCCTACATCTATTAACAATGTCTAATAGTAATGAATGCTAGAGATTCTTCCTACATCTATTAACAATGTCTAATAGTAATTGAATGTCAAAAAATTCTTCCTTACATCTATAACAATGTCTAATAGTAATAATGTCATATCTTCACATCTATTAACAAAAATGTTTCTAATAGTAATGAATGCAAGATTCTTCCTACATCTATTAACAATTCTACAATATAACAATGTCAGAATTCTAATCTAATCTTCAATGTCTCCACTCTACATCTCCCATATCAAAGATTAACGGGTGGTAATTCCAGCATGGTCTTCCCATGTTCAATATATAAATCACTATCAATAAGAACAGGAACACCCACGTCTCATCCACACCATGTGATTCATGTACGTCCAGAATTCTGTGTATCGAATCAATCAACTCAGTGTCATTTCTGTCGAGCACTGTAATCTCGTTTCTAAATTATATTTTATGTCCAATACTCATCTCAACGCTATCTCCATGAAAATTTTAGTTACCAAGAAATATTCTACATGTCAATCAGAGACATCTTCAATGCTTCTACACATCTTCATGCTCTCTACTAAGCTACCCCAAGTACTGCTACAACTTTGCCACTGGCTTCTATTCATCCATCAAAGAATCTCTTGGACAGAAACCATGTACTGCTCGATCTTCAATCAGCTCCATGTTCTGTCTCTCTTCTCTGGCTCTTCTGTCTCTTCTTGAATTTGTCAGTTTCAGCCTTATTTATACTTCCTAACAATTTCGCGACAAGGATTCCCAAAGTTTCTAGAAATGTACTATTATGGTGTTTACAAAACAACTTAACCTAATTCCTGATGAATAAATATATTTTCTCTCCCAAATCGACCTGATTACGCAATATTTCCGGCTTCCAGAAGGTCCCGGATATCTCAAAACTGTTAATCGTGAGCGAAAATGTCCACTAACTATTCTGCCCTGTTCAAATTATTACGCAAGTTTACACATTTTTGGTTCAAGCCAAGCTGTTGTCGCGAAAATAAATTTATAACTGTGTTATTTTTTCTTCAAATCTAGTACTAAAAATAGAGGTCATGTAACCTTGTTTACGTGACAGATCCGTCTCGAAACGGCGTCATTATTTCAACCCTGGCTATCCCTCTCTATTACATTCGTGTCAAAGGCGGCACATAGGGCAGAGGTTTTAGATCTCCATGTGATGCGGTTCGTTGCTAGCAGTTGGAGATCTTGTAAGGTTTTACATCCCAATAGTTTACTTTCTTGTAGTATTGTTCTTCGATGAGTGGTCCTAGGTCTTCCACGTTTTCTTTTCCCAACTGATGACCAGAAAAGATACAGACTAAGAAATGAGGGCATCAGAAGCAGAGTGGGCATACCTTCGTGCACCGAATACATTGAAAGACAACAAATGCAGTGGTTTGAACAATTAATGAGAATGGAATACAACCAGCCACCAACAACAGCATACAATAAAAAGAGATCGGGTACTAGAGCTAAGGGAAGATCAAGAAAAAGATGGTTAGGCAATATCAAGACCACACTAAATAAAATGGATAAAACACAAAGGCGACTCATCTGGTCCTGGAACGCAAATTAAATCTCCCACCCCTATGCTTATCGGCATTAGTGGACAAGCAATTCCATCATCCACCTTGGGAAAGACAATAGACAATATACCCCTACTTAAAACAGTAACCCACCTTATGACGTATCAACTACTTCAGAAAGACAAATGGTTTATTATTATTCAACGATAGAAGCAATGGAAAGCCCTGCGATGTTACGTTAAATTGTTGAGATTCCGTACAGCGTGAGTGTACACATCTTTCTACTTTTCATAATAGAATGTTAAACGTTGTTACATTGAGCTTCATGACGTATATTTATTCAAGTATGTCTGCAGTGATTCATCTCTGACGGATCAGTTGTCTCCCGTATAACATTCCTTATCAATGAAATCTGGGTTTTGCGCAGAAAAATTCCCACCGACTTCCAAATCGTTCCTTGTTGTAAAGACGTCTGGAAACAACCGTACCGTTTGAAGATGAATCAAAATGGTGTCAGTGAGTCATATTTGTAACACTGCACGAGATATGGGAGTGAGTTAGGATCGGCAGAATGAGCATTAAGGTAAATTCTTCATTTCCAGATAGTGTGCATATTATCATTCGTTCAAAATATCGTACTCATTCTTCTAGAATAGTACGGTCGTAGTTCAGTGGCGGGTCGTCATTAAGGGCCAGTGGGGCCGCCCCCCAAATAATGTGTAACGTGTATTTATTATTTAATAAATTAAAATATAACCTAGCCCAAAACCATGATTTTTCTGAAAATTTGTGTTTGGCCCCACCAACAAAAAGGATCACGAGCCGCCACTGTCGTAGTTTATTGCATTTTAGTCATTTGTTATGTTATGCGATCGACGTCATGGCACATTGGGCTTTCCATGCCTGCTCTGTCCTCGCTGCAGCGGCCATAGCAAAGTCGACTTACTCACCGTACCCTAAGTTCTGAAAAAGCTACGAAAAATTCTATTGTTATTTAGATGAGCTGTTAGGCTTTCGGACTGAGCATCAGGGCTTCTAGATTAAAATTTTGTTTTCAAGTCAGACAAAACTAGAATTAATCAAGAAAAGTTCAATTTAAACATATTTTTCATACTGGTGAGTTATTTATCAATGGAAAGAACATGAGAAAATGTGAACAGGTTTGAATATTTCGATTCATTGACAACAAGAGATGGAAACGTGATAAAGAAAATTAAAGACCTAACATAACCTTACATAAAAAATAAAACAACTGAATCCGCATGGAACGGAACTGATAAGAAAACAAAGGTCATGATACAAGCATATCAGTTGTAAAGTATGGGTATGAAACGTAGACACTTAAAAAGAGGCAGTGTAAAGTATATAAGTGCTTGTGAATATAAGTGTTACAGAAGAGTCCTCTGTATATCATGGGCAGATAAAAGAACAAATAGATATACTCAGAAAGAACTCAAGATCAAAGAAAACTGGTTGATGTTACAAATAATAATGAGAACAAGTTTGGGAAAAATGTAAAAAAAACACGAAGGGTTGGAGAAGACCAGTAAAGAAGGGAAGAAGAAGGGAAGGGAAAGAGAAGAGGAAGACTACGGAGATGATGAATCCAGGATGTAATTGATGATTTGAGCATGACGGCTAAAGAGGCGAGACATCTGGCCTACGAGAGAGAGAAAGAGAGAGAGAGAGAGAGAGAGAGAAATTATGAAGGACTGTTAGATTGACAAAGTTCTGCTCAGAACAAACTATTTAATGAAGATGTTTTCATACCGACATCACGTGGAAAGTTCTAGATTCTGTTTATTATTGTAATCCTCCTCACAGACACAAGGCTTAGGGATAGTGACTCGGTCTATTAACCCCAACGTACTGAGTTCGAATCACGCTGCGGACAATTTGGTTGCAAATTGTTTCACGTGGATTTTACAAAAGGACGATGGCACCACCCGTTCAGAAAGCAATGGCAAACTACTGAACGTAATAACGACTAGAAAAATCACAAAAAGCGTTAAAAAACTGGTTAGCGTTAAAACCGGTGGAGTAAAATAGGGCGCTAGGGATGTATCAAATCGGTGGAGTAAAATAGGGCGCTAGGGATGTATCAAACTGGTGGAGTAAAATAGGGCGCTAGGGATGTATCAAACTGGTGGAGTAAAATAGGGCGCCAGGGATGTATCAAACCGGTGGAGTAAAATAGGGCGCCAGGGATGTATCAAATCGGTGGAGTAAAATAGGGCGCTAGGGATGTATCAAACTGGTGGAGTAAAATAGGGCGCTAGGGATGTATCAAACCGGTGGAGTAAAATAAGGGCCGTTAGGGATGTATCAAACCAGCGCCAGGGATATTTCAAACGGGCGCCGCTGTGGGGAACACATCTTTAGACCTTTAGACATAGTATAACACCAGCCAATAGATGTTTTTATGAAAGATCTTTATGAGAAAAAGAAAATACATGATACATATATATATAGTTATACGGTAGATGTTAAGGTAAGGAGGGAGCAAGTGTGCCCCCACCCAACCCCTTCCCGGACAATGACTTTTGATAAAACATTTTCCCGCGAACACGATCTTCTCCATATATTTGCGCTTAGAAAACTACGAACAAAATTTTAAAAATTTATTTTTTACACATCCCTCGGCCCCTCCACCCTTTCTTTCTCCTTGGAAAATTGATATCGACTCGCATGATATGTATAAGAAGTAATAAAAGGGTAGGTACGATGGTTGAAAACTTCGACCTAGAAAACTATTTGAGAAGCCTACCTGATATATCTGATAAACAAAACATGAATCATTCAAGCGGGACGGAAATAAATGAAACATTTTTAATCTGAAAGAGAAAAAGGAAAATAATAACATCTGAAGTCGGAGGTGACAAGCCTGTTTGGCGGGGGACACTAATAAAATATGAAAGCAAGACATCACGCAAAACTCAGAAGCTCAATTTAATTCTTAGCTGGCGACCGCAAGAAGAAGAAGGAAAATAATAAATCATAATGAGAATGTAGAGTGCTCCTTGCAACACTTGCGTTATCTCCCCTTGCTTTAATCTCTTGAGAATTACTGATATGAGCTACAGATGAGTAACATTGAAACGTTTAGGTTTGTAAGTTTTATTTGTTCTTTATAAATGACCTTCACCAATATTGTTAACCATTAAGTGGGTAAAGTGAGAGGTTTGAAGTGGTTTGGAGAGAACGGTAATGAGAGGTATCGTCCCTGGAGTACGAGGGTTAAACGGGAGTGGGGTAACCG